>CM031243.1:347297507-347490007 GCA_018340775.1 Taxus wallichiana var. yunnanensis | reverse complement strand
TCATATGGATTCGATATTGAATCATTTTTTTGAGATAGAGGAGAACACATTTGATGATGTTGCAAACCGTGTGGTGAAAATATCAATGCCTATAGTTTGTACTTCTGGGTTTGGTTCTTGGTGGTCGAAGAGTTGCGCGGTGGGAAGGTCTGCGGAGGATGAAATTGACGCGTCCACTTTGGTGAATCTTGAATGGTCTGTCTCGGTGACCGGATGGGTTTGGTGGAACCGGTGACCACCGGTGTTTCTTTTTCAAATTTCAAATCTTCCCCCCCACCCTTGACCTCTTGAACTCGATGACATCGGTGCATGGGCCATAGTGGTAGTGTCCATATGGATGATAGTTTTTCCAATGGCCTCTTGGAGGTGGATCTTGGATTGTCTCATGGGAGGATCCCAAATTGATTATTTCATGGCCCCATCATTGGATGATATGGTTGGATGGACAAGGGTTCCTCCAAAAAAAGGATGTATGTCAGACCGAGCTTTGCGGAGTCATTCACTCCTTCCGCGTAAATCATAGTGTTTCTCGTGTATTGTTTTCTCTTTAGCCACTGGTAGAGGCTTCCCTTCCTTGCGTCATCATTTTATCCTCTCTCCCCTTCTTTGTGAGGTTTTTGGTTTCCCTTAAACCATTATTTTTACCCTATCTAATAAAAAAATAATCTTAATTGTTATGCCTATAAGTTAACAACTTCAATATTGTGTAATCAATGGATAGTTGAATTATTTAAGGACTCTTCATGCTCTAAATTACTCTTGTATTTGAGATAGATTAAAGTATGTAATATTAAACCACATTTAGTTTTTGAGATCTGAAAATTCATATATTTTACATTTGTTTTGTATGTAATAAATATCTTTTGATTATTATTACAACCTTAATAGGCTTTAGAAAATTACATTTTTATCGCTCTAAATTGTCTAACAAATCTTATTCATGAATAACAAAGAGTTTGTTTCTTTTTGGAATCTTATATTTGTTATACCAACAATTTGACATTGAATGCCAAAGGGCATTATAGTTATAAACCTAAAAACAATTAAGACTGGAAAATATATGAGAAGTAAAATATAAGTTTTGTTGTGAATCTACATAAAGTACATACAAAGAAGAATATGTTCAAGGAATGAGATTAATGTGGTGAAGATGAAATGTGGAAAGATTCATTCCCTAATTTAATGAAACTATGCAAAATAGTTATCACACTTCCAACAAGTACATCAACGTGTCACAGAAGATTTTCTAAGTTAACTCACATTCAAACTATTGAGAGGTTTATATTTTTCTTGGATATATTAGACACATTAATGTTTTTATCTCTTTTTTCACATCAATAGTTGGATATGGTATATTGGAATGAGTTATATGAGGAATCGATAAGAGTGCAATCTCATGTACCTCTTCTAAGTGATGCAAGTTGAACATGTAATTACTTATTTGAATCTTGATTATTTAATTTAACTACTTTCAATATTTTTAGTTACTTTTTTAATATTGAATAATTTTGACTTTTTCAAAAAAATTATATAAAATAATCAAATATATAGAAAGGTAATTAAGATTTTATTTTTAATTGAATGGTAATATATTGTTTAATTTATCACTTATGAAGGGTCAAGCTTAACCTAGCCCTTCAAATTAAAATATAGGAGCCTTTCAAATTTGATGAGTCTCCAAATTATTAGTAAGTCAAGTCAACAGACTTGCTTTTACAATGAAGGTGTTCCCCCTATGGTAAAGGGCATGCGGTCATTCATGCCACTTTGGTCTAAATTTCACGGGTATTTTGACATTTTTCTAATGTGATTAAATTTTATAGGTGTTTTAATGTTTTCACTTTTTAAATTTTTTTAGCCATTTTTTAATCTGGGGATCGATAGTTGCATGTTTCCTATGGCCACTTTTGGTAAAATTAGAAAAATTTACATGTTTAAATTCTATTGCTTACCATTTATTTTTACTTGCACCCGCAGAAGTTATTTTCAATTCATTATCCTAGTTCTATAATGTGAAGTTTCGTGTTTATCAATAGACCCACATTCTATTAAATTTGAATCCCATTCAAACAGACGGGGACACCTTGTATCAAGTAAGTTGGATCCCGTAACTTTTATTTATTTAAGGAAATGTAAAATAAATGTGGGTAGTCAATCTCATCTTAGGTTGTTAAACCACATTAATGGATACTCATTGAATCAGGTTACTCTGCTCAAGCTGATTCAAGCTCACAAATAAGAGATAAATTGTAGACTTATTTACTCAGTAGTTAATTCCTTAAGTGGTTAGAACTCAACATCATTACATGTGAGAAACCAACTGAATGAGAAAGCTGAGTAAGCTACCAAACCTTACTATGTATTTTGTATGTGAGCCAAACATCTTCACCAATTAAATTATCCAAGTGAAAGGTAGATTTCAAGGTTTACTATCAAATCACTATAAATCCATATAGCAATTTAGCATTATGAGCCCCCTTGTCAACCCCCACCACGGGATTTCTTTGTCTTCATTTTGTATACTATTAAAAAAATTTAAACAAAGTTTATCTTTATAGAGTTCATCCAAGTAAGCAAGGTGCATCCTAGGTGATTATATAATAAATAGATTCCATGGCATGGTTTTCGTGGTAAATGAAATCATTGATTTGAAATAGATGAATGTTCATTGCTTATAATCATTCACCCAATCTTTTCACATAATGTAGGGCCCTAAAATGGAAAATTTGTTCTCAAACATTCATGAAAATCTCTCGAGACTTGAGTATGATGAGGAATGTGAATCTCTGGATACCATGGCTCAAGCAATAATAAGAGAAAAAGACATGGGTATTGATAAATATGAAATAAATTCTAAGAAAAATGAGAGTTCAATGCTTTCAATCATCCCTCTTCCTTATCTCATACTTGTTGCACTTCTGGTGGAATCCTTTTTTCTCTTCCTTCATCAAATACACATTTAAATCCGATTACTGATTGTATCAAATAAAATTCACTTGTCATGTTTGTATTTCCTAGACCATATGTTATTAGCTTTCAATATCTAGAGTTAATACTACACATAACTATTTCTAAAAATAAGTTATCTTCCACTAACGAGAAACAATATATGAACCATATAGCCATTATTGGCATTTGACATTTACAATTCTTTTGCTTCTAAATCATAAAATAAATTGATTTCCATTTAGTTGGATTTTAAATTTTACTTTTTCTTTAACATATACCCAATAGTTTGAGACTCTCGGTCTTTTCTTGGGCCGTTTGGGAGTTGGTCAAGACATAGAATTTTCCAACATGGCTTGTTCATTAGATTTATCTAGGCAATATGGTATGCATTTCTTTTCATGTTCTAAATTTTTGATTTCTCCACAGAACAATCTGTGCAAACAAATAATTCTTGCCTTGGAGTCTCGTTATCCACTAGAGAGCTAATTTCCGCAACTCTTCCCATAAGCCATTCATCTCCTCATAGACCTTTGAAATTTCAGCATTCACTTCTTCTCTTGAAGATATTTCCAATCTCCTCACCCTTGACATTGGAATAGGTGTTCGATGTAAAAATGGCATACAATGTTTTGTTATCAAAAATGTTTACATGTTAATGTTAATTATTTTCCAACAAATGTTGCTATGCAATTTTATAGATAGAACTTTTCCAATCTACCATTTCCACATAGGAAATAATTCAGAGAAGATAAGTGGGTCTTACAATTTGAGGTAATACCAAATTTCTTAGACTTTCAACCAGCTTATTATATCTCGTAATCTATGCAATGAGTGAATTGAATGAATCATGATTTTAACGTTTTAGAAGTTATTTTTAGAAGCATTAAATAATCCTATCTAACTTGAGATACAAGGCATGTATTTAGAGACATTTGAACTAGAATTTTAGAACTATGAACCCACCTAGGAAAGGGAAAGGTCTAGAAAACAGAGGCACTTTTCCCAATGGATCAATCTTTGGTAAGTAGTAACCTAGTTTACCTAGCACAAGCCTTTAATAAATTTATATTTCCCTATTATGTCCGAAAGCAGTATATTTTTTATCCATTGAAATATGGGACGATAAATAAAATAGATTACGTATAGGACAATTTCATTAAAGTGTTTTCTCTAGACTTATTCGAAGGATCGAACCCACCATAAAAATCCAATAAATAAATACATATGATCATTATAACTTGATCAAAATTATATTAACACCAAGGTGGATGCCATTGAGAATTTGTCAATGTAACGACACCCTTACCTTTGAGATGGGTGTAAACACCAATACTATAGGATTATTCCTTTCTAAATTATATCCAAATTTAAACCTCGGAACGTTCTTTCAAATAGAAATATATTTCACATTTCACAATGGCATTCCTTTCTAATTATTTGCATGACTATTTTGTTGTCGATTTTGATTGAATCTGTGTTCACATGCCAATGTCAAAGACAACTCCAACCACATTTCATTTATCCATTCTTCGAAAAAAAAAAACCTTAGAAAGACTTATAGATAAATGACAAGAATAATATGCTTATTAGGTTTGTGTTATCTTTAAATTATTTTGTTGCATTATAATATTTATTCATCTATATTTATCATATCATAAGAACAAACTCTTGTTTCATGGTCCACTTTGAATGTATTTAAAAGCTGTGAAAAATACTTTTTTTTATTAATCTACTACCACAAATTTTGGTTTGATTGCCATCATAGATGGCTAATAATATAAGGAAGAAATGGAGGAGCCTTTAGAATGCTTATCATCTCCACCTAGAGGAAGGTAACCGTAGTGACTTTATGCCAAATCATGTGCAAATATCCTTCCACTAATATATCTCATCTACTCTTCAAAGAAGATATAATATCCAACACCTATAAATCAAAATCCTTAAACCTAAACCTGATATGTGATGGTGTTGTTAGCTTAGGAGAAATGTAAAATGTCTAAATACTTTTATTCACAATGAGGAGTGTATAAATATAGGAGAGAATGTGGTTAAGAGGTAACCGCCTGTAACTGAAAGGTTGGTTACATGTAGCCAAATTAAACAATGTATTAATTATGCCAACATTCCCCCCCTTAATACATTGTTTTTACAAATCTACCCCTAAATCATCATCGTTGTCATCCCCAGATTCATCATCTTGTTACGTCGCGACATGTCCTATCTGCTTCTTGTAACAAGGACTTTGTATGGATTTTCTTGAATCTCTCATGACATGTGCTCTTATTTGTAAGAAAAAAATGAAGAAGTGAGCTCAAAAGCTCGTATGGTGCACCATAGATGTGCCTCGAGGGCATTTAATCTCACATTTGTGATCTAGAGCAACACAACTCTTCTCTGTCTATATGCCAAACAAGACTCACTCCATTATGTCCTTGAATTGCAATTTTTGGAGACTGGTGAAGAGTAGATACCGATGATGCTCTTGTGAGCTTGACTTTGTCTCTCCGAAATGTGGCACGTCTTTATGGTTTCTTGTAATATTGCTAACATCTTTGGGCATGACTTTCATGCTCTCGCACTATTGCATGGGATCATAAGCTAGTTTTTCACATCCATCTTTGATAAGCAAAGTTGATGAAGGGGCTTAACCTCATTTTGTTCTGATTTGATTCAAACAAATTCCACATTTCTCTTGATCTTTAGTACGATGCGCTTGCTAATGTATTGCTTGGTCTCGCAAAAAAACAGCTTGAGAAGATGTTGGGGAAGGAGTCTACAAACACACACCTAGAAACAATTGAGAAGATGTTGGGGAAGGAGTCTACCAATGCACACTGGGATTTCGGTGGTCGATGCCACTCATGCCGACTCCACATAGTGCTTATAAGTTTTTCAAAGTGTTCATTTCCATGCTCTCTTCCCCCTCTTTGCCTTGTCTTCCACTTGCTGATTTCACTAGATTTCAACATGTCCTCTCCTTTAGGCAGAACAGTCCTGTTTGATATGCTACAAGGAAATTGTTATGTTTGTGGAGCCTATTTTCATGTTAGAGTGTGGTACACCTTCTATGTGTTACACTATGGTATTTTTATGGTGGTCCCACTCGTCGGTGAGTGGGTCAGGGCGAAGCCACCAAAGAAAATTTTCATGGGTGGTTTATTAACCCATGGGTAATGGGTAACCGTTATAGGCTATTTTGGGCCCATGGTTTTTCAAGACCCATTCTTTTGATACCCATGGTTTTTTGCCCATGTTTTTGATACCCATGGTTTTTGTCCATGGTTTTGATACCAATAATTTTATATCAAACTACTTAAGCAATTGTCTATTTATATGGTCTTATGCATATGATACATAGATAAGAAAATGTATTGCAGATGTGTTTTGAATTCAGGTGTGAATTTTGTAGAGTTTGTTGAGCATAGCTCCAAACGGATCTCAAGTTATTGTATTGAGAGAGTGGAGGCTTGTAATAAAATCGAGCAAGTGATTCTTGGTGGATGTAGCCGAAATTTGGTGAACCATATTAAATCTTGTCTCTTTTTGTTGTGTTATTTATTTTGCACTTTTATTTGAGATCTGTAATATTTTCTACATATTAGTTTCTACTGTTGTGATTTTGCAAGGGATTATTCTACATATTTTATCTCTTATTTCCTAACAATTGGTATCAGAGCCTGGTTTTGGTTTGCTAAAGTGTTGAATCACAAGGAAATTTTTAGCTTGAGTGGGAGATATGGTAGTTGATGGAAGATCTAGGGTTGATAAATTCAACGGGTAGAATTTCATTTTTGGAAGATGCATTTGGAAGATTACCTTTATCGAAGGATCTTTATACTCCGTTATCCGAGAAGGTGAAAAAACCCTCGAGTATGACAGATGTGGAATGGGATTTGTTGGATCGGAAGGAACTTGGAACGATCTAGCTGTGTCTTGCATCTTTGGTATTATTTAATGTTTCAAAGGAAAAGACTACAAAAGAACTGATGGATGCATTAGGGAAGTTGTATGAAAAACCCTCTGCCTCTAATAAGATATTTTTAATGAAAAATTTGTTTAATATGAAGATGTCTGAGAATATTTCAGTAGAAGATCATTTAAATGATTTCAATATGATTGTGAATATCCTAGCTTCGTTTACTATAGAATTTGATGAAGAAGTTAGGGCTTTATTAATTCTCTGCTCTTTACCTAAAAGTTGGAATAGAATGGTAATGGCGGTAAGCAACTCGGTTCCGCTTAACTCAAGTTGAAGTTTGAGGATGTTGTAGGGGTGATTCTAGGCAAGGAAATGCAAAGAAAAAAGCTCTGGGAATCTTCTACTTCGGGGAATGCTTTGATAGTGCAAACTAGAGGGAGACAGGAAGAATAGAGGAAACCGTGGAAAATCAAAAGATTCGCAAGGTCAAAATCCAAGAGCAAGATTGTATATTGGAACCGTGAAAAGTCTGGGCATGCAAAGAAGGACTGTTGGGAGCTTCAGACAAGAAGAAACAATAGGAAGAAAACAAGGAGGTAAATGTGGCATTGGGTAATGTATGCCGGCATGTTTTGATTCTTTCTTTACACAATATTATTGAATCTTGGGTTTTAGAGTCGTGCTTCTTTTCATGCTACTCCACATAGGCATAATTTTGTTGATTATGTTCAAGGGTATTTTCGACATGTTTTTCTTGGTAATGATGAGCCTCATAAGTATAGTTGAAAAAGGTTCTATTCAGTTAAGATGCGAGAATGGGAATACATGGCTATTGAAGGATGTCGGATACATTAAGGAGAATTTTAATATCGGTAGGGAAATTGGGAAGTGATGGTTGTACTATGATATTTACAAATGACTCTTGGAAGGTTACCAAGGGTGCTCTTATGGTGGTAAGAGGTAAGGAGGTTGGAACCTTGTATTTAATCACCGATAGTACTAATGATTGTAATCTTGTGGCTTTAGATGCAGATACAACATTATGACACTATAGGCTTGGTCATATGAGTTATAAGGGCATGGAAATCATAAAGAAGAATTTTCTGGGATATACAAAAATTGATTTGGAGTTCTGTGAGGACACTATATATGGGAAACATAAGCGAGTAAGGTTTCTCAAGGTTAGACCTACAAAGAAAGAGAGTAAGTTAGAGCTGGTGCATTCTGATGTGTGGGGGCCAACTCAGGTATCATCTCTTGGGGGTTCAAGTTATTATGTTACTTTTATTGATGATGCAACAAGGAAAGTTTGGGTTTATTGTATTAGAAACAAATCTGATGTATTTGACACTTTTTTTGAATGGAAAGCCTTGGTAGAGAATGAAACAGGTCTTAAGCTAAAATGTCTCAGGTCAGATAATGGAGGGGAGTATTGCAGCAATGAATTTAATGATTACTATTCTAAGAATGGAATCCGTAGGAAAAATATGGTTCCAGGAACTCTACAGTAGAATGGGGTATCAAAAAGGATGAACAGAACAATAATGGAACATGCTAGGAGCATGAGGTTACATGCAGGACTACCTCTTTCTTTTTGGGCAGAAGTGGTGAGCACAACTGTGTACTTGATAAACAGAGGACCCTCAAGTTCCTTGGATGGAGGCATACCTGAGGAGGCTTGGTATGGTAAGAAAGTTGATTATTCATTTCTTAGAGTCTTTAGATGTGAGGTGTTTGTTCATATAGACAAGGATGATAGGACCAAGCTAGAGGCTAAATAAAAAAATGTACTTTCATTGGTTATGGTGGTGATGACTTTGGATTTAAATGTTGGAGTATTAAGGACAAGAAAATCATTCGGTCTAGGGATGTGGTCTTTAATGAGAAAGTCATGTATAAGCAATAGTTGTAGGAAAACAGGAAGAATCCAAGAAAGAATATGCAGTGGTAGAGGATCTTCTAGATGGGAAAATGACTCATGAATCAGTTTAGGAACCGACTCAACAGGAACCTCAAACTCCTATAGTGAGGAGGTCTTCTAGGGTAAGAAAAGAACTTGAACATTTTTCTCCTTCTCTTTATTATTTATTACTCACTGATAGTGGAGAGCTAGAGAGCTTTGATGAAGCAATGTAGGTAGATGCCAGTAAGAAGTGGGAGCAAGCCATGGATGAGGAGCATAAGTCTCTCATGGAGAACCACACTTGGGATTTGGTGAAGCTACCGGAAGGCAAAAGAGCATTGCAAAACAAGTGGGTGTATAGAGTTAAAGAAGAAGGAGGAAAGAAAAGATATAAGGCCCGGTTGGTGGTCAAGTGGTTTTGCACATAAACAAGGTATAAATTTTGATGAGATCTTTTCTCCGTAGTAAAAATGACTTCCATTAGAACTGTTCTTGGAATAGTGGTAGCGAGAAGACTTACACTTAAAACAGCTTAGATGTAAAGACCGCATTTCTCCATGGTGATTTGGAGGAGGAACTATATATATGTAGCAACTAGAGGGCTATGAGGTCAAAGGTAAAGAGGAGATGGTGTGTAAACTGAAGAAGAGCTTGTATGTCTTGAAACAAGCTCCACGTCAATGGTATAAGAATTTTGATAGCTTCATGATGGAGCAAGGTTATATTAGATGTCATTCGACCATTACGTGTATACAAAGAAATTTGAGGATGGAAGTTATGTTATCCTGTGTTTGTATGTTGATGACATGTTGGTTACAAGTAAAAACATGCGGAAATAAAAGTACTCAAGAAACACTAAGTGAATCCTTTGATATGAATGATTTGGGGCAGCGGAAAAATCCTTGGTATGAAGATAACTTGGGATAGGAAGAAATGGAAGCTGACTTTATCTCAAGAAGAGTACATTAAGAAGGTATTGGAAAAGTTTAACATGTAGGATGCTAAACCGGTTGGGACTCCTTTGGCAGGCCATTTTAAGTTATCAAAGGAGCAATGTCCCAAGATAGAGCAGGAAAGAAACCAGATGTCCAAGGTACCTTACTCATCAGCAGTTAGCAGTTTGATGTATGCTATGGTGTGCACTAGGCCTGATATTGCCCATGCAGTGGGAGCTATGAGTAGATTTATGAGTGATCCAGGTAAAGAGCATTGGCAAGCAATAAAGTGGATCCTTCGGTATTTGAGAGGGACCATGGGGACAATTTTGTGCTACAATGGATTAGACACCACTTTACATGGTTATGTAGATTCAGACATGGCTAGAGATGTAGATAGTAGGAGGAGCATGACAAGTTATATTTACACTATAGGTGGGACAACAATGAGCTGGATTTCATGACTATAGAAGCTAGTGGCTTTGTCAACCACAGGAGGCTGAGTATGTTGCTTCCAAAAGGAAAGAAAAGAGATGATTTGGTTACAACAATTTCTTGAGGAGTTGGGGCATAAGCAGGAGGAATGTAAGTTGCATAGTGATAGTTAGAGTGCTATACACCTAGCTAAGAACTCTACTTTCCACTCTAGGATGAAGCATATACAGTTGAGATATCACTTCATCGAGATAGCTTTGGAGGAAGATAATTTGAAGTTGGGGAAGATTCATACCACCAAAATCCTACAGACATGATGAAAAAGGTGGTCACAAGGGATAAACTAAAGCTATGTTCATTTGTGGTTGGCCTTCATGCATGATAGTGAAGGGTTGAGAAGCTTGCTCGGTGGAAATCGGTCTCAAGTGGGAGATTGTTATGTTTTTGGATTCTATTTTCATGTTAGAGTATGGTACACCTTCTATGTGTTACACTTGGGTAATTTTACGGTGGTCCTTCTCACCGGTGAGAAAGTCGGGGGTTTGAGGGATGAAGCCCCCAATCGATGGGGGCTCGGGGGTGAAGCCCTCAAGCAAATTTTCATGGGTGGTTTATTAACCCATGTGTAATGGGTAACCATTATGGGTTGTTTTTAGGCCCATGGTTTTTGGTACCCATTATTTTTGATACCCATGGTTTTTGCCCATTGTTTTTTGATACCCACGTTTTTTGCCCATGGTTTTGATACCCACGATTTTGTATCAAACTACTTAAGCAATTGTAGAGTTTGTTGAGCATAGCTCCAAATGGATCTCGGGTATTGTATTGAGAGAGTGGAGGCTTGTAATAAAATCGAGCAAGTGATTCTTGGTGGACGTAGCCCAAATGGGGTGAACCACATTAAATCTTGTCTCTCTTGTGTTGTGTTATTTATTCTCGCACTTTTATTTGAGATATGTAATATTTTTGCATATTAGTATCTCTTTGTTGCGATTCCATAAGGGATTATTCTGCATATTTATCTCTTATTCCCTAATAGAAATGTTCTTCCACCAAACTCCATGTAGGAAGATTTTCACTAGTTTCTAGGTCTCGTATACACAAACGAAAGAAAATGCTAAATCCAAAAGTCTACAAATGCCACGTATAAGGTCCACACATCTTGGTGAAAGAAAACACAGGTCTTCAATCAAGTTTCAATGCTAAGGAAAGTCTCTCCACATAGGTCACTTCCTCTTGCTTCTCAATCTCCACTCTCACTCCATGACGGATCGCTCACTAGAGCTTTACAAGTTTTGGGTGATAATGTCTTCCAAACTTCAAACCACGCAAAGACAAGTGTCATGCCAATCCTCCATCCACCGTGATTACAATGGAGACAACACTAGGAAGGTGTCTACTCTAATACCAATGTTAGCTTAAGAGAAAATGTAAAAATGTCTTAATAATTTTATTCACAATGAGTAGTGTATAAATACGGAGAGAATGTGGTTAAGAGGTAACCTCCTATAACTAAAAGGTCGGGTTACATATAACCAAATTAAACAATGTATTAATCATGCCAAGAGATATTTGGGTAATTTTTTTCAATTCTTGTCAAAATCCCACTCCCACACAACTAAGGTTTTATCCTTTGCATTATGTGCAACCATTATAATGGAAGACCACCATGAAAGTATCTTGGCATGTAGTGGATCCTACACAATAGAGGAAGAGATACAAATGGACATGCGATATCCAATTTACAATATTATTTCATTTTGAAATCCATGATGTCAAATTCTGAAGAAGGGTTGGAATATGCCATAAAGAAGAAGAAATCATGGAAAAACATTATTATTTTACAATCTACCATTTCCAGTCATGTTTCAAACATTACATCAATCTAAAAACTCCACTACATTAACAATGTAGGCTTACTTCATAATTGTAAGAATACCTTTGCACTATTAATGTGGCATCGTTTATTGCCCAAATATATTTCTCTATGACCACCCTCTTTTATGATCAACCATGACAAACTAAATCAATGCGGAAGGAAGATTCATGAATTAATAGAATTTTGATGCATTTAACTAGGAATCACTTTTAAATTCATCTCCTTTTGAGATAATCTCTCGATTGCATTACACTCTCCATGCCACCTTGAGAAGAGGGATAAAAGTGTTCAACCTACAAGGGAGGCATTTTTCGAACATATCAAATTTCAATATTGTGTAGATATCTAAATTTGGTATTTATACCCTTGATTTCCCATGTGTGCATATTTATTTAATCCATTCCCCTTATTTTATTAAATTCCCACTTTAATATTGATCACCTTTAATTTGCATTAATTAATAAATCTTTAATTGATTATTTAATTAATTAGTCCACATCCTTTGCTTCCCTTTCCCTAATGGACTTTTTGTTTCCCATCCCTACGCTTTTTCTAACCTATCTCTACCGCTAAGTCACCTAAACCTCATCCCCAAACATCATCTTCCCGCCTAATGCTTTAAAGATTCAATCCCATCCGTAAAAAATAGAAAATCATGACAAAAGCAATAAAAATCCTCCCATTGGGAAAGTTTCCCAAATTCAGCGACTCTAGCCCAATTGTTATCAACCCTAAAAGTTGAGTGTTTTCTTTCCATTCATAATTAGATGCATGTACATACCCCCAAATTTTTGTAACATGCAATTATTTCTCTTTCTAGAACATCTCTGCAATGATAAAAAAATATTGGATCCCTCGTAGCTTGTTTCATTACTTATAGACATTCCTTTGTGATGTTTTATCATTTGGTGTGATTTCATGCAGCTATTATCGTATTATTGTTGCCTTGTTTGAATCTAACCTTTTTCAAGTACACAAACACTAGGGACTCCATTATCAACCTATTATACCATTTTTTCCTACTTGCAAGTTCTCTCGATCTAGTTTGTTTCCCTCATTCTTATTCAACATTGCCTAGATCCTCATTGATTTTTCCAGGTCACCATCGACACCAGACCCTCTACCCCCATCCATTTGGTCTCGATTCCTTTCTGCTTCTCTTCCATCTCTTGCATCATTTCAGACCCTAATTTTTCCATCCTACTTCTCTCGAACTTGTCTATTTTTAGCCCAAATCCACTTGTGATCCTTGTTACCTTGCATTTCCTTTCCTCGAACCTCCTCCATATGTTGTTTTGAGTATCTACAGCATTTGTTTTGTATGGCTTTAACTCGAGCATCCCACGTTGATCCATCCTTCCACTTCGATCTACCCTTTCTGCATAGTCTGGGTCGCTTTTCGACCCGCACTAGGTACATTTAATTTGCATTTATTTCAATCAAATCAATATTAAATCAATCATAATTACTTTTAGATTCTGTAAATCCTTCAGTTTCTACATACTTTCAATTTATCTTTACTTTGTATCAATTTTGTTTAACAATGGTTTAACATCCACCAAGGAAGTTAAATGCTTCTCGGGTAAGCTTTGTCAAGCAAAGCGCCACCCCAAACATCTATCAATCCCACTTTAGTGGGTCTTATTTTCATGTTCCATCTAATTTACAGAAGTGGAATCCATCATTATTTTACACCCATATCCCATCACATCCAAGGTAACATAAACCCTCCAACATTTCTAAGTTGTATACTTTCTTTAGTAGCTAACTCATTAATTTTAAATGAATGAGAAAATACTACAACATTCCTAACATGCCCTGTGTGACCACCATTTTGTGATCTCTTACATTTATTTCTTTTGTCTTTGGTTTTTTTTTTCCACTAACACTTCAACGTGAAGCTCTACTTCATTTCTTGCTCATGTTGGATTTGGGCTAGATTGTTCATCACTCAAGAGTGCTTTGACAAATAGGAAAAGAATTATATCCCTATTTTTCCTCACTTTTTCCTATTTTCCATTCTTGTTTGTGTACTTATCGAATATCACACTTCATTTTCAGTTTAAAAGAACATTCTTTCTGCATCCTTATTTCTCATATAGTTTAAGTAGGGATTTAACCTTCTACATTTCACACTTTATCACACACAAACTAAACCTCACAAATCAAATCAACACATCAAAACATCCCCTTACCCGATTAACTAATTGGGATTTCATCACCCAACAAGAAGCCACTTGAGACTTTCCCAGCCATAACAAGCCTCAAACCAAAGATAGTTTGCCTTCTCTTAGTTCCTTTGCTATATCCATCCCCTCTTCTTTTCACACTTTCTTAAATAAATCAAGAACATTAAAAGAACTATTTTCTTGACTTTCTTGGGTAAAACTTGTTTCATGCCCATAATTACTTGTTTAGAAGCAAAAATAATGAAACAAAACTAGCTTCAAATAATTCCTTATCTCAATAAATGTTCACCACAATAGTTACCTCATATGTGCCCTTGATTACTTCTTTCATGAGCACCTAACCCATCATCAATGTCTCTCACCCATAACATATAGTTCATATTACAACTTTAGGTGAGACCAACACATTCTTACACCATTAATGTATCTCTTCTAGGCCATCTACCTCTCCATCTATTTGATCGAGTCTTTTGGACCTCCAAAGGTCCTCTCAATGATACCATGTTATAGGAGCTCTTGGACACCAATCTGGTGGCACATCAAGATTATCTCCTTAAGAGATCAACTCGTATTCCCTTAGATGGTTTACCACTCCAACAACTTTATGCTTATCAAACCAATCCACAAACTACCCAACTTGCAGTAAATGATATTTATATAACCCATCTTGCTTCCTCTTCTACCAATCCCCACCTCATCAAACTACTCGAGATAGTCACACATATCACCACAATATCCCACTAATCAACATGACAATAAACACTACCCTCCCCCTCACCACTTCGGTAGTCACTATTGTCAATGGTGCCCCTAATCAATATTCCCAAACATTATATCCCATATTTAGATAGTATGACCTTCTCACATCTAGCATGCCTATTAATACTTCCCAACCCCTTTAACAGTACTTTATTGTATTCGGTATCTAACCCTTTTCAACAACATTTTCAACCCATTCATACTCACATTCCCACTCAAGCACTTACCGTAGCATCCTTCCTAATCCCAATAATCCTATCATGTTCCCATCTCCCAATGAATAATTTCTTTCAACAACCACCCTTTCAATCATAGCCCATGATTTACACTCACCCCAAAAAATTCTTCAAACACCCACACATCCACAAGTTCATCAACAAACTCATCCAACCACTTCTTACATTCAACCTCTTGCCTTTCATACCCTAATAGACTCTTTCAATGACCCTATGTAGGATCTTGTGAATAGGTAAACCAATCTCAAAGCCACTACTCTAGGATCCAAATTTTCATTATCCTATGAAAAATATGTAACGAGCCTATTCACCCATTTGTACAAGTTAAATTATATCCTCTACTATGGGAATTTCTATGAAATTCACCAAGTTTAACAACAAATAGGATCCACAATAACACCTTTTGCATTTAGACATGCATGTTACCTTATTGCACATGATCAAGACTTAATGCTTCATACTTTCCCCATGTCCTTGGTTGGTCCCACACTAGACTGGTACAATATTATCCCTCAATATTCTATATTCTTCTTCTCCCAACTTGCACAATTATTTTTAGAACACTTTTCGATTAACATTGTGCACAAAGTAACTATCAATGATCTATACACTATCTAGAAGTTTGAGGACAAGTCCATTGTAGAATTTTTCACGTGATGGTGTGGCATTATAAGCCAGTTATCCTTCCCTCTCCCAAATTGACCTCACTTTGAGATCTTCTCAAGTTCATGTGTGAAGCGTATATCTTCTTTTTGAAATCCAATCATTATAAACCTTCACAAAGCATTTACCATGGCTCACAAACTTGAAACATGCGCCCTTGAGTAGGGTCATTTAAAATTAAAATCAAACAAACCTAAACATGAGTTTACTAAACCTTCTACATAAAGTTACAAATCAAAAATAGTGGCCAATGTTGTTTTCGTTAAATCATCTCCTGCACCTATATCTAGTACGTTGACTCAACAACAAGCTCTTTGACCAAATCTTAACTACACTTCCATTGGGGATTCATACGGTATAGATAATTTTGAAAATTTTATGGTAGTAAATCTTATCAAGCTCCCTTCTATCAAACTAGTTGAAGATTCTAGACTAAATCCCATGTGGTATCATGAAGACCATTACTACAAATACCACCAAGTCTAAGGACATGACATAGAGAGATGTCAAAATTTCAAGGATTTGGTCCAAAGACTCATTGATCGGGGTGATCTTCAAGTAGACAATCCAAACGCTTCACCCAATCAACCACTTGACATCTAAAAACAATCGTTCCCAAATCATATGCCATCAATCTAAGCCACCACTTCTACTACAACCCAAGCACCCAAGCTCACACTATAATTAACCTAAGCACTACTGATCAGAACCTATCATATCCATAACTTCCCATCCTTTATCATTGATGACATCCATTCCCTTTGATATCCTTACTACATCTGTTATTCCTACTTCTATTCCAAAATCCACTCCCACATCTACAAATACTAGAACCCCATTTGCAAATATATCATTTATGCCCCTAAAGACATTCATGAAGGCACAACCGCTTCCAACTTATTTCCACATCTAGCATTGGCCCCTCATCAAACACCTTACTTATCATATCCACGTCATCTATTCTAGTAGCATTTACCACCTCACTTATATCCATTCCACCCTTTCCCGTCATTCCATCCTTAGAACCTTCACCACTCCCTCCTCCCATTAATTTACCCATCTCAAGTATTGTGGTTATATCCATAGCACCTTCTTCCTCCACACCTATTCCATCATTTGAGGAATTTTTAAAAATACTTCAGCTTTCAATGACTTCAAGTGTTCCTTCCATATCATCAACACTATCCAATCAATCTCCACTTTCCATAGATCGACTCAAACAAGTGTTACTTCCTACACCCTAACCAACCATAGCATCATTATCCGACTCCCCGGTAAAACTTGTTGTCACTCCTCCCAAGGATGCATCTTCACATATAAAATCTATAATCCCTCCTAGAATTAAACCATCCAATCCAAAATCGTTTGTTTCAGGACCATGAATATTTCAACCCACCAATCCAAGACCATTCAACAGGAAAACACTAACCAACATCAGAATTCAATTCAAGTCACCAAAACAACAATATATTTGATTTTTCCCTAAACATCCAAGATATCTCATAAGGCATCTTCTAACACTTTAGTTGGATCATATATGGAAATATTCCAACACTTAATACAAACCTCTGCAATCACGCTTCCACCTATCAAGGCCTTTGACCCAAAAGGAAATAAACCTTTATGGTTCAATTCCAATATTATGTGCACCTTTCATCGTACACTGGGTCATGATAATGAACATTATAGAGCACTTTAGGCCATTATCCATAACCTTGTTTAAGAAGAAAGACTTATTCTTGGACCATGCCAGTCCCTATCTTCCATATCTAGTTTGATTTCACCTTCAAGAAATGACTCTTCTAGAGATGGTCCCCATTTGTTTATTAATGTTATTCGGGTGTCCACTCAATTAGGCTTGTGATCTAAAACCAATCTCTCGAACTAAAATCCAAGACTTTATTCACCATTCCTCCTCCTAAGGAGTTAGCCACATCATCAAAACCTAAGGTTTCCATTTTAGAATCCCCAAGGCTTATTGAACAAAGTATCATTAAACAACAACATCTGGCCCCAATCAAGATGTCTCTTTACAAGATCATTCAAAGATCACCAAACCATCAAAAGGATCTTACTAAAGCCTTAAAGTGTATTCCCATGTCCAATAACAAGGTTCAACCTTTTCATCTCTCATAGGAGTGTTCACTACTTTTTGCAGCTATCTCATTTGATGATATTGAAATTCCTTACATCCCACCAAGAGAAAAATATTCCTCTCTTTATTACGGTTAGGATAAATGATATGGTTATTTGGTGATTCATGATCAATAGTGGGGTGAGAATTAATATTCTTCCATCACACACTTTCAATCAACTCAAGATCCCAAAGGAATATGTCACCCATACACCTACGGTCCTCCAAAATTTCAACGATATCATCACTCCCATCTTTGGAATGGTCGTTCTTCCCATCCACATTGATGAGAAGCTCATCCATAAGGTATTTTATATCTTTGAAGGATAATTTCAAGTACAATGTTTTCCTTGGAAAAGTGTGGATCTCTGCCCATGCGTTGCATCCCCTCTACACTTCATCACCCCTCAAATATGAGCATGAGGAAATATTCTCATACTCCCTAGGATGTTCCTCCCTTCCAAGGGTGCAACATGACCTATAGACAAAATGATGTACTTGTTCCTAAGAATAATCCATTTGCACCATCCACCGCTCAACCATTCCCTCATCCAAACTCCCTAACGATGACTCCCTAGATAACGTAATGGACAAACTTATGATGGGGGAGTATCATATCCTCACACTCAACACTCTTCCCACTCCTCACCATATCAGTAGACCTGATAAGGCACCTATGTACCAATTGGACGTCTGGGATCTTGTTCCCTTTGGTCCACCACATCTTCGCACCAATATTATTTATGGTGGTTTTGATACCCCTCTTCCCATATCAATGATATTTCACATGTCAAACCTTATACCAATGGATTTGAATTTCTCAACAAACCATCTTTTTCCTATACCTATCTCCATCGCTGCACATGGATTCGACCTAGGCCATTATGAGCATGGCCCATATGGCCTTATTCCTGATCAATATCATAAACCATGTAAAATTTTTGGGCTAGGCTACTAGGAGTAATCCCTAAGCCCATCACACCATATGAGATACTCACGGACATGCCTTCTCCCCTCCTCTATCTCTTTTAACTTTCGAAGACATGGACATACCTTCTTTACCTTCTCCATCTCTTCTGACTCTCAAGACATGAACATACCTTCTCTACCTTCCCCATCTCTTTTCGGCTCTTAAAGACATGGAAATGGATGACAACATTTATATTACTTCTAACTTTGTTTTTAGTCTCCACCATAACTTTGGGGCTGATCACTTATTAGTGTGAAAATCAAACTAGGTCCCTTCCCCTTTGCCATCCAAACATGATAGCAGAGCACTCTTCTACCATTAACGTTCCTTAGTGTGCTAGAATGATGTCATTATTTCCCACATGGGGTAGAATATTCTTATCTTCAAAATACCTTTCCATCTAACACACCTACTCTTCTTAACAAAGCCACCATCGATGTCAATATCATAACCCCTTAGAGCCTTACATTCTCAAAGTGGGCCAATCTCTTGATCCACATGAGCTAGAATCTTTCACCACATTCCTCTCCCATCATAGCCAAGAATTTACATGGTCATATTTAGACATGTCAGGTCTTGACCCTTCTATCATTGTCCACAATATCATCACCTATCCTAAACTAAACTGTGTAAATCAAAAGCTTCTCCGTATGCATCCTCGTGTTTCCCTCATTGTTAAAGAATAGATACAACACCTTTTTCTGCCAATTTCATCATTCCCATTGAATATCCCCAATGGGTTTCCAACATTGTTCCCATCTCCAAAGCATCTAGTAAAGCTTCATATATATATATATATATATATATATATACACACACACACACACACACACACACACACACACACACACACATTCACACACACACAACACACACACACACACACACACACACACACAAACACACACACACACACACACACACACACACACACACACCAATTTTTGATCTATCAATCTCATTTTCCCCAAAGATGACTTCCTCTTCCAAATATCGATTTGCTTGTGGATCTTACCGCAGGTCATGAGATGTTTTCTTTCATGGATGGTTTCTCTTCTCATCGCACTCAGCATCAACACAAAACCTCCTTTATCACTCCTTAGGGACCTTTTGCTATCGTGTTATGCCCTTTGCTTTAAAGAATGTCATCATTGCCACCTATTAACTTTCCATGACTTATATATTTCATGATCTCATCCACAAAACTATAGAATACTATGTTGATGGTATTTTAGGAAAATCTAAACATCGACGTGACCATCTTTTCATTCTCGAAACCATTTTTGAGTGCTTTATTTTTTTATCTTCATCTCAACCCAGCCCAAATGTGTACTTAGAGTCTTAACGTAAAAATCCTTGGATTTATAGTTTCTATTAGGGGAATTGAAGTTGACCCCATAAAATTAAGGTAATTATCGAAATTCCTCCTCCTTCTAATCTCAAGAAACTTCCCAGCCTTCAAGGTCACCTTCAATCTGCTTTGTCATTTCATCTCACAAGTCTCGATCATTTTCAAAATTTTCATCACCTCCTTCGGAAGGACATAGAATTTAATTTGGATCACAATTTCTAGAAGGATTTTGACGATCTTAAACAATATCTCCTATCTCCACTAGTGCTTACACCTCCATGCGAGGGGGCAATTTTATTTGTACATTTCCACTACTAATCATGCCCTAAGAGCTATGTTAGAAAATTACAATGATCAAGGTTGTGAGCAGGTTATTTATTACATCAGTCACACCCTTCATGACAATGAAACCCACTACATTGAATCTGAAAAGTTGTGTTGCATGCTCTTCTTTTCTACTTTGAAGCTTCGACACTACCTCCTTAATCATAAGATGTATGTCATTACTAGTTTTCATTTTCTTAAAACAATGCATTCCAAGTTATATCATAATGATTGTATCACTCATTGGCTCATGCTCATGAATGAGTTCAAGCTTGAGTTCATTTCTCAAAAATCTATTAAGGGTCAAGTTATTTCCGACCAATTAGTAGAAGCCCCTCTTCCTAGTACGCATCTTCCTCATGACATTTTCCTGGATGAATCCATTAACCATTTTCATCACAATATAACGCTCTCAAATTCACTCTCTTCTTCGATGGCTCTAAGTGTCAGCAAGGGGGAGGTGCTGGTGTTTTTCTTATTCCTCCTTAGGAAACTCCTATTCCCCTCACATATAAAATCAATTTTGAGTGTACAAACAACATGGAAGAGTATGAGGCCCTCATCTTGGGTCTTGAAATGAATGTCTTTCTATGTGTTCACATTCTTGAAATATATTGGGATTCCGAGCTTATAATGAAACAATCATAAAAGAGTATCAATGTAAAAATGATACTCTTCAAAAATATCATGACATTGTTCATCTTATCCTTAAATCCTTTTATTCCTACACCATCCAAGTTGTTCCCGACCACCAATCATTTCACTGATATGATAGCATCCCTTGCGGCTCTCATCCCATGGAAAATAGAATAGTCTAAGCTTCTTGTCATCATTCATCATCATGATCGACTTTCCATGAATTACCATAGGTTAATCTTATTGAATCTAATTCATCAACGTTTGGTATTCTCAAATATTTGATTACCTATCCCAATTATTTATTCCTCTTTATCTATCCAAAAACACTAAGAGATCTTTTCTTCAATGTACTAACCACTATGTGATCCTTGGTGGCATTCTTTATAAACACATATTTTATGGTGTTCTTCTCCAGTGTCTTAAATCCCATGAAGCCTCCCAAGCCATGCGTAGAAGTCCACGACGGTATTTGTGGTGGTCACTTTATGGCTTGGCCATTAGAAAGCGCGTGTGTTCTCTATCTTGGCTATTATTGACTTACCTCAATCATGATTTTTGTGGTATGTTAAGAAATGTGAAAAATGTTAGCACAATTCCAATCTTATTCATATCCCTAGTCAAGATTTTCATCCAACTCAGGACTTTTGGCCATTTTTCACAATGGGTTATTGATCTTATTGTTCTTATTAATCCTCGTTCTTCATAAAACATCACTCTATCATTACTACAACTGAATATTTCACCAAATGGGTGGAATAAATCCCACTCACCTCAACTAAATATAGCCTAATCATTAATTTTATTTATCAACACATTATTTTTCACTTCGATGTTCCCCACAAACTTGTCATGGACAATGGAAAGTCCTTTAAAAACAAAGATCTCAAGAAAATATGTAATGCATTCAACATCCAACTCAGCTTCTCTTCTCCATATTATCCTCAAGCTAATGGCCAAGCCAAAGCTACCAATAAAACCTTTGAAACATTCTTTCAAAAATATTGATCAAGCAGGTCGTAATTGGCATCTCTAGCTTCATTTTTCCATTTTGGCCTATCACACTAGCATTCATACCTCCATGGGGCTATGTATTTTTTTCTTATTTACGGTTCTAAAGTTATCCTTCCTCTTGAAGTTCAAATTCCATATTTGCATGTGTCCCTTCGTGACTTCATCTCTGATGAAGACTATCACTAAGCTCGCCTAACACAACTCGAGTTGTATATGAGCACCACCTTCTCACTCTTGAACACAATAATATTTACTAAGAGCACATTAAACATGCTTACAATAAGACCTTAAAGAATGTAACTTTAATGTTGGAACCTCATACTCAAATAAAATCATAATTTCACTACTCTAGAAAGGAGATAACATAGAAATTTTTCCCCTAACTAGATTAGACCATACATTATTACACACAAGTATGGGTCAGAGCCTATTGTTTGCCTCCCTTGATGGTAAACTAGAAGTGGAACCTCTTAACGCATTTCACTTGTGAAAATTATATTCTTAGCATATTTACTAGTGTGCCCTTAGTCATATCTTTAGATCTTTCCTCCATCTTAGCCTCTTCTATCTCTTGTCATGATGATTTGGAATTATGTGGTCTTCCATCACTTCCTAGATGTGACCTTAAATATGGGCACCATGGCTCTACCCATAGCATATTCCTTATGGATAGGTTCTCTCCTTTGGTGAGAACTCCACGATCATCACATCCATCACCCTCTTATTCACCTATTGGAACCATGCAAAGGGTCCAAGGGTGTCTCTTGTACATTCATTATCCCCTCCTAAGTGGTCTAATTAGCTAGTCCCAACTCTTCCCCATGTAAAATTCAATAATCATGGATGATCTTGTGAAAAATAAAAGTTATAGAGAACATACTAATCCCTCGAAGGACAGTTATCCATGCAAAAAATGCAAATCAAAATCAAATTCAAAAGAAAATCAAAGAAATAGACTAATCCCTCAAAGGATGAATTATCATATTATTCTTTCCATTTGTATATTGTATAAAGTAGACCATACCCTCAAAAGATGGATACTCCTTATGGCATTTGAATGCTTCCCGTATTGATCAATCTTCCATTTTATTAGCATCCTAAGAAAGCTTCCCGCATTGATCAACTTTCTTCTTCTTGATCCCTTTTCTCTTTCCTTCCCAGGCATAGTTTTAGGAACACCACTTTTGGAGAGCCCTATTCCCTTTATACAAGCACATCTCAAACCCCTTTTATCATGTCGACATTAGGTTTATGATATCATCTCATCCATTTTTCCTTACGATCTTTTGTATAACTAACTATCATTGTTTATTTTCTAACATTTGTATTGATCACATGTACCTTGCATCACTTGGATCCTCCTCTTGTTTACCTCCAATGCAATTGGAGGCATATTTTCCTAGTATATTCCTTGATATGATGTAGGAAATTTTATATGTATAGGTCGATATCGTTAAGATCGTGTCTTATCCTACTCCTCATTTTATCTTTTCTTCTCTCTCTCTCATCCTAAGTCCCACTAGGCCATACATATTTTCCCTTGGGGTCACTCCTCTTAACCATTCATCTCTTTAAGTCCATATTTGTGGCCATACTCATCTTTCCTCTCTAGGAATTTTACTACGATATTTAAATTATCCCTTTTCGGGCATACATTCTTTTTCCAAAGTCCACATTCATGGCCATATTCTATATTCTCCCTTTAGGCCATTCTATTTTCATATTCCAAATCCTCTCCTTCTCATTTCGAATTCCACTTATGTGGCCATATTCACTCTTCCTTCGGGAATTTTCTTTCACAATCGTATTCAACTTGCATAAAGCCTAGAAAGTGGCCATAATTTCTCCTCTTGGGAATACCTTTTTACCTCCTTTTGTCTTCTTGGCCATAATTTTACACTTTTGGGGCATACTTTTAACTTTCTTCCTTCACGGTCATACCTTCCCCTTTTGGAATTACTTTTCATCACTCATCTTTTTTCATTTCTCCATTCGGGCCATATTTTTGCTCCCCTTTAGGGCACCATTATTTTCATCCTTGTGGACACATAATTTTTCACTCAACTTCTTGTGTAGAAAGGATTTCACATGCTTTTCACATATAGTTGTGCATACTTCGATGACTTTCCTATGACCCATTGGTCATCCTATCCTTTGCATCCATACTTTGCAGTGAACTTCACTCACTCACTTTGGTTTGTAGAACATTGTAGCTCGTCTCCATTGAGACCACAATTATCCTATAGTGATGTGATATTGGAGTCACAACTATAGTTTTTATTAATATTGTGATCTTTTTTCATGTGGCATATTTCCTTGGATATGTCTTCACCTATGTTTCTTCACCCACCACCCTTCATCATCTACCTTTTTCAAATGCGTCATCGATTTCCTTGACATCATCGATCCCCCATTTGAGGGGGAACTCATCATCTACCTTTTATCAATCCTCATCCAACTCTTATCGTTTTTGTCTCATAGCTTGCATTCTCAAACCACTCAACAAAAGGGAAAAATATAGACACCTAAATTCAGATCTATATCCTTGATCGCCGCGCATGCATATTTATTTAATCCATCCCCTTATTTAATTAAATGTCCACTTTAATATCTATCACCTTTAATTTACATTAATTAATTAAGCTTCAATTAATTAATTAATCAATCTATTAGTCCACATCGTTAGTATTTGTGCGGTCTTATTTGCTTCCTTTTGCTTCCCATTAATTCTCCTTGCCCTAATGGATTTTTGATTTCCCATCCTTACACTTTTTCTAACCTATCTCTACTACCAAATCACCTACACATCACCCCCAAACATACTCTTCTCACGTAATGCTTTGAGGCATTCAATCCCATCTATAAAAATATAAAATCACGCCAAAAGAAGAAAAATCCTCCCATTAGGAAACTTTCCCAAGTTGGTGGTGACCCATCCCTAGTTACTGCGTTTACCCTATAAATCCAAGTACTTTCATTACATTTAATCAAATGCATGCACATACCCCAATTTTTTTGTAACCTACGAGTTGCTTCTCATGCCAAAACATCTCTGCAACGATCACGCACCTCTTAGATACCCTCCTAGCTGGTTTGTATTGCTTGTAGACATTCCTTTTTGAGGTTATCATCATTTGGTATCATTTGATGCGCTTATTATCATATTATTATTTCTTTGTTTACATCTAACCTTTTGTAAGTCCGTAAATAGTTGGGACTCAATTATCATCCTATTCTATCAAGTTTTTACTTGCAAGTTCTCTCGATCTAACTTGTTTACCTTGGCCTTGTTTAGCACTACCTAGATTGGCATCGATTTTCCCGGTTGCCATCGACCCACCCTCTACCCCATAAATTTTGTCTCATATTCATTTCAGCGCTTGTTCAAGCTCTTGCATCATTTTCAGACCCCACTACCCATCCTTCTTCTAAACCTATCTAATTTTCATCCCAAATCCACCGTGATCCTTCTTATCTTACATTTCCTTGCCTCAAACCTCCTCTGCAGTTTATTTCCGTATCTACATGCCTTTGTTTTGTATGGCTTGCACTCATAGCATCCAAATCCACATTCACAACTATTGTTTTATCCTTTCACCTCAAGTCACCATCAAAACGGACTCAAGTACATTTAATTTACATTCATTTCAATTAGATAAATATTAAATCAATCATAATTACTTTCATATTTTGTAAATCCTTTAGTTGATCGCATACTTTTAGTTATCTTTACTTTGTATCAATTTTGTTTAACAAAGGAGGTTGACACCACCAAGAAATTTAAACGCTCCTCGGGTCTGATTTTTGGGCAACTCCCACCCAAACCATCTAATCAATCCCGTTTCAGTGGGTCTTACTTGTAGGTTCCATGTGATTTGCAGCAGCAACGAAATCCATTATTATTCTACACCCCCTATCCCATCGTATCTAAGGTAACATAAACCCTCCATCATTTCCGAGTTGTATACTTTCTTTAATAGCTAAATCATTAATTTGAATGAACGAGAAAACACTACAACATGTTGAACAAAAAAATCATCCATATGCAATGAAGATAATTTTTTTTTGGTGAGGTATTTTTGTTCATTCGGCTTTACTCAAAATTGGTGAATGATGATTGTTGTTTTTGTTTGAGTAGGGTTGTTGATGATCATTCAAAGAATGCTCAAAATGCATATTTACGAGGCGACTACCATACTGCTAGGATTATGTTAAAGAAATCCCAACAAGAGTACTTAGCTATAGAGAAATTAAATTCCAAAGTGGCCAATGAAATTCTTCAAATTAGAAATGAAAAACATAATGTTTGTAAATTAGATCTTCATTGTCTTCATGCATTGGAAGCAATGGATGCATTGGCATCTCGCTTGGAAATGATTAAGTATACTATTTCAAAAAGCATTTCTACCTCATTAGGTCAGAACATTAAATTCCATATAAACGAGAAATCTCTGCAAGTTCTCTCAACGTGCATGTTGAAGTCGTTTGAACTAGAGGTCATAACAAGTAATTGAAATTTGATTTTGTTTGTAAGATTCAAAATGTCTAATGCACTTTTCTTAGGATGGAAATACGAGGAGGATGTACCACTGCCCTTAAAATGGAAATATGCAAGAAATAATAACTACATTTATGTAGTGGTACATCCTCCTTGTATTTCCTTTTTGTGATGTAGCAGTTTTGATCAACTATACATAAAATAGAAATAGGTGTGTAATATGAACTGATCTTATATTTCCAAGTACTCCCATTAAATAGATAATATTAGTCAAAGGGACATAAGCCTTTATTATGTTCTAACAATTGTTATGATATTCTTACTACATGATTAGGAATACACAACCATGGGGGTGTAGCTCTTCCAATGCCTATTAAAATTTCCTTACTGATAAAGGGTATGTGCTCATCAAGCCTTTACATAACTTATTAGGGATTTACATCTTAGATTGGGTTGAAGTCTATAGGGTATGTAGTATCTGAGAAAAACATTCCCTTGATATAGAATTTCTATTGGTTGATGCAAGTACAAATTCAATGAAGCTAGAGTTGGGGTGATTGTTGTTTGCCCAAAGTTTCAGTACAGTTAAGAGGCACTGTAGAGACTGGGAATGCTAGCCATTATTGTTGAATATGCAAATTGTATAGTACAATTCACTCTTAAGGTTTGTATACCCAAGTTTAACATTTTATTCACCCAATTGCCAAGTAATATTCATTTGAATTAACTTTATTCCAGGTGAGAAGGGCATCCTGAATAAGCTCAACTTTTATTTGTATATTTAATCTGATACACAATAAATTCATTACCATTTCTCACCTCTATCATACTTTCTGGATGCCTACTCATGAAACATGAAGTTTGTTCTTACCTTATAGTGGGAAAGGTTAATAATATGCCTTTAATTGAGGTCACATGGTCATCGTATCTTATACATAATTGTCATTTATGGTCAATTGACAGGTCTGATGTTGTGTGATGGCCTATTTGTCTTATTACCTATGTATGAATGTATTCTTGTAAAATGTTAGTATTTGTGCGGTCTTGCCAAACATAAATTACATTAGTTGGGGATTGATAGACAAGAAAAAGGAGTTTATGAGGTTATGACATGTATTTGCATTTTAGACCTTGTGAAATATTAAAAAGGATTAATTGCTCAAAAAATGACAATTGCTTAATAGGTTAAGCAACCACGTGACAATTAACTGTTCAATAATTTTAGTGAATGATTTTTCAAAATTTTGAGTTGACGAGGCTTAGGGTATACGATCCACATTTGGAACACCGGATCAGGGGACTAATACAATTAATTCCAGGAGGAATACTCTTAACCCAATAAATGGAGAAATCCCAATAGTCAAAATAAAAAAACTTATACCATTCGGCGTTCACATTGCATTGTACACATGCAATTGTTAGTAAAATATTCCAACCACTACTCTAAAAACAAGTATGCATGTATCACAACATAATATAAAAAAACAAGTGTGCACATCAAGCCTCCCAATGTATTCCTCGTCTTATACCCAAAACAATTAAAAAAATTAAAACAAAGTGTGCTCATCAAGCTTCCCAATCGATACTTCGTGTAAACACTTCCAAAAGAAACAGCTCGGCGTTGACCGCTCTGCCTACAAATAAATATTGGGGTGCAGGCACCTGGATGTGCATTGCCTGGTAGTGAGTCAATAATCCTTCTTCAACATGAAAATGGATGTCAATGCCATGATTGCCAAAATATGGTCTTTCATCGGCCTCTTCACTCTCCTCCAAAACATTCTTCCTCCCAATTGCATCAAATTTTAATGCGATGGTATTCATTCCTGCTAGAGTATTTCAATCCTCCTCATTATCAGGTAGAAATTCCAGAATTCAAAGACAATCATGGAGTGAGCGGCAATGATCTTTATGACAGCATACAACACTATGTGCAAAGTCTGCAAGCCATTGCCCCAAGAATGACTGCGTTTCGCAAGGGAATTCCCTCAATTCGGGCTTCTCTCCAGCTGATGAAGAGGAAGTGGAGGACTCGTTCAAAGGGGTCAGGGTACGGTGGTCGCACAAAACCAAGGCTGGGGAAAATGGCAACATTGAGAGGCGGAGCTATACTCTCAAACTGCCCAAGGCAGATAGAAAGTTTCTCTCCGCTTATTTCAATCATGTTACAAGACGCGCAGCCGAATTCATTACAGCGAATAAAGAGCTCACGCTTTACACCAATGCTGGCGATGCTTGCTACGGCGATGGATGGACGGGGGTTCCGTTCAAGCATTCCTCCACTTTCGCCTCTCTCGCTCTCGATCCTCCGCTCAAGCGCAGGATTCTCATGGATCTCGATCGTTTCAAGCAGGGGAGAGATTTCTATGGTCGGATTGGGCGTTCATGGAAGCGCGGATACCTTCTTCACGGCCCTCCCGGAACAGGAAAAACAAGCCTCGTCGCTGCCATTGCCAACTACATGAAGTACGATGTGTACGATCTGGAACTCACTCGCGTGAAAGACAACACGGAGCTCCGCGCGCTTCTCACCCAGACAAAAGAAAAATCTGTGATTATAATTGAGGACATCGATTGCTCACTCGATCTCACGGATAGGATTTCAAAGCCTCCTCAAACAGAGGATTCTCAGGACAAGGAAGAGGAAAACATAAGCAAAGTTACCCTGTCTGGTTTGCTCAACTTCACAGACGGGCTGTGGTCGTGCTGCGGAGAGGAGCGTATCATTGTGTTTACAACCAACCACAAGGAAATGCTCGATCCTGCCCTGCTCAGATCTGGAAGGATGGATATGCACATCCTCCTCTCATTTTGCACTTTCCCCAATTTAAATCTATCGCCCACAACTATTTGCAGATTGAAGATCATCCGTTGTTTCCCGCTCTGGAAGAGAAGATGGGGTGTGGGGCTCAAATGACTCCTGCACAGACTATAGAGCTTGTGATGAATAAAGTGGACGACCCTGACGAAGCATTGAACGACGTGATTTCGGCAATCGATCTGATTAATAGGGAAAAGGAATTGGTAGAAACATGATGGATCTGTCAAGGTCTCTCAAATCATGTTAATAGGTCTGTTTAGACAGCAATAATCTATTTCTGTACTCTTGGTATCATGTTAATAGGTCTGTTTAGACAGCAAATTTAGTTTTTAACAGCAAATTTAGTTTTTATTGGGAAGAGCTTTGGACATTTTGGGTTGTTTGTCAGCTGTTTAACCCAACATGTTGGGCTTTTTTGTTAGTTTCAATTGTTTGAAGAAATATCTGGATTGCATCCATTTGAGATTTGTGTCAAACATTGCTTCAGATTTGTTAGTCTAACATTTAAAATCATGGGACAGGGAAATGAACAAAGTATGGAACAGGTCAGGAATTAAAACAGGAAAAGGATCAGGAACAAAACTAAAGAAGAATAGAACGAGTTTGCATGCCAATCGTTTTACAAAACTCCTTAGTTAAATTACAATGTCAGATCAGCCAATAAAAGGGATAAAGATAAAATAGAGGCAATTAACTTGAATGCATCACCAAGCACCATGGCCAACTCTTCTATCGATGGAGTAACAATTCTACAACAATTGTATTTGCCTCAAACAAATGTTGGAATTATCTTCAGTTGTCATGGAACAGAATAAATTGATGAGTAATCTCTCTCTCGGAGTTTAAATATTCCTCTACCTTAAACATCCATTAACAAGTATGTAGAGCTAGCTCATCTTCATGTTGAATTGGTGACTAATAAAGATGACTAAACAATTTAGCTACCAAACTATAGCAATTGCATGCGAGCAAAGTGCGATGATAACGTCGAAAGTGATGCAGGATGTCTATGATATGGAAAACAGAGTTAAGTCTAGCCCATAAAGAGGAAAGGGAAAAAGTTAGTTTCTAGAATGAAGGCGTGATTCATGGGAACATTGTTGGAAAAGTCGATGGGTGGAAGTCAAAACAACATTAAATCATCAAAAAGGGAAAAGTCAGGAGCAGGAAGATGTAACATTAAGGCACGGTAAATGTATTGGTAGCATTTTATGAAGTAGCATGAAGAGAAGATTGGACCTAAATCACATTACTATGTTGCATAAGTTATCGAATATCAAACTTGTAATCAAATGAAACCTTTGTGACTTGCAAAGGAAAAATGAACCGGCATTTCTGGGTTATGAGCAATGAGGCCAACATCTATATGTAAATTAGATATGCGTCCAAGCGACACAATGTCAATGCATTTTTATCCCTTGTTATAGTATGCGGTAGATATTCACTTTTCTGACCAAAGCGTAGTCTAGCTATATAAATTATCCGTATTCATACAAGTTATGTCTATGCATGTGGAGGAAAAAGGTGCATGGCGATAAATCTTAGAAATCCTAGTGAAACAAACATGCACTTGTAAGCGAATACAAACATTCAGGAAAATATAAATTACAATGCATAGTTGTACATTGCATGGCTATCGCAAGAGAGAGAACAACACCCTAACGATATCCTCATAAGCAAACACTATCTGGAAATGATTTGAAAGAGAAGGGTTTCCAAACAAGTAGCTAGTAAGCCATACATTGTTCCATTTATATTTTTTAATAGCAAACAATAAGCATAAATAAATTACTATATATAATTTAGTAATCTTTTGTGTATATATTCTAACAATAATTTATTTTCTTTAAACTATTTACGCTAGTAATGTTTTTGTAAACCATATATTAGTAGTATTAATGTATTTAAAAAAGTAACTAACATACCTATATTATATTAATATATGTTAAATATGTCGAGAGGTATAGTTCGCAAGGTGTTTATACCTCTCGGCATATTTAACATATGTAGATTTATATAAACATAAATCAAATCATGGTATGTAAAATATACTGTAAAATTTACTGAGAGGTATAAACTCCTTGCGAACTATACCTCTTGACATATTTTACATATATTAATATAATATAGGTATGCTAGTAGTAGCATCGCAGGAGTTGCATTGTACATAAAATGATACCAAAATAAAGTCAGGAAAAGAAGGCGGGAATTTAGTTCGTGCATGAATGACCTCGACGAGAACCTATCAAGTTGGTGACTTAAGACTCATATTATTAATAGTAAGGATCCCCACCCATGTAGTTCATTGGTGTTCATCGTCATCATCATTATCTTCATCATCATAGGGATCATCATCTTTGTCATCGTTGATCATCGTCATAATCATCATTGTCATCATCCTTGTAATCATTATCACCACCATCACCAAAACCATCATCATCATTGTAATCATGGTTATTCTCATCCGTCATTATCACATCATTGTTGTACATGTTTACGGTTTAGGGTTTTTGAATCATATTTTTGTAATTTATAATATAAACATAAATTATTAATAATAATATTATTACAAATATATATTACTATTAGTATGGCAAAAAAATATTATTATTATACTTAATATTATATTAATATTTTCATCATCATCACCATCATCATTTTCATCGACATCATCATTGTAATTTTTGTAATTATTTTCAACTCTATAAAACTTGGATCCTCTATTCAATGCCACCACTTGCCAAGCTTGTTGAATGCGCTCTTCACTCATCTTCACCCTTGCACCACCGAATCCACTATTTTTCTCTCTAAACATTGTATATTTTCTCACCATAAATTGACCCTTGATGTTGCTCAAATCCATCTTTGAACATTTGGAGTGATGAATATAGGTTCCATCACACTTCTCTTCCAAACCCTCCTCCGATAGCCCCGCCTCCAGAGATTTTAACATGGCACAAAAATAATCCATCATGGTGCCGACGTGGCTTGATGCTGACATTAGAATTGTGGGTCGCAGGGAGCCTACTGTGGAGAGAAACTCCATCGTCTCTAGCTTACCTTGCTTGCATGTCATATGTGGCAAGTCCATTCGTCATATTAAATACCATAAAATTTTGAGTATGTTTGTCGACAAGATGAGGGTTTTGAGGTTTTGCAGTTGGATTTCCTCATAAAAGAATGGAATTCCTAGTTCAACCATGACTCAGAGAGCCTCGACCCAATCTTTTTCATTGAAATGACGGCCTCATTGTCCTCCCATTTGACTCCATTGATTCAAGCAATTCAAGTCCAATCTTCGAGCTACCAGAGCTTCCATTATTGGTGGCTACTACAGGCCATCCACCACATCAAAATCAATGATATGCACCTTTATATTTTTCTTTGAGACGAAAAACTCCAAAATGCTTGTATTTTTCGTAAAATGAGAAAACCTTGAGTAAGGGTAGAGTTCGTACAACTCCCGAAACATCGTAGCAGAACTCTCACTACAAATTTCTTTTGTTAACCTACATGAAAAGATGCCAATCATGAAGAGCGGTTGTTTGTTTGTTGTTGCTTGACTGAGAATGTTGTAGACTGGCATTTCCGTTAACAACATGTTGTTGCTTTGGTTGCAGTTCTTGTTCATGAGCCATATGATGAATTTTGTGTTGATCCTTTAAAATTTGGGAGAATTTACACTCTTCTAGAAGAGGTGGAGACTAGCAAAGTAGTGGCTCTTTCTATAGTTTCTCAAGATTTCAAATCTATTGATCAATCTTCATCAACGTAGACAATCTGCTAACAATTGAAATAATACGAAGGCTTCCTGCTTCTGCATATACTTCAATGGTTTTTAACATATACTTACACTTATCAATATGTTTTATATAGATCGGGTGAATCGGTGATCTTAAAATTTTGCCAAAATTTTTACTGACAAGAATATATAAACAACAATATTTAAGCATTATATAGCATGCAATCCCATGATTTCATCATTGAATTTTTTTAAGATGAACATAAACATAAAAACATCAATATAATTTTAGATAAGAACATTAATGTAAATCTTTTATGTAGAGTGTGCCAAAAAAGATACAAATACAATTTTTGAACAAAGTTTTTATAAATCTTTAGTTCCGTCCTTCAACGATTCCCATGCACCTTTATATATATTGTTTTCTATTGAGAGTTTATAACAAAAACAAGTTATTTGAACATCCTGGTGAAAGGAAATAAATAACTGAGTTATAGGGATAACACACCCCACAAGTGACCTCCTTAGTACATTTCCTGTGCAAACCATGTGTTCCTATTTCAGCGTTCATGATTATCAGCAGAAGAACAGAGCACGACTGCTATAGACTTGGACGATTGCTAGATATGTGTTGCGCATGGTGTAATTTATGCCCTGTGAGTAAATATGGAAAGTTTCCAATCATGAAGAGGGCCGTCTATTTATCGCTTTCCTGACCGATAATGTTATAGGTCAGGCATTTCCTTTAACGACATGATGATGTTTTTTTGGTTACGCTTCTTGTTCGTGAGCCATATGGAAAAAATTGTGTTGATCTTTAAAATTTGGGAGAATTTACACTCTTCTAAAGAGGTGGAGACTGGCAAAAGCAATGGCTCTTTCCATAGTTTCTCAAGAGTTCAAATCTATTGATTAATCTATTGGTTGTGGAGCCTGATAGCGATGGGGGTTGCGAGGGGGTTTGCCCCCTTGTGGGGTCCATGGGTGCCTCAAAGCCACATTTTATATGTATCTATGCATTGTGAAATCTTGACCATTCCTTATTCGGTCACATATCTAACGGGTGGTTTTCTATGTTTCCCAAAATGGTAAAAACCCTAATATCTTTAAAGGGTCGTTATGTATGAGATTCATTATTTTTTAGTGGCAGAATTGTAAGAGAGATTTTGGCTGGACTAAATAAAAGGATTGGCTATTTCTGGTGGATGTAGCCCATTTTGGGTGAACCACATTAAATCTATGTCTCTATTTTATTGCATTCTTTTCTATTTTATGTTTTCTGCATTATTCATTACATGCTTGTTTATCTATACAACTGGTATAATCCTAACAACTAGTATCAGAGCACGTTTGAGATTTATTTGTTGGTAGTATACTCACAGAGGGATTTCTATTCGAGTGGGAGAAGCAACAATGGTAGAGGATAATAAGTTCAGAGTTGAGAAGTTTGATGGCTGAAATTACCATCTATGGAAAATGCAGGTGGAAGATTACCTGTATCAAAAGGATCTATACCTACTGTTGGGAGGTGAAGAAGTGAAACCCTCAATCATGTTTGATGAGGAGTGGAAGGTTCTGGATACAGAAGGCTCTCGGTGAAATTCGACCGATTCTCGACATCGTCCATAGATTCAAATATCTCACAGGTGAAGAGTATGGTAGAGTTGATGAAAACCCTAGTTAATTTATATGAAACACCTAGTGCATCCAATAAAGTTTATTTGATGAAAAGATTTTTAATCTACAAATGCAAGAAGGTGGATCTATATCTAACCATCTTAATGATTTCCACACTATTGTAAATCAATTAGATTCAGTTAATATCCCATTTGATGAGGAGGTTAGAGCATTATTATTCCTATGTTCTTTGCTAGAAAGTTGGGACAACTTAGTAATGGCAGTTAGTAATACATCAGCTACTTCTCTTAAATTTGAAGATGTAGTTAGTGTCATTTTAAATGAGGAAATGCGCAAGAAAAGTATAGGGGAAAATTCTTCTTCTAGAAATGCATTGAATATGGAGAGTAGAGGGAGGAGAAAGGAGAAATCAAAGAGTAAGGCTCGTGGAAGATCTAAATCAAATATGGGAAGATCCAAATCTAGGACTAGAGGCATTACTTGCTAGAACTGTGGAAAGAAAGGACATGCTAAAAAGGATTGTTGGTTCAAAGGAAACAAAGAAAACTAGCTTGAAGGTATTAAAGAGGAAAATCTATGACAAGTAATATTGTTCAAGATGCTCTTATACTTTCTCTTGATACTAGAGTAGAATCTTGGGTAATAGATTCAGAGCCTCTTTCCATGCAACCCCTAATAAGAGCTATTTTAAAGAGTATGTCCAGGAAATTTTGGACAAGTTTATTTGGGCGATGATGAGCCATGCAACATTGTCGGGAAGGGAAATGTACACCTGAAAATTATAGAATGGAAATACATGGATATTGAGAGACGTGAGGCATGTACCTAGCCTCAGGAGAAATCTCATCTTTGCAGATAGTTGGGTGGTGAAGGTTGCACAGTCACATTCACTTCAGATTCTTGGAAGGTTTCCAAGGGTGCCCTGGTAGTGGCATGGGGTAAGAAAGTAGGCACTCTTTATTTGTCTACTTGTATATCTAATTATTCTACCATATTTTCTACTTCAGATGAGGATGCCAACATGTGGCACAATAGATTGGGACATATGAGTGAGAAGGGCATGAAAATTCTACAGAAAAAGGTAAGATTTCAAGTTTGAAGCAATTGGACTTAGAGTTTTGTGAGCATTGCATTTTTGGGAAATAGAAAAGAGTTAAATTTCTCAAGGCAAGGAATACCAAGAAAGAGAAAAAGTTGGAGCTAGTTCATACAGATGTGTGGGGGCGGCCCATGTTGCATCTCATGGTGGTTCTTTGTACTATGTCACATTCATAGATGATGCCACAAGGAAGGTATGGGTATATTGCATTAAGCATAAGTCTAATGTCTTTGATACATTTAAGAAATGGAAAGCACTTGTTGAGAATCAATGTGGTTTTAAATTGAAATGTTTGAGATCTGATAATGGCGGTGAGTATTGTAGTAAGAAATTTGATGATTATTGTTCCTTGAATGGGATTCGTAGAGAGAAAATAGTTCCCAGGACTCCAAAAAAATGGTGTTAGTGAGAGGATGAATAGAACAATAATGGAGCATGCACGGTGTTGGTGCTCAATTTGATCTCACCCCGTTTTCCATGAAATTTTTTAATTTGTGGGCTTTGTCATCTTTTCTATCTCCCCATATTGATGCATGAAAACTCTATCCTCCATTTGGTTGCCATGATCAGTCCCTTCCTTTGGTCGAGGATCACTTTAAATCTAGAGTTTGTTTTTCGTTCCTCTATCCATGTGAAAAGATTTGTAACTTGGGCGTAAAATCAGGTTTTTTCCCTTCCTTCCATTTTTCCACATAGTCACGTTTTGTTTTCCTTGTCAATTTTTGTCCCAATATCTATGGAAACGTGATTGGATGTGGCTCGGAAGATCATATTTGGGCCTTATATCATTTCCAAATTCTCTGTCTTGAAAGAAAGATTCATTTTCGGTGCAAATGGTGATTTCCCTACATTTTACAATTTGACAAGTGTGTTTTCCTATTAAATTTATATCTCAACATATGTGGAAATGTGGCCCTTTCTGGTTGGATGCGGCTTAGTGAGGCACTTTGAAACTCTAAGGCCCACTTCAACTCAAAACCATGGACACTTGGAGGGCCGACTCTCATTTGAGGATATGCCTCAGGGTCCCACCTTAACAATTGCACCGGGGAGACACGTGGAGGCTTCCCCAGCTCAACTCTATACTTAAAATTTTCAAAGTAATTTTCTAAGTCCTGGGAGACATGGAGGGACCGCGCTTGTTTGGGGACCGACCCTTAAATTTTATTTTGAAGAAGCGTCAGGAGGACACTTGGAGGTTTCTGCTACCTTTCCTAGACTTAGACATTTTTTTCATGTGGCCAGTGCAACTTTGGCAAACCATGGAGACATGGAGGTGAGTGCTCATTTGAGGATCTGCCTTAGGGTCCCACCTTAAAATTTGCACCGGGAGACATGTGGAGGATCCTCGCGCTCCGCTCTATACTTAAACTTTTCAAAGTAATTTTCTAAGGCCTGGGACATGTGGAGGGACTGCACCTATTTGGGGACCAGCCCCCTAAATTTTATTTTAAAGAAGCACCAGGAGGACACTTGGAGGCTTCCGCTCACTCTACCCTTTCTTGGACTTTTCAACGGCCAAGGAAAATTGTCTCGGACCCTAGACACATGGCACCTTTCGCTGATCCTTCAACTTTTTTAACAACTCTACCAAACTGAGACACATGGTGAGCCCACGCTTGTTTAGGGTCTCCATTTTTAGGACCATACCAAAGGTGTACCAAGGCGACATGTGGAGGCTTCCACTGGCTCCTTTTTTACTGATACTTTTTCAAAGGCCAAAAGGCATTTTTCTTGGGCCAGGCATGTGGAAGGCCCGCACTTGTTTGGAAACTTGCCACTGTACCTCACCTTTACATTCGTGGCTAAGAAAACATGTGGATGGCTCTAATCTAGAGTTGAGAAGGGGTAGAATCAACAGTTGTTGTGCATTTCACCTATTTTTCTCCAATACTCCTAGAGATGCGAATACGCACTATTTTTCATCTTTTTGATGAAATTCCTTGTCATTTTTGTTTGCAAAGTGCTATTGAATGGATTTAGAACTTAATTTGTGAGTCCAAGAATTGTTAAGGTTGACATTTTAAAATTGAATTTCTCGGCACTTGTAAAAACATGAACTACCGTGAGAAGATGGATGCGGGGCGAGTTGCGATGAAAGAGAGGGAAAAGGATGAAATGATGGAGGTTACAGGTGAAAAAGATGAAAAAGGTGTTGCCTCGAGAGTGAAAAGGATTACCGATCAAATCAAGCTATATAGATCCTCCGAGAATGATTAAAATGGGGATTTCTCACATGAAAAAATCAGAATGATTAAAAGGACTATTAAAAAGGTTGTGGCATGGCATCCTACTCATTAGTCGAGGGTCTAAGAAATGTGATCAGTTCATAATTGGTCCACTTGGCAGCTTTTAGATGTGAATTTGTTAAACGTCACTTTCTGAGGAAAATTGGTAACAAGAAAAGGTCCCTCGAATATTCTTCTTTTTTGGGGGAAAATTTGGGATGAGTGAGCAAGTGAAATGTATAAATGCAATGAGAATACTCTTGCAAAAGGTTGGGGTTGAATTCTTAAGAGAAAATTTGAGAGAGCCCATCTTCTTGAGAGACAAATCTGAGAAACCTGTTAATTTCCTGTGTATTAGATCTCAATCACATCAAGTTGGTTATGAGTGTACAACCATTGACAAGCTTTGATATTGTTTGAAGAAACTTTCCCTATTGATGAATCTAATCAATTTCGAGTTAATTTGTGTCAATATTGGAGCAATTTGTGTCTACTTTGTTTCAAAATGTCTGTAAGTAGTTTTTCTTATTCCTATTGCAATCTTGTGTTAAAGTCCCTCTAAATCACATAGGATCTCATCCTGTGATAGTTTAGTGGCATTTGCAATTTCATTTCAAGAAGAGCCTTCATCCTTGTGATGAGATAAACAAATTTAAAATCACTTCACTATCATTTGTTGATAAAGATTACCTGTAAGCCTTCGAGTGTATCTTAGGCATGAGGAACCAGGGTCTTTGATGTTTTATTGAGTCTTTAGCTCAAGATTTCATGTTAAATTCTTGGATATTGTGTGAAACCATGCTAATCTGGGCCTCCATTGAAGCACACCTTCTAGTTGAAGGAATATCTTAGCTATTCTAAAGCTTTCTGTCATTTAGCTTTCCAATTGTTGTGAATTCTCTCAAAGATCTAGTATAATCAACTTTATCATGCTTAATCTCCCACCAAAATTATTCAAAACAATGAATCCATCCTGAACTACCCTTGCTTTCCTGTGTGTCCACAAATGTATAAATTCTACTGCTAAAATATGTAGAAGCAATCAGGATCCCATAATGTCTTCAGTAACCTTAGCCTTGTTTTGAAAGTATCTCCATCTTTTAGAAGTGACAACTCTTGAGAGTTAAATTATGGAGTATTGATCATACTTTCCCAAGGTTTTCTTCATAAAATTTGTGCAAAAGAAGGATATCTCCATCTCCTTCATCAAACAGAGGTTACACTAAGGGTCCTCTCACCCTGGTTGAAGAGGCACAACCTAAAGTAGTGAGGATAGGTCAAATCCTCTTGAAGGTGCTATCCATCTCTCCACAATCTGAGTGACAAAGGGCCAGTTAGATCTCATCCTCGGCTACAAAATGACATACATTATGATCTATCTGTCTCTAAGCTCCATGTCAAATTTGTGATGTTGCTCAACTTGAAAAGGAGAACAAATTTGATACCAACACACTTCAATGAGATTGCACGTGGGGTTGCGCTCTTTAGTTTTGAGCAGAGACCATAGATACTTGTTGTGTACTTAATCAATCGTGGGCCTTCGAGTGCACTAGATGGAGGAATTCTTGAAGAATCTTGGACCGGGAAAGAGGTAGACCTTTCATTTTTAAGAGTATTTAGTTCGAGGTATTTGTGCATGTTAATAAAGAAAATAGAAGAAATTGGATTCAAAATCCAAATGTTGTACATTCATAGGCTATGGCTCCAATGGTGATTATGGATTTTAGTTTTGGGATCTAGATGAATCTAAGATAATTAGGAGTCATGATGTTGTTTGGCGTGAAAATAGAATGTACAGGATCAAGTACATGATGAAAAAATCCCAAGGAATAATTAGTTGAGGATATAGCTCCTAAAAATGAACTCTCGGATGGAAAATATCCACCTACAGGTACCGAGGTTGACATTTCTATAGGCCGAGCATGACAGCCAGTGTCAACATCGGCACCTCTATCAGAAATTCAAGAAAATGAGCAGCAAGAAAATAATGATCCCGTGACACCCCCATCTTCGGTAAGAAGGTCACAATGTATTAGTAGACCTCCAGAAATATTTTCCCCTACTTTGTATTATTTGTTACTAATAGATAGTGGTGAGCCAGAGAGCTTTGATGAGGCAATGCAGGTGGAGTCCACTAAGGAGTGGGAGCATGGCATGAATGAGGAGATGGACTCCCTGGAGAAGAACCAAACATGGGATTTAGTCAAATTGTTTTGGGAAGAGAGTACTACAAAAAAATGGGTCTACCGTGTGAAAGAAGAAGAAGGTGGATAGAAAAGGTACAAAGCAAGGCTTGTAGTGAAGGGGTATGAACAAAAGAAAGGTATCAATTTTGATGAAATTTTCTCCCCTATTGTAAAGATGTCTTCCATTCGTATTGTATTAAGTTTAGTTGTTGTTGAATATTTACACTTAGAGCAACTTGATGTCAAGATGACATTTCTCCATGGTGACTTGGAGGAGGAGATTTATATGCAACAACCACTTGGATATGAGGTGAAGGGTAAGGAGAAATTGGTTTGCAGGTTGAAGAAGAGCCTATACGGGCTCAAGAAAGCTCCTATAAATGGTATCTAAAGTTTGATAGTTTTATGCATGAGCATGGTTTTACTAGATGTCAATCAGATCATTGTGTGTAATTTAAATGGTTGGATAGTGGGAGCTACATTATTCTTCTATTATATGTAGATGATATGCTTGTAGCAGGGTCTAATATGCAGGAAATTGCAAAGCTTAAGGAAAATCTTACACAAACATTTGCAATGAAGGATTTGGGTGCAACAAAGAAAATCCTTGGTATGCAAATCAAAAGGGATAGGAAAAATAATAAATTGGTTTTTTCTTAGGAGGACTATGTAGAAAAGGTGTTAGAGAGGTTTCAGATGCAAAATGTGAAACCAATTAGTACACCATTGGCTGGGCATTTTAGATTAAGTAAAGAGAAATGCCCAACAACACAAGAGGAAAAAGATTATATGGCACGGGTTCCTTATTCTTTAGCAGTTGGGAGCCTCATGTATGCCATGGTTTGTACCAGGCTAGACATTGCCCAAGCAGTGGGAGTTGTTAGCAGGTATATGGAAAATCTAGGTAAAGCACACTGGAAGGCAGTCCAGTGGATTCTCAGGTACTTGAGAGGGACCACTAGTAGGCACTTGTGCTTCGAGGGTCAGATTATACTTTACATGGATTTGTGGATTCAAATATGGTAGGAGATGTGGATAAGGAGGAGCACTACTAGATACGTGTTTACAATTGGTGGTGTGGGTCAGAGTTGGATCTCAAAGTTGTAGAAGGTAGTTGCCCTATCTATTATACATGTTGCATGACTTTAAGAAATGTTATGGATGAGTAGGTTCATGGAGGAGTTGGTAAGGAATAAGGGGATTGTAAGTTACACAGTGATAGTCAAAGTGCAATTCACCTGACAAAGAACTCGGCCTTCCATTCTAGAACCAAACATATTCAACTAAGATATCACTTCATATGACATGTGTTGGAGGATGGGCAGCTTGAGTTGGTGAAGATTCATACAGATGATAATCCTGCTGATATGTTTACTAAGCTAATGAAAAAGGATAAGTTGGATTTGCATTCAAATTTTGTGGGTCTTCAAGATTGATCTTGAAGTGGAAGAAACAAGCCAAGAAGAAAAGTCCAAGCAAGAGCTGTAGTGGTGGAGTTACAACAATCAATCTCCAAATGGGATATTGTTGGTTATGGAGCCTAATAGTGATGAGGGTTACAAGGGGGCTTCACCCCCTTGTAGGGTCTAGGGCCACACGCCCTAGTGGGGGTTCGGGGAAGTGCCCTCGGAAGAAACATTTTATATTTATTTATGCCATTATGAAATCTGACCATTCCTTATTAGTCACGAGATCTAACGGTGGTTTTCTATGTTTTCCCAAAATGGTAAAAACCTAATATCTTTAAAGGTTTGTTATGTATGAGATTCATTGTTTTTAGTGGTGGATTTGTAAGAGAGAGTTTGGCTTGACCTAATTAAAGGATTGGTTGTTTACAGGATGTAGCCCATTTTGGGTGAACCATGTTAAATATGTGTCTTTGTTTTATTGCATTCTTTTCTCTTTTTACATTTTCTACATTATTCATTACATGCTTGTTTATCTCGTACAACTTGGTATAATCTAACACAATCTTCATCAACGTAAAAATTGCCTAACAATTGAAACAATACAAAGGCTTCCCGTTCGTAGATATTTCAATGGTTTTTAACATATATATACTTACACTTATCAATATGTTTTATATAGATCGGTGAGTCGGTGATCTTAAAATTTTACCAATTTTTTTATAACAAGAATATATAAACAATAATATTTAAACATTATATAGCATGTATGAAATATAAAGCCGTGTAATCCCATGATTTCATCATTGATTTTTTCAAGATGAACATAAACATAAAAACATCAATATAATTTTAGATAACAATATTAATGTAAATATTTTATGTAGAGTGTGAAGATACAAATACAATTTTTGAACAAAGTTTTTATAAATCTTTAGTTTCGTCCTTCAACAATTCACATGCACCTTTATATATTGTTTTATATTTATCATTTGCATCAGAAAAAAATTGTTTGAAAATCCTGGTGCAGGGAAAGAAACAAGTTGCATGGATAACACACCCCATAAATGACCTTTCTTAGTACATTTCCTATGCAAACCATGCATTCCTATTTCGGCATTCATGATTATCAGAGAAGAATAGAGCACGATTACTATAGACTTGGACAAATGCTAGATATGTGTTGCGCATGGTGTAATTGATGCCTTGTGAATAATAAACTAAATTCAAAATAGAAAAATCCTTGTGAACAATTGTTCGGGCTCTTCATCTTCATACCTTGTATGAACAACGACTTCTGTTATGTTGTCGTTGTCATGGGCTGAAAAAAAAAAAATTACTGCTATGAGTGTAGGTTTCTAATACCTGTAAAAATCAAGAATACATAATAATGTTGGCAATTAGGGTAATGAACTAAAATCACTTACGATATTAACTCCAAATCTTTGGATGAGTGAGAATAGTTGAGATGAAACCTCCATTTGTAGCCATGACTCGTATCTATAAGTAATATCCATCACATTGAAAGTCAATGAAACATGTGTGATATATCACAAGTTTCCCCTGCACAGAGATAATATTACAGATGTTTGGATTTTTGTAAGATTCTCATAGTACCAAAATAACAATCCAAGGCAAATTGTAGCTACAAAGACAAACTGTTTCTACATTCTGAGACAGGGCAGATCGCATCTTGCACCACAAATAAATTACATAAGCCCCTCCACACTACAAAGACAATTGTTTCTACATTCTGAGGCAGTGAACACCTACACAATAACGGTTTCACTATTCTTGCCATGTGTTGCCACTTACCCCCCGTTATAAATATGTCTATCAATCCACTTACCTCTGTTACAAATATGTCTGCCATTCTTGGCTACGGTGAATGGCGATCCTTATCCAGCACACACAAACTTGGTGGGGCCCACAGTGGGGCCAATCACATAATTAAGTAAAAACATTAATTTATTTTGAATTTGTGATTGGCCCAGACCATGGGCCCCATCAGGTTTGTGCTTTTTTATGCTCAGGTGTGGTGAAATGGTGAATGGGGAAGAAGTTATAAATGTTTTTATTTTTCTCCTATTTTTTGTTTTTATTTCATGGACACAAATTGTGAATTTCACAGGCATGACAATGACAATTTCACTCAATATATGTAAATGTATATGCCTCTCGGCATAATTATTAACAAATGTAATGTAAACATATTCTAATTAATGACCGTAAACAATAAAAAGGAAGAAAATGTTATATACACAATGTGTTAAGCATTTATGTATATACATATATTATTGATAATCAAATAACTCATAACAAATTAACGAGTTACTATATTGTTAAACCATATATTGTACTCTTATTGTTTGTTGGATGCTGGGAAAGTGTTTGAAAAAATGACTATGTCAAAGAATAACTTGAGGAAACTCTAGAGTTTATTGTGAAAATGCCAAATAAACCTATGGTGATTGTGGGGAAATGTTTGCAGCTTGCATTGTGCTCGATATCACGAGAAAGCTCTAGAATTTATTGTGAAAATGCCAATTAAACCTGTGGTGGCTGCGTGGAATTGTTTTCTCGGTCCTTGCACAGTGCATAAGAATATAAGGATACAAGTATTTGCTATTTCACATTATCTATTCTGTCTGAGGCGGTTCCTAAAAATGCTTGACATTATGTTTTTCTGCTAGACATCTATCTGGAAGCGGGCGTGAGGGTTTCCATCGAAAAGGTAAGGACAATGATGAAAGCCAAACGATTCAAAAAAAGTGTTGAAATAGTTGAATACAAGTCCATAAAAATGTACACATGTTTCACAAGGACATAACACTCCCACAACAGAGAATGCATACCAGAAATCAATGAGTTTATGAAAATGCGAAAGGCAACACATTAACAAAGTAACATAGTTTCAACGATCTTTTTTACTTTGAGACCCAAGAGTTAATGGGATTGTGAAAGAAAGATATTCACACTTAAACCATTAAACACAAATATAAGTAAACGAGCAACAATTAAACTAATAAACACTGACTTAGTCCAGCAAGCTCAATTAATTTTCGTTTCCTGTCAGACTTGGTGCTATTAGGAAGAAAAGGATGGGTGAGACTCATAAGAGTGGACACTAGCAATAGTACACTACGTCCACTTCGATAATTGTAATTATATATTGATTTTGATTAGGCAAGGAAAAAGTGAAAATGTGTATCGATAAAGTAGGAGGGTAGGGTAAAATCTGTGTAGATGACTGTTAGCAAGTGTGAGTTTAAAATTTGAGTATGCATAATCTTTTATTAATGCGACGCAGTCAATTATAATCTCTTATTATGAATGTAATTCAGTCAATTCATTTAATGTACTATCTCAAGTTATTGTAATGTTATGAATCGTATTGGGTTTTTGAGTTCTTTTCTTTTACGTATTCTTTTGGATTATGCTTTGTTTTCCTACTTTTTTTGTCTGAATAGCTATTCAAATTGACTGTGCCTAAATTGTATCTATTGCAAACTTTTAACAATGCCATATCTGGGGCTTATACAAGATTTATGAAACCTAACTGAGATATTAGTTAATCAATTCTACTTTGATGAGGTGGAACTTTGATAGTTTTGGACATTCAAGGTTTCGATTGTTAAAATGATGCACCTAATTAGACAGCTATGTGTAATATACATCATACTAATAATGGAATGAAATATTGATGTTTTCCTTCTTACAATTATTCATTTATGGTATGAGAGATTAATGGATAATGCATGCTAGAACGGAAGAATCAATAATCCTCAGGGAGATAAAGTAGCCTGGTCAAAGTTGAACACTGCTGGAAGTTTTGCGGCTGCTTAAAAAACTAAAAATTTTGTGGAAAAGCAAAAACAGGAAGAAATGGAACCTAGTGTGCATAGCACTTTCCACGTTTGCCATGGCTGCTGGACATTTACTAACCAGGCATATAGATAACAAACAATTGCAATAATCTTGAAGATTAAGTGAAGTATGGAGATATTTCATAGAGATTTAGAATTAACTCGAGGGCATGAATGAAGTGTAGGACACCTGATTGTGTTAGAGAGAATAAACATTGTGCATGGCTAATAAGAGAGAGCTGGCATTATGAAAGATTTATGTTGAGGGAAATGAGCTTAGAAATCCTCTGACAGTCACCACAGTGTCGTGTTTGAAACTGGTATAGAGTAGTAGTCAGCAATCAATCACAACAGTCTCCAGTTGAGGTAGGGTTTGTTTTGGAGATTTTATATTTTTCCATATTCCAGAGGAGAATGCATCAGAACTTTATTCAATTTTCATTTTCATCACAAAGCTCTAGGACATAAAACATTTAGTTGTAAGGAAATAGGACCATAGTTGAATCTGAAAAATGAATCAAAATAAAAAGGCAATCGGGCTGGACAGCTAGGATTGTACGTTTTGGCCACAGGAACCTTAGATGAGCTGAGGAATTGGGACATGAAGGCTGAAATCAATGTCATGCGAACCGTCTAGTGTACTATTACTAGTGTCCATTTTTTTAATGTTCGCAAACATTCTATTTTTGGAACTTGTTACAAAATCTTAACGCCAGTTTAACTGACTGTCAACAATTTGCAAAATTACCATTATTGTGATCCCATGTCCTAGTGTCTCTCAAAATAAGGCATCGTCAAAGGTAAGAGTTGCTGAAAACGCACAATCTAGAATTCCAAAATGAAAACAACAATTTTGAAACTAAGATGACAAGTGTAAAAGGATAGGTGGAGCATCGATGGAGATCTCGAGCTACCATATGGAATCAAGAAAAAAATTTGCAACCATGGGAATTGGCAAGCAGTAAAAAATTTTCCAGATCCTTTAACTAAGTTATCGGTATAGAAAATGACATATAAAATAATTTATGCTAGGATAAATAAGAATTTATGTAGACCCTTCAATTGAATAAACCCACCAATCCATACGAAAACACTTTTTCCTTGCAGAAAGGATGCAAACATTTTTACTCTATTTTTTAACTGGCAACTGTGCCACTGGAAGACTTCCTCCAAGCATGGAAGTTGCACCTTTAACAATTCGTAGCCAAGGAGTAGTAGGGATTTCTTTTCTAGAATGATGGACACCCAAAAACTAACACAAAACTCATGGCTCCTCAATACAATGCATGTTATATAACTTTTTTCCCTGCAGGAGAATTTTTTTATTGTTTTCAGACTCATACGTTCTGGAAAAGAAAGGTGCCACCATACTCACCTATTTTTCCTGATGGAAGAAGTATGCCCACACCCGCACATGAATCTGGAACTTGTCTTACATTTCTCCCTCACGGAATGGCTCACCCTCCTTTGCATTTTGTGAAAGGTCCTATTAAACTGGCATGTTGCTAGGAAATATCTAGGTAATCCTCTACACTTATCTTTCACCCATCCTTGTGCATGTCATTGTCTATGACATTCCTTCTTTTGGAGGACACGTGTAGGGTCGGTTCTGCTCCATGCTTCATCAATCGATCCATCTGGGCCATTGCAGTCTCCTTCACCGTCGAAGGCAGGGGCTTTCTGCCAGAGAACACGCCTTTTGGCACAACTAGAATTTATGAATTTAAATTCATGGGTTCAAGCTATAAAAAATAACCTCTACTTGTTGAAGCAGTGATAGACAAAGGTAAGCCAAATCCCTTAACCTAAGAGTGAAAGAATTAACCAAAAATAAAATTTCATTCAAAAATATCCAACATTATAAGTCACGATTTAGAATTTCCTAATATATCACTAGATAGAGTTTGGCTCAATCAAGATGACTCCTTGGTTATTCACTTTCACACATCACACAAAATATTGGAGGCACAAAGATAAAATAAGAAGTTATTTGGTCATCTTCAAAAATTTATCTTGATGAAGACTTAACTAAGTTACAACAAGAGTTGGTTAAAGAAGGTAGAAAGGAAGTGTTAGAAGCTAGAAAGAAAGGAATGTGGGTTGTGATTCATGATGGAAAATCTTGGATCCAATATTCTTCTCTTGATTGGTGGACTAAACATTCACCAACTTCTATATGATGTCAAAGCTCAAAACCTGAGTCAAAAACATCAAATACAATTGCCGTTTGGAATTGTGGTTACTCTCTCTTCTCATTTTTCCTCACCGTCTTATGTAGATTTGATTCCTAAATCATATACCATTTTTCTCATGGAAAAGCATGAGACAATGGAGAAACCAGTCCCCTCATATACATGATACTTATTGATTTTTCTCCACAAACTAAAACACCGACATAGAACAAAAGGCTCTAATGGAATACCATGCATTTATAGATATTATCTTCAATCCTATATCCAATTTGGAGGATCTAATGAATTCACAAGATTTTTATGGATATCTCTAACAAGAAGACATCCTTTACAAAATTTTGTTCATTGTTAGTTACTTTCCTCCATAATACTCTAAGTATTTTATGGCTCTTGAAGGTGAATCCCTCTTTGTAGACTTGTAACCAGAGATTACAAAATACTCGGTAGTTATTTTTAATTATCCCCCACCTCTCATACATCACATGGTTATCTAGATTTTCGTACACCACTTTCCATAACTATTACAATTTTTTCCCCATATCCCTCTCATAAGAGTACGTCTATTCATTTTGGCCATGCATATGATGAGAGCTACATTAATATCATTAAGATGAACCTCATGAACATTTTTGATACTTTATACCCGGTTGAAAGAGATAATAGACTATCCTAATAAATTATGGTTATTGTTCTTAATTCCTTCCCTCATTCTAATCATACTTCCCGACCCCATAATACCCATGGTCATTTCCCCCAAATGCTTATTATGATGTGGATTGTAAAAATGTTCACAAGTTAACTAAACATATTATGACCAAAACACCCTCTAAATCCAAGCTTTTCCGAAAACATTATAAAACTATTCTTAGAAAAAAGAAATGATAATAATTGTATAACAAATGAAGATCTCTGTTACATCATAGTTGGCCTAATCCCTAGTCATTATGGAGATAATTTTTACCAAAAAATATATGTGTGCCATTACCAACCAACATATGTGGTATACATATGCCACATCTTTCTACAATGCACCCAATTAACCCAACATCCAAGTATATCCTAGACCACTTACATATCATTTCTTCACTAATAATATAGTCCTTAAAGCCATCTTTTAACTCAAGTCCAATTAAGCCCAATATGTGGAAAATTTAAAAAATGAATTCCTCCATTATTGTCTAGTTGTTATCGTAGTTCATATATTTAATCTTTTTAATTTAATTTTTCCTCATGGTATTCCCCAAGCTTGGACATCCCATCTTCAAATCTAGAGGTTGTCTTCAACTAGAGAACTATTGTACCATCATGATTTCCTATGGATAATCCTTTTTCTATAGTGATTGGTGACTATATCTCCAAATGGGCAAAGAAAAAATGGCTCAAGGAAATAGGTCAATTGTCAAGCAAGATTTAGAAGGAATACTTGAATAAATGATTGTTATATTCACTCTTGTTTCCATAATAGAGGAATAAAAGGCTAACAAATGGAAGCTATATTATTATTTTATGGACTTTCATAATGTAGTTGATACAATACCAAGGCATCTTTTGATTAACACGATTAGAGACTTTGGCCTTTTGACTTAGTAATTTATCTAGTAAATACTTTATATGAGGCAATGTTTTGGCACATTCATACCAAAATGGGATCTAATTATAGCATCCATAGTACCATAGGTGTGAAACAAGGTTTTCCACTCTCTCCTAAACTTTGTGGGCTTTATATTGATGAACTAGAGGACCTTATCTCCATAAATTCAAGTGGTATGAATGGTTGTAACAACTTTGGGATTTTCATTACTATTTTATTGTTTGTGGATGATACTATTTTTCTTTCACATTCAATTACACGTCTTCAAAAATAGGTTAATGCATTGATAAATTATTGTGACAAAATTACCTTGAAGTAAATCTTGCAAAGATAAAACTCATGGCATTCAATACAACTAGAAAGTAGCATCTATAATCAATTTTATATAAAAAGGAAAAAAATTGAGTTGGTGTATTCTTAGTGTTAGGTAAAGCCTATTTTACTAGGTAATTATGCATTTACCTTTGGTAGTTAGTTTGTTATTATTAGTGGTAACTTTGACTTGTTTATTTTAATATTTTCTATATGGTTGAATCCATATTGTTTGACATATTGTAGTCACGTATGTTTATTTTTGCATAGTGGCAAACATCCTATTTACTTGTATTACATATTATTTTTTGCTTCTTGAAGTATTTTGGTGCAATCTAGCAAAATGCATTCAAAACAATATTCCAAGCATACACAATGATAATGAATCCCTGAAAGAACATGATAAATAGACACAATATTCCTATAGAAATATCAAAGGGGCAAGAAGAATTCAAGAAAACACAAAGCAGGGAAGATACATCCACAAACCGGTATTTTATTGCTTCATTTTAGGTGGTTATAACCATATATTTGTTTGTAACTCTTGTTGTTTATAATGTATATAAAAATTATAACACTCCATATTTTGTAATATGCCCTTTTCATGATCAATAAAATAATTACAAGTTGTCTTCATGTTTCCAATCCTCATAATTTAGTATTAGAGAAAGTATTTGAGGATCTTGTGCAAGAAGATGAGGTTGTAGAGACTTTTCAGAAGTTGAGAAGGTCTTTGGAAAAGAAAACTTTTCTTAGAGAGCATGTCTTGCCTCCAATAACTTCATAGAGCCACCTTACATCCCCACAACTTGCATTTCTAGTTCTAGGTGTCTCAGAAAGTAATTTTTTTCACACTCGTGTAGGAGCTCACTAAGAAAAAGTTTCTTTCTAGAGAAAAATTCTAGTTCTTAAATCAAAAAATCAAATAAGAAATCACAAAAATCATTTCCCCATTAGGGGTTTTACCTCTAAATTTAGAGGAGCACTTATTATCTGCTAAGGTTATCATTCCTACTATATTTGGAGGACTCGTGTGCTAAGTTTGGATGGGACCGAGCTGTGTAAAATAGATGGGCAAGTTGGATTTTGATTTGAGTTTCTAGAAGACTAAATTGAGTCTTGCTTTGCATCTACCAAGTTTTGGAAAGCATTGCACCAAGCTACCCCTAGATGATTGAGTTCGAGGTTTGTAGTTCCATCCTTGTTGATCTAACATCTATCTCGCATTCCAATCGAGTTTGACAAGCATTAACAATTGGTTGATTTCATACCAAGTTGATAGTGCAAAGGAGTTGGTTTTACATTTAAAGGGTGAGTTGGGACTATGAAGGAAAAATTAACAATGTAGCCAACTATGAAAACATGTTTAACCACACATGTAACTACACACAAAATATAGTGATATAACCTTCTTATAAAATAAATGTGACACTCTTTAGTGTAGATATAAAGAACCTTGGCCACTCTAAGAGTATTAAAGTTTGGGCATAGATGAAATAGGAAAATAACGTACATCCCTCGCACGCAATGACGCAAGGGTCAACATACACAACTCAAATATGTTAACATTGGGCAATATAATATTGAATGTCAAATTGTTGTGTCCCATCATGTAGTCGTATAGTACATTAAAAATATGTAGCCAAGGAAGAAAGAAAATTAGATAGCTACCATCACATGTTGACACGGATATCTAATGCAATTCACATCAACAATCAGTGCAAAGGCTGCCTACAATAAGTTCCTATCAAAAATATTGTTGATCGAGATACACAAGAGATGTGTCACATGCTAGTGAAAATCCCCTCAATTTTTATTCATACATTCATTACTCTCTTTTTCGATAAATGGGTATTCAAGCATGTCCTCAAAAATATAGGGAACAAAACAAAGTTACAAAAATCCCTTCATTCATAGATGCATACATAAAATGCCCTTCACAATCAAGAACATCTCTCTTTGAGGCCACCAATGCATGGTCCTTCAACATCCAAAGGAAAGGTACATAGTGGCTATAAAGGATAACCCATTTCATAGTCCATGTATTCCCTCATTACTATGATGTCCCCATCCTAGATGCGACAACCTATGGAAATTTTTTCACTGGTCAAAACTTCTACTTTATAAACCCTTTTGATATATCCAAACAATACATCAACATTACTTCATCTGAAATAATTACCTAATGGGAAGAAATGACAAACTCCTACCTCCCTTTACACGTACAAAAATTCACTACTCTAGAAGAAACAATGGTGGGAACAAGAAGTAATTACAATAACTCACCGGGAGATATCCCCTATAGGTAAATCTATTTGAATGGGAGCATATATCTTAGATGCATCCATCACTAACTATAACAATTGATGACATAGACATGATAGGGCACCGTGAATTTGATATTAACCATAATTAGATGTTACATATCATCCCCAATGGCTTACACAACATTGCACCTAAATTCATAGACCACGTGCACAATCTGAAAATGTACTATCACTTATTACTCCACCTAACCAACTAGATTCCCTCCCAATATCTTCCCAACAACACCTTGCATAATTTGATAAGAATTTTGTATATAATAAATCAATAAATTGTAGAAGATAAAACAACACAAGAGATATGGGTGGTCAAGATGCCCAAATATGCAATTTATTCAAAATAATACCCTTACAGTAGGGCAACACCATACAATGCTCCTTAAGGAAGGAGTAACTCCATCAATCTCTCGAGGATTGGAATCCACTTGAAGGGGGACACCTCCAATATACCTCTACCAAGTAGAAGACTCAACTCATACCCTCCATGATATTAATACTCACATCCCTTATATAGACATACATTACTCTTAATAAATGGGTATCACCTAATCCCAATGTAGGCCGACTCATTACCCAATATAACTAATTCCTATGTGACCCCATATAACTAACTAAGGGGATGTGTGCCTCATGTCGGCATCTCCATCAACCCATATACCTTATAATATCATATCCCAAGGTACATAACATTGCCTCCCTCTTTGACATGTTTCGTCCTCTCAAACATAAGAAGAAGCCATATAATGAGTGTGTTTTAAATTATTGCATAGTTGTCGCCATGCTCGATCATCCAACCACCCATATGAAATCCTAGTGGGTGATGTTTCTCCAAATCTGATTCCATATTCCATTGTGCTCATCTGATTACATCCTGGTCCATATGTGTTCCTCCTCGGCATCCATGCATATCCATAATTATGAATCCTTTGATTCCCAATAATATAATTATTATTCCATTGATTCCATGTATAGCCAAAAGTATTACTCCTCTAATTACATGTATATCCATATAGATTTTTTCCCTTATGTGTCCTAGATGTCTCCATGATTTTTTCCTCTCATGATGATGTGGGTGTTTATATGGTGTGACCTTAGTATGCTCAACCTTATCAATATTTTCCTCCACTTTATTTTCCTCTTCCAACTTGTTTGCTATTTATTTTTTCTCTTGAGTAGAGAAACTATTTTTTAATTTTTCATCATGTTCTTCATCCTCTCCTTCTGATTCATCCTTATTCCCTTCTTCACCATCTTCAAATTCATCTTCATGATCCAATTTTACATTACTTTTTTCCTTGCTAAGTGCGATATCTTGCAATGTAATTTTCTTTCTCTTGTACCATAATTTCATGAATTTATTTTGTGCATTAAGATTAATTGTTCCCAATGTCTCTAACCAAGGATATCCAACAACAATATCCATACCATCCATATATAAAGCATAAAAATGTGATTGTAAAACATATTTATCCATAGAGAGCTTTAAATCTTCAAAAACTTGAATATGCTTACCATCCACTTGAGTTACCTTAATATGATTTGTTTGCACATGTAGATTGTGAGCTACATTCATATTGATGAAGTTATATTTTCTTCTAGGGTTTATGGAAACAATTACCTTTTTTTTGAATGCACCCTTCAAACTAAATATTGAAGCTTTCTTATTTGGAGATGCACTATCATGTGTAGCAACTTCATCATCAACATTTTCTTCTTCTTATTCTTTAACAAAATTATGTTTCTTTTTTGTTTCCCATCTAGCTAGGAAAATATCTTCCATTTCCTCCGAATCCCAATCCAATGATATATATCCAAATAAAAATACAATGTCATGCTTTCCCACCAAGATGAAGATAAAAACTAAACCATACTAAAGATTTTTCAAAATACATTTTCTTAAATTTTAACCACCATTTTTGCATCAATTTCCCCATTTCCATAGAAAATTGGTTTATACATGATGCACAAAAATTAGGATTTCACAAAGTTACTCCTTTGACCATTATTTGATCTTGATGATTTTTCTATAATTCGGCCTCCGAATATGAAATCAAAAATAAATAACCCTTATTAAAATTGTGATATCTTTCCGAATATGTAAAAAAACAAAGAAAGATGGAAAATTGCAACTATAGGCCGATTTTATGTAAAATGCGCTAAAAATCTCAATATCTTCTTCAAAACATATCAAAAAATTCTGCAATATTTAATATATCTTTCCGAATGGGATTAGAAATTTTAGTAAAAATTTAGAAAATTGATTCCAAAAAATTCAACTTGTGAAGCAAATTTAGGTGAAACCCTAAAAATGCAATAACATCCACAAAAAACCTCAAAAATTTCTGAAATTTGGACTATAGCTTTTTGAGACCTTTTACAACTATGGTAAAACATTTGAGAAAAAATTCACAGATTACAAAATATAGATGAATCTCTAAAATAAGGGTTTGGACCCAATTTTTGCCGAAATTGACATTTTGATACCACTAGATAAGAACTTTACATATAATAAATCAATAAATTGCAGAAAATAAAACAACACAAGAGATATGGGTGGCAAATATTCCCAAATATACAATCTATTCAGAATAATACCCTTAAGGTAGGGCAACACCATACATTGCTACTTAAGGAAGGAGTAACTCCACAATCTCCAAGGATGTGAATCCACTTCGAGGGGGACGCCTCCAATATACCTCTACCAAGTGGAAGACTCAACTCATACCCTCCATAACATTAATACTCACATCCCTAATATAGACATACATTACTCTTAATAATGGGTAACACCTAATCCCAATATAGGTCAACTCATTACCCATATAACCCAATATAACTAATTAAGGGGATGTGTGCCACATTTCGGCATCTCCATCAACCCATATACATTATAATATCATATCCTAAGGTACATAGCATACTCAATTATAAATTCCCATGCAATGCAACGAGGAAATACCACCATCGAAGATGATCATTCAAGAAACAATTGGTGCAAAAAAAATCATACATGATACAATGCATTAGAAACGGGCTTCAAACATTCATGGGCAACATAAATTCATCCATTCTTGTACTATCCCCAATAGGAATTGTTGCATTCAACATAAAAGCATCTATTATACATTCTTTCCTCCACATACTAATGTAGCCAAATTCTAAACAAACTTGATATTCTGCAAATAACATGAACTCCAAAAGAAATAAATCTCCTTCTTCATTATTGAATAATGAATTAAAATGTTTCCTAAATAGGAAAACAACTCCCAACTTGAGTTGCCAAGAAAACTCTAACTAACTTGACTAAATCTACTCTAGGTGGCAGAAATTACTATTTTTAGCAGTTTACTAGAACCTGCTATTCTTAGTAAGTTCGCATGCTTATTCGTACGAGCACAAAATTGCCACACATCTTCTACATTCCTAAATTAGAGGAATTTCCAAATTTCTAACTCATAATGCAACTAATAGACTAAAATTAACTAATGCCCAAAAATAGGAAAAACCAAACTACAACTTAAATCCTAATTTTTTCCCTCAAGATGGTGGATTTAGGGCCTGAAAACATGCCAAACTTGCCCCAATTGGTATTTCAGGTTTCCAATACATTCGTCTCATTGAAACATGTGGTTTTAAAAAATAAACGGACTCAAACGGACACCAAGAGCTCAAGTTATGACCTTGTCAAGTTCCTACTAATTCTGGCGCATCACATACCCATTACTAAAATGAAACCTCTTGAAGGCCAAGCCCTTGTTCTATAAAGTACATAATCATATATGAAATGAGCTTTATAGGTCCTAAAATTCTAAACAACATCAACTCCAGATTGTGTGAAGTATTCCCCCAATAAAAAATCCATACGTTCGGTATTTTCTCAATGATTTTGGTGGGTGACTTAGGCCAGCTCCCTCCAGTCAACGATGTACCATCAGACGCAGGAAAGAGAATAGGATGCTCCTCTAGCATGATTTTGATAAAATTATTACCTTGGACACAAACTTTAGGCAACAAGGCTTGAACCCGATGCAACTTGAATCCAAACAAATGTTGACCAACATCATAAATGCATATCCAACAATTAAGGATTGGTCTCTTCTCATGTCACATACAAATTCATGCATGTCTACCTCATAGTAAACTAGCTTCACAACTAAAAACATCTATTTACAATGAAGGAGCTAGTAGCCATACATAATAAACATATGCTAAAATCCTTGGACATTCCAGTTGCAAGGAGCATCCTAGAAAAAGAAAACATGCCTCTGAATCAGACATCAACGAAACTCAACTGAGAAAATGATGTTCCTATGCACTAGATAAGAGGTCATGTTGACATCTAACTTTTGTGTTAGCTCAGGATTGGTCAATGATGCACTTAGGCAAGTAATCGAGGTGGTGTACAATCTATAATCACAACCACTAGACTTGCCATATTTTTTTTGTCAACTCCAAACACTATCAAGGTCCACCATGGGATGTACTCAACCCAACCCACTTTCCCCTACCTCTTGTCACATGAGGAAACCATCCCCAAATTCCACTTAAAATGTCTTGGGACCTCACCATCCATAAAGCACAAGGCCTAATGCTTGACAAGGCCACAATAGACATAAAAAATGTTGACCATCAAGGACTAACATTTACTATGATGGCAATATTTCACACCCTCAATGATCTACAAATATCACCTGCTTTAACGATTGAATGCTACGTAAGAATGAAATATACAAACAATGTTAAAGCACATGAGGAAGAGGACTACAAACTTTTTCACACACAACTGACAGTTGACATACAACACATTTGTACTCTAATCCCTATATCAAATACAAAGTAGTTTTCACAAATCTTGTACCCAACACACCATAAATACCTAATGTGCATGAAATGAAGCACCAAAAACTAAAACCCAAGATTCTGATTTACTATCTAAAAAAAGAATAAGAGCATCTTGTAACACATCACCTGCTATGTTTTCCTCTTTACTCCCTTCTTGTTGATCTTTCCTTGATTTTAAAGACCAACAATATTTCTTTGCATATCTTGCTTTTCCACAATTCCAGCATACCATCCTGCTTCTATATTTAGATCTTCCCTTCTTAGACTTTCCATGGTGTCCAAGACCTTTTTCTTTTTCCTTCTGTCTTCCCCTATTCTCTACACTCAAAGCATTACCAGATGACTCACCTATGATTTTTCTTCTCATCTCTTCACTAAGAATCACACCAATAACATCATCAAACTTTAAAGTGTTTGAACCAGAAACAAAATTACTCACACCATAACCAAAGTATTCCAACTTTCAAGAAATGAGCACAAAATCAAAAGATCCCTAACTTCATCATCAAAACTTACTCCTACAGAGCTTAATTGATTAGTAACCATGTTGAATTCATTTAAATGATCATTTACTGAATCACCATCTGACATCTTCATATTAAATAAAATTTTCATGAGATATACCTTATTGGAGGTTGAGGGTTTTTCATACAATTTACCCATTTTTGCCATTAGATCTACCGTTGTCTTTTCCGTAGAAATATTGAAAGCTATCATAGCTGCAAGACACAATCGTATCATTCTCAGTGCCTTCTGATCAAGAACATCCCATTCTTCATCTTTCATAGCTGACGACTTTAAAACTTTTCCTTTCAATGGTAGATAAAGATCCTTCTAACATAGGTAGTCCTCCACCCGTATCTTCCATAGCTGAAAGTTTTGGCTTCCTCAACCCTAAAATTTTATCTTCTTTCATTGCTCGCACTCAAACAAGAAACCCTCCTATGATTTTTTTCTACCAAAACAAAATCCTTCTTTGAAACCAGTTGTTATGATCAAAACATAGATGAGCAATAAAATGGAATTAAAATAGAAATAATATAAGCATGCAATCACAAGATAAACCTAAGATTTAACATGGTTCACCCAATGTGGGCTACATCCACCAGAAACAAGCCATCCTTTTCCTTTATTCAGTCCAAGGAATACAATACAATTCTCTCTTTTTCATATTATAAAGAGTAAATCCATGCACATATATATAACTTGTGCACCTCTTTGAAAAATTTTGCTTCAACCACAAGCAACCTAAATATAGCATGCTTATAAATAAGACATGCATATAAATAAGATAAACATAAAAATAACAACTCCCATGTCTATTAATAAGACAATGCTATTTTTATCCATGGCCATGCTTTCCTCCCAAAATCAAGGAAAAGAAAACTACCACTTCATCTTGCAGTTAGACTCCACATCTTCAACAATCTCCCACTTGGAGACTAACTATTGCAACCCACTGTTACACAGCTCATCCTCAGACTCTTCTCTAACTCATTTATTTTCTTCAAGATCAATCTTGAAGACCTATCAATCTAAAAACCTTCCAGCTTCTATTTTGTCATTTCCTTTGTCAACATATTAGTAGGATTCTGACTTATATGGATCTTCTCCAACATCAATTTTCCATCCTCCAAAATTGATCTAATGAAGTGATACCTAAGTTTTATATGTTTGGTTCTCAAATGGAATGTTGAGTTCTTGGCAAGATGAATTACACTCTGGCTATCACTGAATAACATGTAATCATCCTTCTTCTTTCCAGACTCTTCCATGAACCGTTGTATCCATATCATCTCATTTCTTTCTTCTATAGTAGCAACATACTCTAACTCTACACTAGAGAAGGAAACAATGTTCTACAATTTATAAATCCAACTAATTGCCATGCCACCAACAATGAATACATAACATGTGGTGCTCCTCCTACCATCCAAATCTCCAGCCATGTCTGCATCAACATATCCGTGTAAAGAAACCTTTGACCCTCCATAACACAACTTCCTGCTACTGGTCCCTCTCAAGTATCTGAGAATCCACTAGACTACATTCTAGTGCTCCTTTCCTAGATTACTCATGTATCTGTTGACAACTCCCACTGCATGGGAAATGTCTGGTCTTGTGCATACCATAACATACATCAAACTTCCAACTACTAAAGCATATGGAACTCTAGACATATATTCAATCTCTTCATATGTTTTAGGACATTGTTCTTTACTCAACTTGAAGTGCCCTGCCAATGGTGTACTTACTAGTTTTGCATCCTACATCCTAAACTTTTCCAACACCTTGTTCACATACTCTTCTTGAGACAAAGTCAGTATTTTACTCTTTCTGTCTCTATTGATTCTCATGCTAATAATTTTATTTGTTGTACCTAAATCATTCATGGAAAATGTATTGGCTAACTATCTCTTTAGCTCATTTATATCCTGCAAGTTTGACCCTACCACAAGCATGTCATCCACATACAACAACAAGATAATATAGGTGCCATTATCTAGTCTCTTAAAATAAACACAGTGATCAAAATGACATCTAGAGTAACTTTGTTCTATCATGAACCTATCAAATCTCAAATACCACTACCTTGGAGCTTGCTTAAGGACATACAAGCTCTTCTTCAATCTACACACCAAGCTCTCCTTCCCCCTGACTTCATATCCTGTGGCTGCTCCATATATATTTCTTCCTCCAAATGACCATGAAGAAAATCAATCTTTACATCTAATTGTTCAAGATGCAAATCTTCCATAGCTACCAAACTTAAAATAGTTCTAATGGAAGTCATTTTAACAATAGGAGAGAAAATTTCATCAAATTCTATGCCTTTTTCTTGTGCAAATCCCTTCACAACAAGCCTTTCCTTGTACCTCTTTTTTCACCTTCTTCTTCCTTTAACATGTAAACCCACTTGTTATGTAATTATCTCTTTCCTATAGATAACTGAACCAAATCCCAAGTTTGGTTGTGATCCAAGGAGTCCATCTCCTCATCCATACCCTACTCCCACTTTTTGCATGTTACTACCTATATTGCTTCCTCAAAAATTTCTGGTTTTCCACCATCTCTCAATAAACAATAGTAAAGCTCATACGAAGATAATCATGTAGGAGGTTTACTTACCCTAGTAGAATGTCTTACAAGATTTTATGGATTTTGAGGTTCTTGTTGTTCTTGCTGATTTTGATCTACAGAATCAATATCGACTGCCCCAGGATTGATGTCAACTTGTTGATTTTCCAGTCCTTTGAACACTTCTCTATCTTTTATCTCATCAAGTGCTACATACTCAGACTTTTCCATCTTCTTATCTTGTAGTTGTTCCTGTACACATAACCCTTTCATTGAAAATAATATCCATACTCCTAATGATTTTCTTCTCATCCAAACTTCACAATCGGAATCCAAAATCATCAGTGCCATATACAATCAAAGTACATTTCTTTGACTTATCTTCTAGCTTGGTCCTATTCTCTTTATCAATGTGCACAAATGCCTCCAAACCAAAAAAATTCATAAAAGAATAGTTTACCTCCTTACCGGTCCAAGCCTCCTGGGTACTCCACCTTCCAAAGCACTTGAAGGTCCTCTATTTATCAAGTAAATAGTAGTATCTACAACATTTTCCCAAAATTATAAGGGAAATCCAGCATGCAATCTCATGCTCCTTGCACGCTCCATGATAGTCTTGTTCATTCTTTCTGACACACCATTATGTTGTGGTGTTCTAGGAACTATCTTCACCCTATGGATTCCATTCTGTGAATAATAGTTATTAAATTCATTGTTGCAATACTCTCCACCATTATCTGATCTGAGACACTTTAACTTCAAACTTGTTTCATTCTAAACCAAAGCTTTTCACTTCTTGAAAGTATTAAATACATCAGATTTATTCTTTATACAGTAAACCCAAATCTTACTAGTAGCATCATCAATAAAAGTAACATAATACCGTGAATCTCCAAGAGAAGATACTTGATCCAATCCCCACATATCCGTATGAACAAGCTCTAACTTTTTCTCCTTCTTGGTTGATCCAACATTGAGAAATCTCACACGCTTTCCCATACACACAATGCTAAAAAAGTTCAGTCTATGTTTTTCAAATATGAAAACTTTCCCTATGAATGTAAAATCTTCATCCCCTTCTCACCCATATGGCTAAGTCTATGATGCCACAAAGTTGTGTCTATACCTGTATGATCCAAAAATTATCAATTTTTTATTCACCTAATCTCAAACCCCTATAGGCTTATTTTATTTGTCGATAATTTGCTCCTTTTAAGTAATCAATTTAAAATTAATGCAAGCATATAATGACAAATTGCACAATGATTGATTATGGAGTTCGACAATTGCCTACGTCTCCGGGTTCTTATCGAACCATTCCACTAGTCAAAACTTGTAAGTTATAATAGTAATTTCACAAGAAAACCTAATGGAAACTATTAAGAACTTTCTTAGAAGAATATCCAGACCTTCAGATGACAAGGGTGAAAAATAGCACCTGAATTCCCCTTTCCTGGCATATTCAAAGCTCTATGGCACTAGCTCCACTATTCAGAATCCTCCGGATCTCGATCAGCCTTCCAAATGCTTCGTAACGCCCTATGGCACTCCGTCGATATTTCAGGCTTCACAATAATTTGGTGTGGCGTTATGGGCCGACTAGGTAGTATTAAAAACTCCTAGCCACAATAATGCCTATTTAAATAAATAGGTCTTCACAACTTTATAATAAGCCTAATAAAATAGGTCTTATCAAAAATGCTCTTCTCTACTCACTTGGGCAATATTCCTCAAGCTCTTGCTTTGAGCTTCCAAGTTGTGTGTCCTTTACAAAGAAATGGGTCCCCTATTTATACCCAAATAGGGCCCTTAAATAATGCATTTAAAAAATATCCTTAGGCTAATATTAGCCTCTCTGCTAGCATTTGGATGGGATATTAATCCCATAGAGGGTGACATACATATTTGATGGGATAAATACCCATGTTGGCGGATTGCATTTAGAAACGAAAAATTCCTTTAGGGGCAGCATGTTTTAAGTGGGTTATATCCTACATTTGGTGGGAAGGATATTGTTTAGGCTTTTATTAAAGCCTTTTCCACAAATAAATAGTGGTCAAATGATCCGAAAATAATAAGATTATTACTACCTGATCTCGGACCCTTGTAGGCTTTAAATATTTGCCAACAATTTGCTCCTTTTAAGTAATCAATTTAAAAATTAATGCAAGACAATAAAGACAATTGCACAAAGATTGATTACGGAGTTTAGCAATTGCCTACGTCTCCGGTTCATGGTCGAACCATTCCACTAGTCAAAACTTGTAAGTTACAATAGTACTTTCACAAGAAAACCTAATGGAATTTTACTTGCCTATCAGTACACTAGTTCTTCGAAAACTTCCGATGATCAGTCAAATTGTTCTTCACCTTCCTGATGCACAATCTCCTTCGGCTTCGATCGGCCTTCTCGACGCTATCAATGCGACGCTAGCACTCGGTCAACAATCCAGATTTGCAAGTAATTGGTGTGGCTCAATGGGCCTATTGGGTAGTTTATAATTTACTCCCAATCACAAATATTTCATCTACTATTGCCTAAAATAATAGGCCAATAAACAATATTTGTTGACACATCTCACAAATAAGCTTAAAAAATAATAAGCTTCTCGGACTAATGTGTGTCCATTACAATAGAATGGGTTCCCTATTTATACAATTTTAGGGCCCTTAAAAATGCAATTACCATTTATCCTAAGGATAAAAATATCATAGCTCAGAAGCATAGTTAACGATGGATAGGCTTATCTCCATTTTTGGCAGATTGCATTGTTAATGGGATAAACAATCCCAATTTGGTGCATTTGCATATGAAATGGGATTAACATCCCTATGTTAGCAGCTAAAGGGTGAAGGGGGCGTTTTGTATCATAAAGTGGGTATTTATCCTATATTGTGGCCTTAGACTTAGGGAAGGTTTTAATAAACCTTATCTCCTCCATTCTCCATGTGGATCTTACCACGCATGGCATAAGCCCCAACAACCGCTTCACCTCCTCCCTTCCACTGGTCTTAGCATAAGCATTGGCTTTGGCGGTTAAATACTAATGTATGAACATTAATATACTGGTTGACATATACATGTGTGTGGCATTTGGAAAGTGGACTTACCAAGTAAATATAATTTTGACCCATGTAATGTGGTATGGAAATAATTAACTCGGTCAATAGCATGTAGTTCACTTGTCATCTCCGATAGGAAAATCGAGTGAATTCGATGAGTGGTGGCAAGCCACGTGGTGGCTTGTGGACCCACCATGTCGGCGATAATACCATAGTCCACATGGTGGTCGGGCTCCCCTCCGTAATGAAAGTTGAGCCTCTTGCTCCGACGCACTATTCCATTTCATGATTGTCGAAGACCGGTGGATAAAACCCCTTCAATTTTTCCAATGCCTTTTGCCACGTGTCGTAGTGCGATTGGTCCAATATTGACCAGTTGACTAGAGTTGACTTTTGTCTCTGACCAAACTTTGACCGGACATATCTAGAGCTCCCGATGTCCATTTTCACGTTCTCATAGTCATTGGAAAGCTCTTGAGATGATCTTCTACACTGATACCATTTAGGGATGTTTAGGGAAATTTTTAAAATGATCCCCTGATCACACCTCCCCACTGAGAAAGGCTTTTTGTCCCAAAAAGCTTCCATATTGTCTTGAATCTAAAAACTCTACTGCCACCTCGGAAGTGCTGTTGTAGTAGACCCTTGGGTCTTCTCCTCCAACCTTCTCACTTCGACAACTCGCTCCGATCCTGGGACCTATGGGTTATGGGCCCATGACGCTTCCACTGCGCCACTCTGATATCCGAAGAAGACCTCCACGCCTCCGCTTTATGGTGCTAAGTTTCTGAATGAAACCTCAACGCTCCTTCTGTGCGGTGCTAAGATTCTTGATATCTGACAACAAGGATCTTCTTTGACTCTATAACATAGCTCCTGGCTCCGAGTTGATTCCACAGAATCCAAACTGGTTTGAAGGAACTCCATGTTACGTAGAGCTTTGATTGATCTGATGTCAATGATGGACAATGACTTGTCCCTTTTCAAACCTCAATGCCTCTGATGCACGATGCTAAGTCTCTGTAGACCTCAATGCCTCCAATGCATGATGCTAAGTCTCTATAGACCTCAACACCTCTGATGCATGGTGTTAAGCCTCTTTCAAGACCTCAAGCCTCCAATGCATGATGCTAAGTGTGTTACAGACCTCAACGCCTCCGATGCATGATGCTAAGCCTCTTGCAAGACCTCGAGCCTACAATGCACGAATGCTAAGTCTGTTGATCAACAAGCATTCGTATGTGTGGTCGCAATGCCTTGACACTGAATGACATTCTAGCTAATCTTTTGAGAGCTCCTCTTGTTGACATACTAATATCAGGTACCATTATCATGCTTACATACCGCAATGCCTCTACATAGAATGAAGTTCCAACCTGATGTTAATGCAATGGTGATTCAGCTACCATTCTTCTGCACGGTCACAATGCCTCTACACAGAATGAAGTTCCAAGATGATCTCTGTGAACTCTACTATCTGCACAAATGGCAGATCAATCTCCAAGCTTTATATGAGTCAAATCATATATCCAAGCTATAATAGGTACTCACCAACTGATTAGGAGATATGTTTGGAGCATTAATCAAATTTTCTAAGTAAGGAAATCCACTGAGTATTGTAAACCTTTCTCTCAGCATTTTCTCACAAAATATGATCTCCAAAATTAATACTGCATACGATTCATCAATCTGAATTATGTAATATATAATTGAAAAACTATTGACTTACCCATTTTAAAGGACTTTCACTTTCAGATATTACTTGGTCTTAGGTTGACTTGTCAACTGGTGGTGGAGTAAAAACTTCCTTTGCCTTTGCAATAGGCCTCCATTCCATCTTTGGCTTGCCATTACTTTGATGGCGAGATGGATGTAGTCTCCAAAATTTTCCACCCAATGCCCATTCCTCTCGCAATGAGAACAAAAATTCCTCTTAATCTCCTTCTTCTGGGATGAGGAACTCTTTCTACCATTTCTCGACTCTGCATGACGAGATTGGTCTTTTTGGTTTTCCTTGTTCCTGACGAATGAAATCAACTTCTCCATCAGTTTCCTTCTCTTCCAGCATCTGGCCACTGAATGATTATGCAATCCACAAAAATACATGGAAAGGAATTCCACATCTTCTAAAAATCATAACCATAATTCTTAAGCTGGAAAAGTGGATCAGAAGTTTTACTGTGCTTACGATTATGGTAAGAAACTGGAGGTGGAATCTCATTACCTCTTCACTGATTTCTCTTACCACATCTTGCCTATGATGACGAAGCACAACTTTCCTACTCATAATCTTCTTGCAGGACTAGTGGGGTATTATCTTTGCTTTCGAAGCTTGTCTCCCATCAACGTTCTTGGAGCATTCTCCAATTTCCATTCCCACACTAGGAAAACCCAAACTTGCAAAATGAGGATGATCCTCGACTTGTATTGGGTTAGCAATGCCTTGGCCATTTTTACCAAGGCCTCTTCCATCAAATCCCATTTTATCTAGTAATTTGGATCCAATGCCTCTAGTATGCTTTTCAAACAAACCAAAGACTTCATTACTTGAATCCAAAACTAAATGGGAGGAAGAAGAAGATTCCCATGGTGAACAAATTACAGTGCAATCATCTTTCATGGCCTCTGCATCTAAAGTTGAAGGTATTTCCTTTCTCTGATCACCACACTGCAACCTTGCCAAGAGCTCATCCTTGGTTTCCGGTTCTAATTTCAAGCGAGCATTCTCCTCTTCCAAGGAGTAATACATGGATTACAGGAGAGAGTTCTCTTCTTGATCTCGGTGATTATAAGCTTCAATTTCCTCGATCTTTTCTTGTTTAGACATCTTTCCCATAGTGCACTTGTACCCTGTTCACACAAATTGAACCAACTACACCAATCTTGAAGCAATCACTCTATTAATCAGATTTACTAAAAACAAATATGGAGCTAAACCAGCTCTGATACCAAACTAGCTCAAATATTAGCAAGTTTGAAGGCCAACAACTATCTCTGATACCAAACTTGCTTAAAGATTAGCAAGTTTGAAGGCCAATAACCAACTTTGATACCAACTTTATCCGAAAATAATCAGATTATTACTACCTGATCTCGGACCCTTGTAGGCTTTAAATATTTGCCGACAATTTGCTCCTTTTAAGTAATCAATTTAAAAATTAATGCAAGACAATAAAGAAAATTACACAAAGATTGATTACGGAGTTCGGCAATTGCCTACGTCTCCGAGTTCATGGTCGAACCGTTCCACTAGTCAAAACTTGTAAGTTACAATAGTACTTTCACAAGAAAACCTAATGGAATTTTACTTGCCTATTAGTACACCAATTCTTTGAAAACTTCCGATGATCAGTCAAATTGTTCTTCACCTTCCTGATGCACAATCTCCTTCAGCTTCGATCGGCCTTCCCGACGCTATCAATGCGATGCTAGCACTCCTGGTCGACAATCTAGGATTTACAAGTAATTGGTGTGGTGCAATGGGCCTATTGGGTAGTTTATAATTTACTCCCAATCACAAATATTTCATCTACTATTGCCTAAAATAATAGGCCAATAGACAATATTTGTTGACACATCTCACAAATAAGCTTAAAAAATAATAAGCTTCTTGGACTAATGTGTGTCCATTACAATAGAATGGGTTCCCTATTTATACAATTTTAGGGCCCTTAAAAAAATGCAATTACCATTTATCCTAAGGAAAAAATATCATAGCCCATAGCATAGTTATGGGATAGGCTTATCTCCATTTTTGTCAGATTGCATTGTTAATGGGATAAACAATCCCAATTTGGTGCATTTTCATATGAAATGGGATTAACATCCCTATGTTAGCGGCTAAAGGGTGAAGGGGGCGTTTTGTATTGTAAAGTGGGTATTTATCTCGTATTGTGCGGCCTTAGACTTAGGGAAGGTTTTAATAAACCTTATCTCCTCCATTCTCCATGTGGATCTTACCACGCATGGCATAAGCCCCAACAACCGCTTCACCTCCTCCCTTCCACGTGGTCTTAGCATAAGCATTGGCTTTGGCGGTTAAATACTAATGTATGAACATTAATATACTGGTTGATATATACATGTGCATGGCATTTGGAAAGTGGACTTACCAAGTAAATATAATTTCGACCCATGTAATGTGGTATGGAAATAATTAACTTAGTCAATAACATGTAGTTCACTTGTCATCTCCCGATAGGAAAATCAGTGAATTCAATGAGTGGTGGCAAGCCACGTGGTGGCTTGTGGACCCACCACATCGGTGATAATACCATAGTCCACACGGTGTCGGGCTCCCCTCCGTAATGAAAGTTGAGCCTCTTGCTCCGACGCGCTATTCCATTTCATGATTTTCAAGACCGGTGGATAAAACCCTTCAATTTTGCCAACACCTTTTGCCACATGTCGCAATGCGATTGGTCCAATATTGACCAGTTGACTAGAGTTGACTTTCCTCTTGACCGAACTTTGACCGGACATATCTTGAGCTCCCGATGTCCATTTGTCGCGTTCTCATAGTTGTTGGAAAGCTCTCAAGATGATCTTCTACACTGAGACATCATTTAGGGATGTTTAGGAAATTTTGAAAATGATCCCTGATCATCAAAGGACAACTTCAAGTTTAACCGCCCTCCTCCTCTTCTCACATGGAAACATCCATGCATGTGCCTAAGTTCGCCACATACCGCTTACCACCATGTGGTCTTTGGCATATATTAGGTTGGTGGATTTGTATGGTTTGATACTTACCACTTTGCATAATACATGGCTTTAAAATAAGCCCGCCCACTTTGACTTATACATGTGGCATGTATGTTGGGTTTAAATGGACTCACCAAGATAATAGAAATTTGACCCATACATTATGGTATAAAAAATATTTAACTTGGTTATTAGCTCGATGTGTAACTAGATCCATAACACATAGTCCACTTTTCATCTCTCGATAGAAAAATTGAGCAAATTTGACGAGTGGTGGTAAGCCACATGGTGGCTTATGGACCCAACATGTCGGCGATACAAAATTAGTCCACACAACGGTTGGGATTCCCTACGTTAAAAATTTGAGCCTCTTTCTCCCACAGCTATATTATTTTACAAATGTCAAAGACCGGAGATCAAAACCAACAAATGACTCCCTTTTCCTTTTTGCCATGTGTAGCAGCCATTGGTCCATTCTTGATCTATTGACAAGGGTTTACTTTCTCGTTGGACTAAACTTTGACCGGACATAACTAGAGCTCCCAATTTTCATTTCTCACGTTCTCATAGTCATCGAAAGCTCTCAAAATATCTTCTCAGACCGACATGATTTAGGGATGTTTAGGGAACTTTTGATATAAAAATGATCCCCGATCACTATAGTAGCTAAAATAGAAGATGGATCAATACTAACAGTGGATTAATACAAAGTACCTACTTTCTTACCTCTTACTACCACAAGATAACCCTTGGTAACTTTCCAAGAATTTGCTATAAATATAACCATACAACCCTCATCTCATAATTTCCCTATAGAAATTAGATTCCTCCTCAAGCTATGAACATGCCCGACATTCTTCAACATCCCAAGTGTTACCATTTCGCAATTTAACATGAACATTTCCTTTTCCAACAATGTTACATGGCTCATCATCACCAATATATACCTTCCTAGCATTCCCTTGAACATAATCTTTAAAATATTGTCTTACATGAAATGAAGCACCATAAACTAAAACCCAAGATTTGATTTACTATCTAAAGAAACAATAAGAGCATCTGTAACACATCACCTATGTTTGCCTCTTTTCTCCCTTCTTGTTGATCTTTCCCTAATTTTAAAGACCAACAATCTTTCTTTGCATGTCCTCCTTTTCCATAATTCCAAAGATACCATCCCTTTTAGATTTAGATCTTCCCTTCTTAGAATTTCCACGGTGTCCAGGATCTTTTGATTTTTCCTTTTGTCTTCCCCTGTTCTCTACACTCAAAGCATTACTAGATGACTCACCTGTGTTTTTTCTCATCTCTTCACTAAGAATCACACCAATAACATCATCAAACTTTAAAGTGTTTGAACCAGAAAAAAATTACTCATAGCCATAACCAAAGTATTCCAACTTTCAAGAAATGAGCACAAAATCAAAAGAGCCCTAACTTCATCATCAAAACTTACTCCTACTGAGATTTAAATGATTAGTAACCGTGTTGAATTCATTTAAATGATCATTTATTGAATCACCATCTGACATCTTCATATTAAATAAAATTTTCATGAGATATACCTTATTGGAGGCTGAGGGTTTTTCATACAATTTACCCAATTTTTCCATTAGATCTATCGTTGTATTTTTTTGTATAAATATTGAAAGCTACCGTAGCTTCCAAACACAATCATATCATTCCCAGTGCCTTCTGATAAAGAAGATCCCATTCTTCATCTTTCATAGCTGATGACTTTAAATTTTTTCCTTTCAATTGTAGATAAATATCCTTCTAATATAGGTAGTCCTCCACCTACATCTTCCATAGCTGAAAGTTCTGGCTGTTAAACTTCTCAACCCTTAAATTGTTATCTTTTGTCATTGCTCCCACTCAAACAAGAAACCCTTCTAGGATTTTTTTTTTGCAAAAAAAATCTTGCTCTGATACTAGTTGTTAGGATCGAAACACAAATGAGCAATAAAATGGAATTAAAACAAAAATAATATAAGCATGCAATCACAAGATAAACCCAAGATTTAATGTGGTTCACCCAATGTGGGCTACATCCACCAAAAACAAGCCAACCTTTTCCTTTATTCAGTCCAGAGGAATACAATACAATTCTCTCTTTTTCATATTCTAAAGAGTAAATCCATGCACATATATATAACTTGTGCACCTCTTTGAAAAAGTTTTCTTCAACCACAAGAAACCTAAATATAGCATGCTTATAAATAAGACATGCATATAAATAAGATAAACATAAAAATAACAACTCTCTATTAATAAGACAATGTTATTTTTATAAACATAAAAATAACAACCCCATAGATATTAATAAGACAATGCTATTTTTATCCATGGCCATGCTTTCCTCCCAAAATCAAGGAAAAGCAAACTTCCCACTTCATCTTGCAATCGATTCCACATCTTCAACATATCTACTCCTAGTGAGTCAATAATGCTTCTTGGAGATGAAAATGGATGCCAATGCCATTATATCCAAAATATGGTCTTTCATTAGCCTCTTCACTCTGCTCCAAAACATTCTTCCTCCCCAATTGTAACATTTTTTACTTGTGATTTATTCATTTCTACAGAGTACTACAATCCTCCTCATTATGAGATAGGCATTCCAGAGTTCAAAGATAATCATGGATTGAATGTAAATGATATTTATGATAGAGTACAACACTATGTGCAAAGTCTTTAAGCCATTTCCCCAAGAATGATTTTGTTTCATGTAAGGAATTCCCTTAATTCGGGCTTCTCTCTAGCTGATGAAGAGAGAAGTGGAGGACTCGTTCAAAGGGGTCAAGGTATGGTGGTTGCACAAATCCAAGGCTACTGGGGAAAATGGCAAAATGAGAGGTGACCCATACTCTCAAATTGCCCAAGGAAGATAAAAAATTTCTCAACGATTATTTCAATCACGTTATAAAACATGCATCTGAATTCATCATAGTAAATAAGGAGTTTTGTTTAACCATGCCCCCACTTTCACCCCTCTCTCTCTCGATCTTCCGTTAAAGCACAAGATTCTCATGGATCTTGATCATTTCAAGCAGGAGATATATTTATACAGCTTGATTGGGAGTCGATGTGATTTGAATCCATAACTTCTCACATTCAAGCACATAGACTACCAACCCATCTAGCACCTACCACATGCTACCACTTAATTTCATTTGTATTTATTTTGATGTTTTCTGAAATATGTGTATACCACAATCCGGTGGGGCCCCTATGCATGTATGGGGGCATGCGGGGACATGCGGCCCATCGATTTTATCTTCTAGATAGCCACATGTGCCATTGCCAACTATATAAAGTACAATGTGTAGGATTTGGAACTCACTCGGTGAAAGACAACATTAGACTTCGTGCTTCTCCCCCAAACTAAAGAGAAAATTGTGATTATAATTGAGGACATCGATTCTCTCACTTGATCTCACAGATCGGAGGATTTCAAAGCCTCCTCAAATAGAGGCTTCTCAATGCAGGGAAGAGGAAAACAAAAGCAAAGTTACTTTGTCCGGCTTGCTCAACTTCACAGACGGATTGTGGTCATGCTGTGGAGAGGAACATATCATTGTGTTTATGACCAACCACAAGGAAATGCTCAACCTTGCCTTGCTCAGATCTGGAAGGATGGAAATGCACATCCTCCTCTCATTTTTCACTTTCCCCCACTTCAAATCTCTCACCTTCAACTATTTGTAAATCGAAGATCATCTGTTATTTCTTGTTGTGGAAGAGAAGATGGGGTGTGGGGCTAAGATAACTCTTACATAGATTATAGAGCTTGTGATGTATAAAGTCAATAATCCTGATGAAGCATTGAATGATGTGATTTCAGAAATGGATGCAAACATTAAGCAAATGATGGCTTTGGTTACATCTCAATCTGATAAAGGAAAAGAAAGCCACGGAAATGAGAAATTGCTCGAAAAAATAGGGAAGAGGAAGGGCAGAGGAGGCAAATGAAACATGATGGATCTCTATAATCATGTTAATAGGTCTATTTAGACAGATAATTTAGTTTCATAGGTCTATTTAGACAATAATAATCAATTTTTGTTTCTTCGCATCAGGATAATAGGTTTGTTAAGACAACAAATTTAGTTTTTATTGGGTTCAGTATATAACTAGGAAATGTATCCAAAGGTGTTTCTAAAATGCCAATAGGCATGGTTAGTATAGATTTTATGTTCTTTAAAGTTTTTAAAATTATGTTCTTTAAGAGTTTAACTTAATTTTATTATATTTACAATAAATAAATTTCTACATAATAGTATTAAAGGAGGATTTGTAAAGTAGTTTTTAATTTAACATTATTGTGTTGTAAAGTATTTTGTAAGAAAATAAAATAATTAGATAGGTGGATAGGTAGATACATCAAAGGAGGGGACCAAGTGGATGTAGTCACTCCATCTCCTTCACCATTGCATGTACATAGAGAATCTTGCATTCACATAATTTTATTATAAGGAAGGTGTAGGACGAGTTGGAAGGCATGGTGGGAAAGGGGAAAAACATGAGTAAAGATTTATTGTCTATAGTTGGTGGTGTTAAGGAGACTATTAATGCCTTCACCTAGTCCCCCCTCATATTGTTGGCCCACCTCTCCACCAAGGACACTTACACAATTGTTAAAATTTTGTGTTCTAATGGAAAATTGTGTCATCACGGAGTTCAACCTATGGATGGTCTCTATTTTGGGGTTGACCACAACATATTCTATATTATTCTCTCTAATTTTTTACTTTAATTGTTGTTCACAAATTCATTCATGTTTGGTTGTGCAGGTTAGGGTGGAAGGTGTGGCGGGAAACAATAAATTGGACATCTACTGATCTAATTGTCAACAATGTTTCTCTTACTTCTACAATGTTTCTCCTTAACTCCTCCATATCGAGGTATCCATTGTGCTACAGTGTGCCATTACTAGTGGTATTAATAGTAAATATGAAATACTATGACCAAAATATTTAATAAGTTCTCAAATAATATTGATGAAATATAATTTGTTTTTAATACCTTTTAATGTGGTTGGACACACTACATGAAATTTCTCATGAACATTACAAAATCTTCTCCAAAACCAAGTTTGACATGGAGCTTAGAAAAATATTCCCACCATTAATTCATCAACCATTTTATTTATGCACACAAACCGGGGGAAGAAATTCAAAAGTCAAATTGACTTTTTTTTTTTTCATTTTTTCCATATTTTTCCACTAAGTATTTGACATAGAGAGAAAGAAGTTGTAGAAGTGTTGAGAGGCGTATTTTATGAAATAGAAAATTAATGTAACAAAAATCACACTTTTCTATCAAAAAGGATCTTTTGACTAGAAGTAATTCCAACAAAATGTATTCATGGAATGCATCTCGAATTGTTATCTTTATAGTGGAGTCACTTGCAAAGCCAACATAGGTCTTGTAACTTTTATAGAACTTAATTTATTATATAGTGGCTCAATCATAAGTCCCAACAGAAGCTTGGCTTAAAGTTGTCTCATTTCGGAGCTTGAATGCTCTAGAAATTCAAGGGAGCCCGACACGTCTTGAATATTATCATCATGTAGTCTTTCTCTCGACCTTTCATCCATAATAAGATTCATTTGGTATAGCTTCTTAAGGACTTATATTTCAGCGGTAATAACTTGTTAGGATGCATTATTTCTTCTCTCGCCACTATGATAAATGTCAAAAGCTAGCATCTCAATGAAAATGGGCTCGTTTGTCATCTTCCAATAGTTGTATCCAATCTTTCTCATGTCCAAGAGGTCATAATTATGATGAATCTTTGTCACTTTCAATGGGAGGATACAGAGTTTAAAGCAACTTGACCTCTGTAAAAATCAATTCACATGCTCCATTTATGAAGAGCTCAACAATCTATCCAACCTACAATTTATAAATTTGTACCACCATTATCTTATAGGATCCATTCCATGGTAACTTGGTAACTTTCACATCTTCATACCTTGTGGATTTTCATAATTGTTTTGAGGGGTTTAATACTAGTACCCCTAGGAAATATTTCCTATTTACGTAATGGAAATCTAGGGGATAACAAATTGAGAAACCCCATTCCGAATGTTTGCATAATGTAAAATGTAATGGATAATAATGTAACGCTTGCACAACTAAACATGAATGAATTACCAACCAACAAAAATGAAATTAGAAAATTAGAGAGAAAAATATAGAATAATATTTGGTCAACCTACAAAATAGAGACCATCTATAGGTTGAGCACAATGGTGACACAATTTCCCTCTCGAACACAATCATTCAAATAGTTGTGTTAGTGTCTTGGGTGGAGAGGTGGGCCAACAATATGAGGGGACTAAGTGAAGGCATTAATGGTCTCCTCAACACCACCAAATGTAGATAAGGAAGCTTCCCACAGCCTTCTTTCCTTTCCCACCATGCCTTCTAACTTGTTTCAGACATTCCTTAGAGAAATTTCATTGTTTCAATTCCTCAAAATATCAATTATTGTGAATATACTACAATAATGGCACTCCATGTCGACACATCTCTATCGAGGCGTAACAGTCAAACAATTTACATGCCTGGTGTAATTGTCCACAATTTGCATGCATATCTATCATGGTAAGACTTCTTCAAGCTTCTCTATGTACATGTAGTGGTGAAGGCGATGGTGTGACTGCATCCACTTTGTCCCCTCCTTTTGTGGACCCACTTGCACACATATTTAATTCCTTTATTTTCTTGGAGAATACTTTGTAATACAATAATGTTAATTCGACAACTACCGTATAAATCTTCTTTTAACACTATTATTTAGAAATTTATTTATTGTAAATAAAATAAAATTGAATTGAACTCTTAAATAGCATCATTTTAAAACATGTTAAATAACATAAAATCTATACTAACCGTGCCTATCATCTTTTACAAGCACCTATGAATGCCTTTTTTACTTTTTTATTTGCACCATAATCTTATCTTGGCATATATATTGCTCATATAGTCATTGGACAATAAGTCTTTTTAAGAGAGGATGACATTAAACCTATGAAATAATAAAAATAATAATTAAATTAGTTATCACATAATAGAAATGTGATTCACTATGTACATGCAGCAAGATAATGAACCTTATTATTATGAAACATTCCCATAAAAGGGCCAACAACTAGCAACCAATAAATTTACGTCATAGTGATATATATTTGAAATGAATAGATATATGCACATTTCAACCGATCTACGAATCCCTCGTGAGATGATCAAAAGGTAAGAAAACATAAAAGAAAAAGAATTTAATTCCGAACACACATCATAATCATTCATCTTTCATGTAATCATAGCAGTGAATCCTTTTAGGATCCTTAGGCACAAAACCTTGGTAATAAGGATAAAGACTCTGTGGAAGTTCATTTGACGCACTAGAATATTCATTTCTTTCAGGGATTCTGTCAAACGGCTTACATACTTTCAGTTTTCTTCTATATTTGTATACAGATCTTCCATAACAATTGAAACTTGTGAAGTTTAAATTTTCTTACATGCTTCCAAAGCTATTTCAACAATCCAGTTTCTTTGTAAAACAAAAAAATCAACGCATTTCATGAGGACACATTTTGATGAGGACTTTTGTCAAATAGTCTTAGTTCCTTGTAAACACTCCCACCTTGGCAAAACGAAGATAGCAAGCATTAAACCAATAACCATATATAGAAATATCCTTCCATTTCCCTATGATAACATTAAAATACTCCACTGCCCCCGTTTTCTCTCCTGACACACGCCAATGTCAATCTTTCATCCTCCTTGAAAATCAAAAATCATCTCATCTTCTTATTTCAATTTCATTTGTTCATATATTAAATTTTTATTAAATTTCTATGGTTTCGTTTCCAACTTAAATGGCTTCAGGATAAGCGATTCATAAAATTTGATGATATCTAGGACAACTCCACGGGTTCAAATGATTGAACATGTTTTCTGATGCTTTGGAAGATGTGTTATTTCTGGATTAGGATCACTTGAAACTTCACATTCGCCACATCTGTAGGCAAGGGTTAAATTTGACGGTCATTTAGACGTTTTTTGTGATTTTAGACGTAAAATACTTACAAATATATAATCTAACCATCACACGCGTTTATTTACTTGTTTATTTAAAACATGACCGTCAATTTTGTATATAGATTTGTGTGTGTGTGTGTGTGTGTGTGTGTGTGTGTGTGTGTGTGTAAAATGATTAGTAAAAATAACATTGTTTTGTGTTTTTGTAAGGTAGTATTGAAATATTACCATCACTCGAATTTTTTTGAAAAGAATAGGTGGTCAAATTTAACCCATGTGTGTAGGATACCCAAATTTTAACTCAAATCATTTAGTATTGGCTGCCAACAATATCAACGGACAATTACCACCATGGATATGAATGAGAACCAGCGTCGGGGTAACCTTCCTCCCTGAATTTCATTGCTACAAAGTCTTTGATACATAAGCATGTAGCCTAAAATTTTTTCGATGGAGCTATCCCAAAGTCTTTGATACAAGGCATAATGCAACACTATTTTGACTTTCAGCTTTTGATTTGGGGAAATAAATTAGCAGGACCTTTTCTAGACACAAATCTAGATTTCTCCAGTTTATTCATCTTGATTTTTTAGTTAAAAAATATGTGGGGATGTCATTTATATATGTTTAATTAATCTTATAATGCATGTTAGGAATAATCATCTTAAAATCCATAAAATACTATACCATTCACTCAAATTAAATATTTCTATTTTTTAACCAATCAACATTCAAAATTTTATTCTTCTTTCTTATGTTTAATTTTTCAATCATTTTTTTATAATTGGTAAAAAGGGGGGGGGTGGTTTGCAAGGGTCCCCACCCTGTTACAAACCAAGATCTATGATTAGGATAAAACAATGAAGATTTCAAGGATCAACAAGGGACTAAAATCCAAACATCTGATAAACTAATCCAGGGGTAGTCAAAAACCATGAAGACGCCAGGACTAGAAAAGAAGGCAAGAGACCTAGGTTTTTCCATTAGTACCACGAATCCAAGTCACTCGTGGGGGTGACAAAGGGAAAGCCACATTTTATTTTTAACGCTCGTCTAACCTTTTTCTGTTCCTTTGCTAGCTAAGATTTCTACTTTACCGGTGTTCAGTGATATTTCCTTAGTATTGTTTACATGCTTCAAACTGGGGCCCACTTTCATTACCATTCCCTCCACATCCTTATTGGTCTTCTCGAGAATATAGTCATTAGTATTTACTTCCGCCTTAGAATGACCTCTTCAAATCTATCGGTTACACTATCATTCATTTTCATTAAATTTTCATTTAATATGGGTGGCGTGATTTTTGAATTGTCTTTGGGTGAGATTTACGCCACCCCAATGTGGTTGTTATGGTTTCCAACTATCTTGTCCACGTCCTTAGGAGATGTTAGAGACATTTGGCACCTATCACCTCCCGACTTCAACAATTTTGAATATTTTTCCACGTCGATAGCCAAATATTCCTGCCCGTGCAAAGTCCAATCTTGCTCCTCAGGCCCAGGTGCTGATACTCCAACTTCTAGCACCAACTCAACCACTAACTCATTTTCAACATGAACAGGGGATTCATGAACTTAGACAGATCATTCACCTCACATTTCTCACCAGCCTTCAAGGTTGATTCTCCTTGCAACCAAACACTCTATGTCCAACTTTCCCACATTTTCCATAGAAAATAAGTGAAATTTGATAAATCATTTTTTTCTTCTAGACCCGTCTCTCGATTTTAAATTTATAGCCTTTGAGGGTGAGGAGCTAACAATGGCATTTACACACATCCTAGCTTCTATGAACCTAGAGTTTGTTGTCGTGGTTGGGTCAAGTGCAATCAAGTCTCCTACTACCTTAGCTATTCTTGCCAGCACGTCCACTTCCCAACTCAACGGGGAAGCCGGGGTCTAAACCAAATAGGATAAGCTGATGGGATATGTTTTTTTGTTTCGAGTTTCCATCTTGCAATGGAGAGGGTGGTTCTCCCATAAAACATGACCCACCCCGCACTACATGGATTAAATCTTCTTCTTTTGAGAAAATGAATAGAATTTTTTTTTCGTATAGGCAAATGTATTAACTTGTCCCAAGGTTTTCCATTTTTCTTTACCTAGTTTCTTACTTGTTCAATATTTGGTGGATACCAAGAAAACTTCCGATCAATGCAGATTTGTGCTGTCAAAAATCTTTGTCCACCACCATTGAATTGAGAGCTATCGAAAGGGGGTGTCTGCTTCCCATTCAGGTTGAAGCCTCTGCAAAGTTTCCCGATGTTGGTTTTGAATAGTTTATCTACCAATGAGTTTATCTTCTCGTGACCCATCCACATCCTACCGATCAGTCTTCCACTCGGCCTCTACCTCTTTCTCTTTTTCTTCTATTTGTCATGTCTCTCCTGCAATCTCTCCCATGTCTCTCCCCTATAAATTATACCCTTATAATATTATTTTTCAATCATTTTTTAAACAAACACAAATTAGTGAAATTATTTTTTTGTAAGTGTTTGATTCACCTTTGGTTTTAAAGTGACTAATTTTATGTCTTATGACAACTTAGTTTTTCTAATTTTTTCAAATCTACAAATATGAGAATTGTTGTGTGTCCTAGATTTAAAATGGATGTGATAGAATTTAATTTGTTGTATACATCTTCAATGCATGACAAAATTATTTATTAATCACATTTAATTGAACATGAGCTTATTTGTAAAAATTGTAATCTACCTCCAAGAAGCCTCAAAGATTTACAAGGTCAAGGGCCACGTATTAATTGTCCCCTAACAACAACAATGTCCATATGGCTTTGACCACCATATGATTTTCTATTTAAAAAGTAGAAAAACAAAAATATCTAGTATAAAATCCTCGCACCAATACTTATAGACATATCACATAATGACTACTTAAAGAAAAATTCACGTTGAATCAAAGCAACATTATTGTAAATGTTCAATAATCGAGTAACAACAAAGGTTATCCTCTTAATTAATCATCCCTCAAAGTCGTTTCTTACACAATTACTTTCATTGTTATATTATTGCAATTATTCAAGCATCATACTTATGCGATTATGGACACTAGTTCTTGTTCATTACCTCTCAAAATGTCAATGCTTTTTTATTGCCCAGTTCATTTCTAGTAGTAATCACCTTTTCTATTATACATATATTCCTCGACCATATAATAAATATTGTTGCAAATGGGAAAACCTTGACACAAATTCTAATTGGTTACAGAGTTTCTTATGACTATTTCATATTATTCTTAACAAGCAATTAAAAATGATATAAATAAATCATGCTTCATTTTCTTATTTGCTACAACAAATGCGAAACAACTACAATGGGGCAGCAGCTTGCCACATCGTTAAAAAAAGTTCATACCCATATTACATGGGGATTCGCCACACCACCTAATTTTATAATGTTTAAATTTTATTTGTTAATTCAATAGGATAACAATATATATGGACACTATTAATACTCAATAATTTGATTTTTTAATGGTGAGAGTCACTACAACAAACAAGTCTTTTTTACCACAATTATTCCACAAATATTCTACAATTTGAGAGAATTGTAGAATATTTGTGGATGTTCTATGATACTTTTAATATTCAATTCATAGATATTGGGAAGCTCCACAATTTTATTTTAGTGATAATAATTTGTAGAAAAACCACATCTTGAAACCTTCCTCATAGAAAATCCACATTTAAAAATTTATATACCATAAAATTATCCACCACATTTATACACAAAATTTTAACAAGATCCCATATTAGTGTTGAAATTCCTATTGATGGCGAATCACAAAGACTTCGAATGTCTCGCAACCCTAATGGGTTGAGACTCTCGGTGTGATTGTATAACATGGAGCTTTTCCCAAGTGTGGGACCTCACGAAATCGAAAAAGCTCTCCGGATGAAGGTTGGTTCCTATTCCTCTGTTCAGATGCACACGTAAAAATGTAGAGGGTTTACTCAAAACCTAAACTAACTTTCCAAGGAGACAGGGTAAGAAGATGCATAAAATAAAACCTAAACTACAAAGGTGATGCACCGAGGAATGAAGAACACCTATCTTGCCAATAAACACAAACCATTAAAATGCAATGCAAGATCATGCACAGATAACTAGATTTGTAGTGAAATATCAAGAGGATGCAAATGAACACAGAGAGGGTTGAGAATCATCCACAGACATGCATTATTTGCTCCAAAGATTGACACAATACACTACAAAGTGCCAAGAGGAAAAGTTGCATTACAGTTTTAGATGGGAGGTTTGAACTCCACAAGTTCACCTGCCAAAGAGAAGAAGGGAGGGGCAAAACAAGAATGTCCAACCTTTAGAAAGAAGCCCCTCCTCACAATTTATAGGAATAATGAGAGAGGGAAAAGAGAGGAAATCCAAATCTACCCTAACCACCTCCAAGTTGTATTTAATTCATCTCATTATGGTGGTAGGTGAGAACCCTAAAAACCCAAAAAGTGTCGAACTATATTTTTCATTTTTAAGAATTTTTTCTCACCCAATTAAATATATCTAGTTTTGGTTGGATAGAGGACCTCGTAAAGCTTTCGGAAAAGTCAAACCTTGCGTTAATCCGAGCTCCCTGAAAAGTTATGGCCATCTCAATATCGGGTCGTGTATGCTTCTGTGAGCGCTCAAAATGTCGCACCTCCCGAAGGTGTGACTTGGCGCATCCATCCCTATTTCGACATACTCTTACGTGCACCAAGACGCGGAATTTCTTCATGTTGAAACCTTATGTCGCGCGCCTTTACCCGTGCGCCAAGGTGTGAATTTCTTCATGTCGACACCTTATGTCGTGGCGCCTTTACCTCGCACTGCAAGGCGCGAATTTCTTCATGTCGACACCTTATGTGTGTGCACCCTTTACCTACGCGCAAGGTGTGAATTTATTCATGTCGACGCCTTATGTCGTGCGCCCTTTACTCGCGCTAAGGTGCAATTTCTTCATGTCGACACCTTATGTCGTGCGCCTTTACTGCGCACTCAAGGCACGAATTTCTTCATGTCGACACCTTATGTCGTGCGCCCTTTACCTACTTAAAGGCAACGAATTTCTTCATGTCGACACCTTATGTCGTGTGCCCTTTACCTGTGCCAAGGTGCGAATTTCTTCATGTCAACACCTTATGTCATGCGCTTACTGCGCCAAGGCGCGAATTTCTTCATGTCGACACCTTATGTCGTGCGCCCTTTACCTTCTCGTTATTTCCATATCTACCCGAGGGGAATATATATACAACAATTCCATATTATATACCTTCAAATTTCCATTTTACCCAACATTTATAATTTTTTACATATTTTAATTTTTTTATAAAAAGTAAATAAACTAAAATACAATAAAATATCTCATGGCCAAAAATATATATTTTAACATATATTAAAAACTATTAAAATTTATTATAGCTTTAAAATGCTAGATTAATAGTCTAGATTTTTAACACTAATTTTATTTATTTATTTTTTTGAATTATTATAATAATAAATTTTAATTCATAGATTTAATATATTTTAAATAAACTAATTTAAAATTATAATATTTTTAAAAATTAATTTTTTATTTTTAGGTATATTATATTTTACAACTAAGATTATTTTATTTTACAATATTTCTATATTGATAATTAATTGTTGCAACTCTATCCTAATTACATTTTTTCATTTTGAAATATAATAGATGTTTTACATTTTAATTATAATGATAGTAATTTTTCTACAATATATCAATTTTGGAAAAAAAAATCTAATAAATGAATATAATGTCATCCTTAAAATCTAATACAATTTTACTAATTTATTAGCCATATACGTACTGTAGAGTTAATAGTTTTCCTCAAGCTAAAAAAAATATATGATAGAATAAAAAAATATCCCATCTTTATAGGCATTAACAACGAACCCATAACTCTGATAAACTTGACTCATTCAATTAATAATATATATTAATTCATATGGTGAAGTGTTGCCTCAATTTTAGGTTTATTTACATGATGGAATTGATAGTAAATTTAACTAACACCGAAATAGAAGCATGCAATTGTGTGGATTAGAAACAGATTGAATATGAAGTATTTTCAACCTTTGATAAGGAAATTAGATCGACGGCTCCACTTGGTTGGAGATTTTAATTAGTTTTACAAAATCTGAATGATTCAATGATAGAAAATTGAGTGTTCCCGTAATTTCTCAATTTATTTAAGAAACAAAAAATTGAGTATTTGTTTTATGGATTTTGAGCAGCTACAGAAACTAAATTACCTTTATTATGAAGCGATGGTGTGATTTAGCTTTGAGTTTTTTTAAAAGGATTTTTTTCTAGATTTTTAGGGGCTGCAGGAATTAAATTGCCTTGATTATGCATAAATGGTAAGATTTAACTTTGATTTTTGTATAATTTATGATATATGGTTTGTTATTATTTATTCAAGTAATTTAATGAAAATAATGTTTATTTTAATTTTATCAGAGATTGTTCCAACATCAACTCAATGAAGTGGGTAAAATCTTCTACCCGATCTCCTCTTATACATTCTGAATTTCCATCACTGGTTTTATATATGTTTCCACTATAAACCTTGTGAATTTTTTTAATGGCAGATTTATGTTTTAATTCAATAAAGTTTTTTCCTTTTAAATTTTGTGATTCCGTTATGCCTCCTTTCCACATTTCAGTAGGAGAATGAGATTAAGATGGTAATGGTTATATTGAAGTTTTACTATATAATCGATGGTAATTGGTATTATTTAATTTAATATTTTTACCAAAATGGCAGGGAAATGGAGATGTGGCATTGTGAGAGAGGAGGAAATTTGTATAGAGAGAGCAACTAGACATATTGGTTACGCATGGTAAAATAGTTCCATACTTTGTGAGGATACTTGTGTCTCTTGAGTGGAAGAAGACGTGACCCATTCATTTTCGTATGACATCAATTTTTTTGGTTATGGATACCATAAGTTCAACTAAGAAAAGTGGACAGCGATGAGGGTTCCTCGTGGTGATATTAGCAGTATATTATATCAAGAGAGGTGTTAATGAACTAATTGGGTAAATAAAAGAAGTCATCATGAGGAAAATCAATCTTCTATATTATTGCCCTGCAAAACAAATTTTGAATTGGAAAATCCGATATATATATATATATATATATATATATATATATATATTAGTTTTTCAATTAATTATTAAATGTTTTCCACACTGAAACACTTTGATTATTGTCTCGTATTGTCAATATTAACTTGTTCTTATAATATTTGTTGCATAGATAATTAGGTGTTATTTAGTTTAGGTGTTATTTTTATAATTTTTGAATTATCTTATTTATTGTATTTGATTAAAAAATTATTTGAAATGTTGAAATCTTTCAATTTTAATTGTGTAATAATTTAATATGTAAAAAATTGAATTAGTGTTTTAAAATTTTATTGAAGGAATTAAAATATTATCATATAATGCAAAAAAATCTATATGAATATATTATAAAATAAAATTATAAGATTATTATTTTATATAACATAAAGTTTCTATATATTAAGTCAAAGAAAGTGTAAAATAATAATGATTTGCAAATTTTCTATGATAAATCAAACATGTTTTCTCTCCACATATGATGTTTTTTAAATTGTTTTTTATTTTTTAATATTTTTATTTATTATTTTACTATATATTTAGAGCTTGGTTTGAAATTAAAATATTAATTCATACATAGAGAAAAAATTTATTTAGATTCTTAAATAATTATATTTAAATCATTCAATATGAATAAAAATATTTTGTTATAATATATGTTACAATGTATAGTAATGAAATATATTTCTATCAAAAAAATATTCAGATTTAATAATTAAAATATATTTGTGTGAATGAATTACTCAAATGAATGTTAAATTGGTTGTTAAAAGAAACATTTCTACATTTAGAAAAAAAGACAATCAAATTGTAGCTTCCACCTACAATTTTTATGTGGTAACCACAATTGTAGAAACAAATTGTTGTAAATTGTGGAATTTCTACAAAGATGGAATGTATAGAAAACCTACATTTTTGTGAAAATTGTGGAACACTAACAAATACAAGAATTGTAAAAATGTTACAAACATTAAGAAATGTGGACAATGTACAATTTAATGAATTTTGGAAAATCTCCAATAATATATAAAAATGTGGATTAGCTATAATTCCAAAGCCACAATTTTTATTTTTGGAATACCTTGTAACCACAAAATTATTATTGAAAATTTGTAGCAAAAGGGCTTGTTTGTTGTAGTGAGTGTAGCTAGAAAGATAAAGGTAAGGACATTCATTATGATTGACCTATTCCTACTTTGAGTCACTTAGATTTTAATATTCTTCTTCTCGATCACAATTGTAGTGTTTTATACCTAGGGTTTAGTTTCCCATCCACATATACAAAATTTTGACAGGTACCATGGATTTTTCTATTTGGTTGAAGGCTTCATAGATGTAGACTCTATGCTACAATTATTGGAAATTTTCCTCTTTCTTGATCTTGAGCTCCGAAGTTTAGTATCATTGTTTACAACCCTCACACTAATCATTGGAGCTCCCTTGTTGTGGTCATAAAAAGTGACTAGTACATTGGACCGTTGGGATGTGATCAAGCCCCTCCATGTTCCTATTTCCTTATTTCACGAGGTAGCCACAAGCAACTCCCTCTAGAAATTACATCACGCGATTTGACAATCTACAAATGTCAAGGGCTAATGTTGTATAAAGTAACTATAGATATTGGAGGTATATAACGTTAAGCTCTTACTTTCACAAGAATATCCAATGATTGATCCCTTGAAAAAATCCACATTTCCTTTCATTCTCATTCAGACATCACTCCAAAATGTCCTTCAATCCATATGTCGAAATCAAAAAGCAAGAAGAAGAAGGTCTCACATCTCTTCAACAAATGACAAGCTTTTAATATTTTAGAGATTACAATTTTTACTTCCTCAATCATAAGGCACTACATTTCATTTCAGCATCCTATGGTACATTATTACAATCCATCATTACACTTGTCAAAGATCTCCATATAATTACTAGTATACTATTGAATTATTAAAATATAAACGTTAGGCAACAAACAAATATAGAGAAAGAATGTTAGTATGGTACTTATCAACTTCAATGTCTCTCAATATAAACAATAATTGAAATGCTTCAAGAAATTCCTCCCTAAACAAAAAGTAAATATAACAAATTAAAAAATTCCTACATGTAAATATAACAAATTAATTTTTTGTGATAATTTAAAAGATTTTCTTGTACGATGGGTTTGAATTCCTAGCAAGTTCTTGAGCTCCGTGCATGAAGACAATTGTAGAGAGACTACTTTACTTTAGGTGTCAATGGACATTTTAACCCCATTCCCACACATTATCGGTTGTTGCATGTATTTTTATTACATGCCGAAAATTGTGAGAAACTTTGCAGTCAAGGAAGGTAGTTAAGTATTTTTCCCACTTTGAAAAGTAGGGATTTACGGAAAAGTACTTTTCGGTAGTAGTAGGACTGGGATTGTTAATCGGGAAGGTAGGTAAGTATTTTCCCACCGAAAAGTAACAAATATATCTAGAGGACCACCCCACAACTTTAACCAATGTTAGCTTTTAATTGTATAAAATTTTAAAGAATCTCCTCGATACAAATGGGGGTGGGGATTGGGACCTTCAACCAAGGAGGTATCTAAGTATATTCCTTGCTAAAAAGTAATGAATACTACATCTAGAGGACCACCCCAAGACTTTAACCGAGTTCAAATTTTAACCGTATAAAATTTTAAAGAATCTCGTCCCAAGCCTATAAACTTTAACATGCATGTAGAATAAACTAAAGCAACCACACATGAAGTTTGCAATGGGAACACCAATAGACGGTTAAATCACGTTGAGTGGAAAATTTTGTTTTTGTCACTCATGATAGGCAACAAATATGTTTTGAATAATGTTTCAAGACAATGTTATAAGGAAATAAACATATGCCTGCAAAATATAGTTATGAAATAGTTTTGACATTCAAGCGCACAAAAATGAATAAGTTAAAGCTTATTTGAGATCATAACAATTCCAGCTTAGTAATTTCCAATGGATTTATGAGTGTAACAAACATCCGTCTTAGAATAAGTGGGTGATAATATTACGTAGATGTCACTCACTTTTAGAAGATTGTTGGCAAAAAGAAAAAACAAAATTACAAACCATGGATACAAGATTGTTATCTTCGACAATAAAATATAAGGTGGAATTTCAGAGGCAATGTATATAGCAAATTACATCTTCTTTCAGCACTACCAATTTTGTGAATTTGACTTTTTCTTTTAAAGAAATCCTTTGAAGACATGGTCAACAGGATCTCCTTTTGCTTGACTATGTCCTCCTATGTTGACCGTACCTTCATAGCACCACCTAGATAAATACAAGAAGTCAATTAAATTACGAAATATGAGAATATGCTTAAAGACACCAATAGGAAAAATGGCACCTAATTTCATTACTCAAGATTCCATTCTACTCACCACAGACAAAAGGTCTTTGTTTTTGTACTTTTCCTTGAAGTAAAAAAATGATAAGCTCAATATCGCCATACTGATGACACATGGATGCAATAAGTTTGCAATGGTGAATAAACATGATGACATGTGTGCTTCTTATCCTTGTCATGCATATCCAACGACTAGTGAATGCCGTGATGCTTTGTTTTTTATGCATTTCATCAAACAACTAGGATGCTTCCTAGAAACTGTCACATCCACTAGCTTGTGTTTGTCAGCCAACTTATCCTCTTCACTAAGACATAACAAGTGCCACATAGTCAAAATGGCCTAGACGAATCTAAATGTGAGCTCTTCATAGGCTATTGAACGAGGAACTCGACGACTTGCACATAAGGCGAAAAACTCAAGTTAATCCACATTCTCATTGACCTTGAAGGTTTTTCTTATTTTCCTTCAATAATGTCTAGTTGTGAGTGTGAATGCCAAAGCTTGACTCAGAAAATGATTACCACTCACACAATGCATAGGTTTGATAGAAGAGGCCAAACAATGGAATGTCTTAGCCAATTCCATATTCGACTTTGCAAGCTATCGAGGGACCACAATGACCTATACCAAAAGGGGCAAGACTCAAGATATTGATCGTTAAATCCACATTATCCCCGTTTCAAAGGTTCTCAGAGTCTGTTTCACCATTCCTCAGTAAATGGGGTGCTTGCATATGTCTGACTACAACATGTTGTTGTCATTTCCCGCCATGTCCTCTAGTTCATATTTGGCGTCCAACTTATCCTCTCCATTAAGGGTCAATTGAGTGCCAACAAAATCAATTCATGTTATCATTGGAGATGTGGATGTCTAAGCCCTTGAATCAATGCACCTAACATACCATGTTTTTCATTTGTTTTTCACCTCCTTGTTTATTTGTAGGTATATTCCCTATTTAAAATAACGATTTAAAAAACGGTAATGACATTGATAAATAATAATTATTTTACTCATTTGACATGTTAATTTTTCGTGGAGTCATGTATTTATGCCAAGAGGCATCTTCATTTTTATATATTAAGGTCTCAAAGATGATGTCGTGTCTGTGTGAAAATAAAATTGTACCCATGACAATAACAAAGAATTTCTTTTCATAATAAAAATGGGTGAAAACAATTACTTATTTTTACTTGCTGCACTTATAATTATAATACAAAATAGGTCCCACACTTTTAAATAAGTTATATAATATAGTAAATTTATAATTTAAAAATTATATAATATAATATAACAATAAGACCCACCCTCTTAAATAAGTTATATAATATAATAAATTCATAATTTAAAACTATATAATATAATTTAATAAATAAGTTACATAATATAATAAATTTATAATTTAAAAATTATTGAATATAATTTTTTTAATCACAAATTTAAAATTATAAATTATATAATATAAAATAATATTATATTATATTATTTACATATTAAGTATGTAAAATATGCCAAGAGGTATAGTTTATGAGGTGCCTATATTTAGATGTGTTACATAAGTGGAATAAGTGAACTATACATCTCGGCATATTTTACATATATTTATATAATATAGGTATGCTAGTTTATTAATAGATGAATAATCTTAAATTATGATTTTCTAATTGAAAGGAATAAAAACCAAAATAAAAATAAAATTTATTTTCTTAACCGAGAAAGAATACCCAAACCAAAAAAACATCAAACATAAACAAGAATGCATTGTGGGTCCATTCATTGAGATATTTAGGGATGAAAGTAGAAAAATGTTTGTGTATTCCATAGAGATTGTACATCGTACAAGACCCATTTTCACATCTGTTCCAACTTTCCAACTATGTGAAATATTCATATAGTGGTCACCTACAAGGATTAAATTTGAAATATTTTTTTACTTGATGGTAAGTTTTTAATACCACCCTTCAAAAATAATAAACAATTTTATTTATAGTATCTACTCTATATTTATTTAATTATTTTAAAGATGTGTGTGTGTGTGTGTGTGTGTGTGTGTGTGTGTGTATTCTAAATATACAAGTTACATGTGACAATTATTTCAAATATTTACAAGTATTTAACAGCTTAAAATTATAAAAAGTCTAAATGGTCACAAATTTAACCAAAGAGTCACTTATGCTTAATTATTGGTTCACTTACTTTCTCTATCAAACATATTTAAATTATACATTTCCCTTAATTTCAACACACTAAATTAAAATAAGAATATTTTTAGATCATATACTAAATAATGATGTAATTACGCCGAAAGGCGTGAACTCTGTGAGGAAACCTCCTCTCGACTGACATCGATGGAGACACGGACGGTGGTGATGAAGAGGTCGACGAAGCACGGCAGTTCTTAGGCCTTACAGTTGGCAATGGGGTGGAAAGGATAAGGCTCCTGTCACTTGGAACTTCGAGAAGGAAGATAAACCTGCGCAAAGGAGGGAGATCCATTCCCGCAGTCAGAAATGGAGGACAGGATACAGTGTCCTGTGAGAAGGTGGACGCACGTCTTCCATTACTGAGGAGAGGGGAGAATGGTGCCTGCATTTACTGCGAGTAGGTATGGGGCTGGAAAAGGGGATAATAAAATCTATGCGACCCCTGCAAAATAGATACATTTTAGGGCTTTTGTGTTAGCTTGCCTTCGTCTGAGGCTCTCCAAAGCATATTTTTTATGGCGTGTGAGGTTATTTGCTGCTTGTTGTGACCCGGTTGGAAGAGGGCGGCGGATCCCTGTGTGCACTGACTCTGGTTTAAGGTGGAGACAGCTTGATCTGGAAAATACACTGGACCTGGCCATACTTGTGCAAGGTGAGGAGCACCTCCTTTTTTCACAAAAATATCTTCTTGTATCCCTCTCTGAAATGTTTTGTACGTTTCGTTTACACTTATTCCTGTAATGATTAAGTATATGGTTTGTGTGTTATTCTTATATAACTTGGTTGCCCCTAAGTTCTGACTGTATCATATAGTTATGCTTGCACATTTAGGCGAGGTCGATCCATGAAAATCATTTACTTTGTTACTCATTAGTGCTTGTTATACGTTAACGAAACTTGCTAATGTTCCTGTCCTGGCCGGGATTCGATCTCTAGACCTGTCCGTTCTCAAATAATAAGGCTGCGTCAAAATACGGATAAAAGCCCTAAATTTTCTCCTTTCATCTCAGAAAGGAGAGAGTGCAGGGTCTGCAGAGTGCTTAGCAGGATCACTGTGACGGGTCGTGACGAAGAAGATAGGAAAACGTCATTATAATATTAACACCGCCTGCGTGTGCCCTGAATTTACACCTGCAGGCTGCAGCGGCGTCAGTTTGCCAGACCACTTTCGAACACATAACTTTGTGGTTATTAAATTTCATTAATAGAATGTACACAGCTGATTTCAGCATGAGAAAGATTTGGAGCAGTGCCGCTAAATTAGCCATCAGATTAATATATTGTTCATGCAAAATCAAATCTCTAACATAAAACAATGAATGCCTCCATTCAAATTAACATTAGTTATCTTCTTGTATCCCTCTCTGAAATGTTTTGTACGTTTCATTTACACTTATTCCTGTAATGATTAAGTATATGGTTTGTGTGTTATTCTTATATAACTTGGTTGCCCCTAAGTTCTGACTTTATCATATAGTTATACTTGCACAACAAAAAGATGCAAAGATAGGTTAATAATTCATGTTGAAAATTGATATTTAGCATTACCTAGATCGATTATGAGAACATATTTCTTCCCGTTAGCATGGATTCCTTCAATAAATTCTTTCATTTCTTTCTGAGGGAAATTCACTGGATCCAGAGTGAAATCCTTGTAATAATCCATATAATCAATGTCTGTCCACATTACTTCAAGAGGTATTTTTGCTTCGCATATCCATATCCAGCCATAAGATCCAAATGTTTTTGCTTGTACAATTGAACCCAGATTATATTTATAAGAAAAAGTGCACATTAGAAGTTACTTATCATTCTTAGTTATCTTGTCTTTCACAAGCAAATAAAACTGAAAAGCAAAGAGCCCTCCTTTCAATGTCCTCGGGCTTCAAAGATTCCAATATTAATGGAAGTAAAGATTCAAAGATTATCCATTTTTTATCATTGAACTCTCTTTGCGGCAGAGTTCGAATTTCATCAACCAAGTGCTCGTAGTTGCTCAGAATCTAGTCTTGTCTCCAACTTAATCTTTGACTTCAAAATCCTTACTACATAGTTCTACTGCCTCCACAGATTTATAGTACAATACAAGGCATGGTTTGGTGTCAGTAAATAATCCTGGAGAACCTGGCCGTAATAGGATCCCTCAACCCACCTCTTGCAATTTCACGCTCAATTGCTTCCCTCTCATAAGTATAACCACCTGAAATCAAAACTGGATCACTCATCACTTTCCCTGTGAGAGGACACTTAAAATGTGAGTATGGCTTGTGAGTCGTGAAATTCTCGCGAGACCTGCTAATTGCTCTCCTCAATTCCATGTACTGCTTGCGGGAGGTTTCCAATGCCATATCGGCATCTCTTGAGAAAGAAGAGCCATGACCTCGCTATATATGCTTGACATCTGAATCCTTTTTCCTTTCACTTCCGTCAATATCCTCTTAAACGATGGAGTTCGCTTGATATATAACTAGGGCTTTGCCAAAGTCAACAGAGGATAGGGAGAATTTTAGTGGCTGAAATTTCCAGCCACAATTTTTCAATAACATTTACCATTTAAAAATGAAGTTCTCTCTCAATTTCTTAAAAATCATACTATTTCAAAACACAACAAATTTATGATTCTACGTATAGATTCTTAAGAGAATTAGACAGATACTTTTATATTATCACCAAATTTAACAAATTGAGATTCCATATTGCAAAACCTTCACAAACACTTGTAAAAAAACACATGTTTCCTTCAAATTTTCCTTACTTGAGAAGTACTGCAATTCTTTCTAGAAGCTCCAACAGCAACAAATGCTTGATCAGCTCTTCCTCTTTCACTCTCCATCATCACTATTTCCAAAACCCTCAACCATCCTCGAAGCCTGCGACTACTCCGTTTTTCAATCATTATGTTTCTCTCAATTCTCATTCCATTGCAACTATGGATACCATATACCTGCTTAAACTCGATAGCATAGCATTTTTGATATAAAACCAAATTTGTTTGTTTGTCATTTTAAAAGTGGATAGGGAGAATTTTAGTGGCTGAAATTTCCAGTTCACAATTTTTCAATAACATTTACCATTTAAAAATGAAGTTCTCTCTCAATTTCTTAAAAATCATACTATTTCAAAACACAACAAATTTATGATTCTACGTATAGATTCTTAAGAGAATTAGACAGATACTTTTAGATTATCACCAAATTTAACAAATTGAGATTCCATATTGCAAAACCTTCACAAACACTTGTAAAAAAACACATGTTTCCTTCAAATTTTCCTTACTTGAGAAGCTGCAATTCTTTCTAGAAGCTCCAGCAACAGCCTGATCAGCTCTTCCTCTTTCACTCTCCATCATCACTGTTTCCAAAACCCTCAACCTGTCCTCAGAAGCCCTGACTACTCTGTTTTTCAATCATTATGTTTCTCTGCAATTCTCATTCCATTGCTTAACTGTGGATACCGCTGTCTGTTCTGCTCCTGCATTGGCTAACATTCTCGATAGCATAGCATTTTTTGGACTGGTAAAAAGAAATGCCAAATTTGTTTGTTTGTCATTTTAGAAACGTGCAAAAATACATTAGAAACAAGAAAAATGTTTTCCATTTTCATCATTGGGACTTTGTGCGCTGCAAATATCTATTGTTTATGTTTGTTGGGTCTATTTGAACTTTGCTTGTAAATGTTTTTTATATCGGTTTTGTGTGTATCCTTCACTCTTCATACAGGGGTCCTTGGTAGATCATCTATAGCTTACTTCCATAGTGTATGAATCAATACAAAGTCGAGTCTCGTTTCTCAAAGTATTGGAAATTTATTTTCATGTTACGTGAAAAGATTTCAGGTTGTGTGGGTATTAAATTTCAATAAGTATGTAATGTATGAGTATTGAATTTCAGTTATTATGCAAATGCTTTTTTAAAGGCTATCTATACGCTATTTTCCTTTGTGGCATGGAGAATTCCATAATAGATCGTGTAGAGAATTGGTTATTGAATATGTTTTCTTTTTTCCATTATTTCCCGTTTACATTTTCATAGATTCTTGCTTGTGTGGTTGAAGTTGTCTGTCTACAAATATGTTATTGTTGTATGTGCTTTGCATAAAGAAAACTATTTCCTGCTTTCGGAATTCAACCACGGCATAGAGGGGCAAGTGCCTTCGCCATTGGCAGGATTCGGTGTGTGCTGAGGGGTTTTAGCCCCTGGGAAGCCTCATCGAAACGCCCATTGTTGGGTGTTTGACTGCTCTTTGGAAAGGTTTTTAAAGCTGCCTGCCAAAACAGACATTGCCCAAATATTTATCTTGGAATCCTTTTTTTGCTCTGCAACCATAAACTGTGTGTTTTATTTCCATTTCCAGCATTGTACTTAATGCAGTTCGAACAGCATCTATGCATTTTGTTTTTTTGCAATTTTATTGTTGTTTGTTGCTTATGGGTTTGCAGCAATGAAGACTCGCAGTACAGTTGTTGTTCCTCCGCACGGTGTGACAATCACCACTCCGCACTTGGAACGGGAAGATTCTTTCAACCGGACAAAGTTTGTTGTTAATGTGCTCCACTGCAGGCAACCAAAGCCTGCAAAACCTTTGGTCGCCGAACTGGTTAGAGACCGTCTCAAGTTGCATCCTTCCTGCCCTCTGTATCTTTCCAAGTTTCGTACGGCGGGGTTCAACTCAAGGGGGTTTGGGCTTGTATATGATCGTCCCGAAGATGCTGTGAAATACGAACCTGGTTACAAACTGAAAAAGATGGGCATAGCTGCAAACAAAATACATACTGGAGGGAAAAAATCCCATGCTGCAAAAAAAATTGCTAATGTCAACAAGGGAAAAAAACTAGCAGCCAAGAAAAAATGAAATACTTTCAGGACGTACTCTATTAAACTTATGTACATAAGTGTGCTTTAGGTAGCTATATATTACAAACATCTACTATGTTCTCTTTTTGTTCCTCGTTCGAAATAACACTATGTTATGTTTTTGATAGCCCTTGCTCGTCGGTCACGAAAATCGATAAGGGTTTTTATTGTAAATCTATGTTCCTGGACTTCTATACACTTCGAATCTGTGTTTTGGAGAAATCAGAATATGAATCTGCCTTTTGTATTGTTCGTCAAACTCAAAATACATAGAATGTTTAGTGTTTATCAAACAAGCGTTTTGTCTTATGCGTGAATTAGATTTATGGATATAGGCCTACCTATAGTGGTGATAGGAGTATCAGATATGTATACAAAGATTCGAAGCAATGATGAATTGTGGTTATGTTTATTTGTGATATTTATCTTGGCTGTGTTTTTCTTGTATCCAATCAGCTTTGTCTATGCATGAATTACCTATATGGATACAAGGTCTCAGCCAGATTAGGAAAATCAGATACAGATGTACCTGCAAGTGGTTGCCAGTAGCTTTTCATTTTGCTCTAATAAAATTATCTTTAGAATGGTGATTTATCTCTTTCTACATCTATTTAAGGGTCAGGCAAACAAACATATAAATAAAAGTAACATTGTCTATACCATAAATTTTGCAAAGTCGCGTTAAGGCCTGCTCAATGATTTGAACTTTGTTTTGTTTTTAGCACCGTGTTAATGAATTTTGTTACATCGGCAGTTTTTTTATTTAATATTTGCAATGCTATTTGTAGTTTTAAATGCCTGCAAGCATTAAAATTTTATTGCTTTAGATTGACTTGGTGGTATGAGATTTCATCGATTTGTGCTTTTATTTTCTTTTTCAATGTGTTGTTTATAGCTCTTCCACTATCATGATCCATTACATTTGTATTTTGTTGTCTGCATATTTGTATGCTTTGGGTTGGACTTCATATGAGAGATTTGTAAACAGTCAGAGACAGTGCTATTAAGTGTGTTCCAATCTGAAGAAAGTTACTACCATCAGGCACAAAGTAACTGTGGCATAGATAGATGGTACTTATTTGTCTTCAAGATGCCGTAACTTCCATGTTAAGGCTATAATAAGTTTCATTCTCTTTTAGAATTTGGACAGCTGCATTTGTTTGACTCGTATTTGGACACCAATTGACATGGAAAATTTGATCTGTATTTGGTAAAGTTTAATGGTTGATCTGATTTGCACAAGTTTAATTATTATTCTGTTGTCATTACTTTGGTTCTGCATTTTGAAAATTTTCCATTTCAAATAATTCTTTATGATCATCTAGACTGTTACAGACTCTACATCCTCTACTATGAATATGTGTTACTGCTGTTAGCAGTCCTAAGGAGATCCTGGAATCTTTTAATCAGCGTAAGACGTATACACTAAATAGGTTTCTGTAATTTCCTTAACTGGAGTGACCTACCACCACTTGTGTTCCTACATTATCTACTCCATCTAAGCTTTTTACCAGAGCATCATCATAAGGGACTTTTCATATCTGATTTATTCAATGCAATTTCTCATTGCTTCTCTCTCTTTTTTTTCATTGGTCATCCTAAAAGGATTTTTGGTATCTACTTCCCTCACTTGTAAGTGACCTTTCGGCATATTGCTCAAGTCTTAGCCTCACCTTCAAGGGATTGTCAGAAAGGATTAGCAGACCCATTCCTCAAGTACGCTGACAGTTTCTATTTAGTGAAGACTCTACCCATCCTAAATTTTTATATGGTCTTAACAGAATCAGACAAACTTGACAAGACTGGTTACATCTAGCTTACTTGTGGGACTATTACCCTAATCAATGCTCCATAATTAGAAGGTTTACTTGTTTGAATGTATAATTTTATTCTAGATTATATTTTTCAGAGGTGAATCCAATATTTCTATTTCTTTGAAACAATCTACAATTTCACTACAGTACAATATGTTGTCAATCAAAGTAATTGCACAACCACCCTTTGAAATTCATTGAATTTTTGAGTTTTTGATGAGGACATACATAATACCCGGTTTGTTAATAACAGCTATTTAATCAGTGATATGATATGCAATTAGGAGATGGAAATAAATTACGAAGGAGATGGACGGTTGGTAGTTAAGAGTTGGAAATATTGAATGTTTAGGTAAGATGCTTGGCCCATACATATAGGCTCCTCTCATGTAAACAAACATTCAGAAATAGAGATGTTTTTATTTTGCAAAAGATGATTACTAATTAGGTAAAGCACATGCTTCTTTGGTACTACAATAATGCCCTCTTGGATGGTATCATGTCAAGAGTATAGTCGTGTTGGAACTTGGTTGCAAGATACTATTGAGGATTCATCCATACAAGTTCCATCAGATTTGGTTCTTGAGTTTCAGAAAGCGAGTATGAAACATCAAGAGTTTAAAATGCATCTCAAAAAACTAGGACCAAAATAGCAGCTTAAAATTCAATTTTACTCATCGCTTCAACACTAAATATTTATTATTATATGCTAAAGTTGCATGACAATGAATACAATTATTGCCGATTTAAAAATCCTATAGAGCAGCTGGTGGAACCTTTGATTTGGCTAAAATCGAGCTGAAACATGAATCTTTACAGGACTACAACTTCTGATGTCATTGTAGATGTCTTCCAGCATTGGGGTGATGATATGACAGACTCTATCTGGGTTTAAAGCTGTGTTTATTTTAATAGTGCTACTCAGATGTATGAAAGTTGTAGTACTGGAAATTGGGGAATTATTAGAAAATAAAGGTAGGTGCAGTTTTGTTGAATTTGATCATTGGGCTCCAGTGCACTGTAATCTATTTCTCAGAAAAATCAGAGATCGATGTGATATTATCAATAAAGCGATATAATCCTTAGTGATAAGATTCCCGTAGAAAAGATATGATATGAACCGTATAGCTTCAAAAGTAATGTATTGTTGTTTGTCTCTGCATGTATTGAGCGGCGAAATAAGAATTAACTGGGAAAAATAGACCCCTGTCAGACAACCCACCAATCGGGTTGAACGCCTTTTCAAACCCAGAACAGAACATGGAGGGCAGCCCATCCTACACGGATTTTCGGCCGTGTCATTTCCTTGCACAGTATTTTTTACTTTGTGTTTTACGCTTGTTAGACTTTGAAGTAATAAAGTATTTATAAAGCGCACTTGTTAGCAATTTAGGATTTTTACATATAACATAGTTCGGGTAGTTTAGGTTTAGAACGTTATAAAATACTTGGTCATGTATATTATTATAGTATATAAACCTTGAGCCACATAACGTAGAAAGGTTTAGTTTTAAGTTATATTAATATAAGTTAGTACATAGGATATTTTCATTATATGGAAGATATAATAGTGTATATATAACTACCAGTCGCACGCGGGGTGTGCGAGGATAACATCGAAAGTTGGAGACGGAAGTGAGACAAAGGAAACTGGAATATATAAAAAAGGAGTATGATAAATGCATGTGGGTAGACAATAAAAGGAGGAACAAGTTGAAACGAATATGGAGTAACACAATAAGAGACGAGTAGAGGAGCAACAGATGGAGAGGGAACCGGCAATGCGGCTCAAGATGCGAGAAATGAAAGAAGCGAATGAAGGTGCAGAGGACATTTCAGAGTAACGAATGAATGAAAATGGAGGATAAATATGAACGAACGACAATGGGGGAACTCTTGATATATCCATGAAGGTTGGGCCTTGTCTTTCCGTTCCTCCTATGTCTGTAGTGGCTCACTGCAGAGTACACCCTTCAGATTTGTGTATTGAAAATGCCCAAGCAATTTTAAGTGGTGGTTTATTTCGGTTTCTCGTAAAAATGGTGGAGTAGGAAGATGGAAGGTGGTTATTCACGGAAACCCTTATACAGACATATACCGCAATCTGATGTTTTAATTCAAAAACACTTACAAAAACATCAACCCTTTAAACCATATATTATAATTATTATAGTTTGTTGGACGCTCGCAAAGCGTTTGACAATTAGCCGGATTTAATCATGTGTTTGCATTTCTATTAGCGTTCAATTTTACACTCAACGGGTTCAAACACAAATTCCTTTGCATACTTTTTACTTTCCTGCCAAAAAAAAAAATTTACAAGAGGATTGCCTTTCCAAATTCTTTTCACGGAGTTCACTCTTCGTTTCATACCATACTGAGTTAATTTTACAGACCCTGAGAATTTTGTGGTTTGCTATAATTTTGTACTGTTCAAGAAATCTCAGTAGCTTCGTTTTAGTCAGCAGTCTTAATGCATTATGTCCCGCAAATTGCAGTTTAAAATAAAAAAACCTTATGACGCTATATCATTTAGAAAATTATTCATCTACATAAACCTTTTTATCTTTCTTGCACTTTCTTTTGTCGTGCCGCACACACTGTTGAAGCAAATAATTGTTTCATTGGGATAAATGTAACCGTTAAGGTTTGTATTTATTTTTTTTTTCCGCCAAATTTATAAGTATTGTGGTGCGGGCTTGTTCGTTGTGCAGGCGCGCATATTGTGTTGGACAACAATCTTCGTCATGTCTGCACCTTTGACAAATGGTGGCATCTCCATGTTGATTGAGGGAGCACAAATGCGAAACCAATAGTCCAACTTCTCAACATTTGTCCCCTTCAATCTGCGTTGAACACCGAGGCTCCCAACATCGCGTGCATCTCTCCGATGGTGTGCACTTTCAAATGACTCTTTTGCCCTCAAAATTTGCAAATCAAATTTCAAATGCTTGATTGAAACACGGAACCATTGTTCACTTGTGCAAACCCTTTGCGAATGATAAAGCATGAATCAAGCACCCATTTTCCTTTGTGCTGTATGCTCTACTTTCGTTTCTTTTATATAGACTGAAATTTTTGTCCCTTTTTACTTTCATCCTTTCCAGGACTGTTCTTGTTTCCGACCTGGAAGTTGTGCTACAAACACATCCACAAATTGGTGCTCCTACTCCTCTTCCTACCCGGTGTCGTTCGCGAAAGCAATCGACCGACGATGCACAAGATGGAGCCGTCGGAAGTGCAGTACCGCAAACACCTCCCCGAGGAAGAAAATAGGCCTGCCTAACAATTCAAGAATGCCTCTAAAAATAAGTGCACTGAATACGACCATGCGTACATGGTCTATTGAAGGTCGTGCCCTTGGGAAAACAACACTAAAGGAGTATGCTAATGCAAATGGCTCCGGCTCTTATTTTGGCTTTGATTTTGTGGACTGTGAAGGTGGGGAAATACGCATTACATGCTTCAATGAAATTGCAACAAAGTTTTTGGACAAATTGAGGCTGGAAATTTATACACCATCACGAATGGAAGGATAGGGAATGCAAAAGCAGGTTACAACCACCTTAACAACGAATTTGAGATATTCCTGCAAGCTTCTTCCACTATCTCTCCGTTGCTTGTCGATAATACCACAATTCCTTTGCATAACTTTCACTTCACTGGAATCAAAGATATACCTGCAAAACCTGTTGGTTCCTTCATTGACGTTATTGGCATTGTTTTGGCAATCTCTCCTTGCTCGACTATCCGTAGACGAGATAACAGTGAAACTAAACGAAGAAGCTTGCAACTGAAGGACATGTCCGGATTTAGTGTTACTGTAACTTTATGGGGGCTGCATTTACATGATCTTGCTCAACAACTTGAGGAATTACTTTCTATTCCACAACTCCCAGTATTGGCTTTGAAGGCGGCGCGTCTTTCAAGTTTCAACGGCGCTTCCATAGACACTGTCTCCAGCACAAAATGGTTTGTTGATCCTCAAATTCCTGAAACTAAAACACTGCACGACTGGGTTGCCTCTGAAAATTACACTGTTGAAACTCCTTCTGTAACGAAGAAATTTCTAGGTCCTCCTCAAAGCTTAAAACCTGTGGCAACAATTGCTGAAATACTTCAAATGGGAAATACAGAGAGCAATGAATGGGCTACGCTTAAAGCTATAATTGCAGACATCGCAATGGATAACTTCTTCTACATGGCTTGCCCCCTTGCAATCGGTGACAAACAATGTCGAAAGAAAGTGAAACCAGCAAATAATGGCTCGTGGTTTTGTGCAAGTTGTAAGTCTCATGTGCGTCAGTGTGATTACAGATATGCTCTCCGTATAAACTTGCAAGATGACTCTGGAGAGCTGCAATCGGTTACTGCATTTGACACAGCTGCTGAAGAAATCATGGGTGTCGCAGCGGTGGACCTCCAGCTGTTATGCATAGATGACGAGGCAACAATGGAAATTACAAATCAGATAATTGGCCGTGAATACAAATTCACTCTATCTGTGAAAAAAGAAACTTTTCATGGAAATACGCAGCTGAAATGTGTCATACTTGATTCCCTTAAATTGGACGAATCGAAAGTCATTGATTGACTTTGCCTCTCCTGGGCACCATAACACTTTCCTATATTTTAGTTTCTTCAATTTTTGCTCATATCTCCCCTGTAATATGGTTTTGTCCGCAGATACATTTGTAATATGCTTTTGTCCGCATGTTATAATGGACTATAACTCTCCAACTTTTTCCATTTAATGGTTGTTACTACTGGTTTGCATGTGCATCTATATCGCAAAGAAACCTTTTTTGTACTTGAAAAAAATGTATGATCCAATGTCTATATATATATAGACTTTTTGCTAACATTATGGAACGCTTTATTCATTTCTTTACTTTTTGTCTATATTTCGCATGGATTTTTTTATTCTTTCTAGCTTGTTCCTTCTTGGTCCCTATATAAAAAAAATGAAACCATATCTATATGTTTTTTCCTAATCAAAATCTCGATATCTGAGACCCTTCTAATTCTTCCTTTGCTTCCTTAAAAATATATGCAACAACAAATCATTTTTCCTTTGTTTTATTGCCTTTACCTACCAAAATATAAAACATTTACAACGAGCTAGCATTTACAAATGGTTTTTGCATTCATTTCCCTTTATGCAGATACAAAATGTAGCACTCTTTTAATCTTCTCTTATGCCACCTTTATTTTGTGATTTTCGCAGATTGTTTTTTGCACAATGCCTACCCCGGAGCAAAGACAAAGAAGGAGAGATATTTATGCCTTGCACAAAGAGGAAATCAATGCTTCCCGACGTGAGCGCTATCGCCAACTCCAGCAAATGCCTTCAACTTCTAATCCCTTCCAAAGTAGTCACCACCCCCCTTTCATGACTTCCCCTACTACTTTCCCCTCCACATCGCACAATTCTCCTTTTCCCCTTTGCATTAACCGCGGTGCTTGTGTCGAACTACAACCCTCTCCATCGCTACACAGTCCTCCATTTTCGCATTCTTCTGAGCGTGCATCCCCTTCCACCCAACCTCTTCGCGGTGACCGCACCCAGGATTCCACCTTCCCTGTGCCGCTCCACAAAACAAACACTTCAGTGCCATCTTGGGCGGATGCCCAATGCAGATTCCGCCGAAGACTGGATCTTTTGTCGCAAATCCAAACCTACTCCATTTTCTTGAAAACTACCTGCATACATACTACTTTCCATGAAGGAAAGCACGCATGCATTAGATGCAAGTCCGAAAAAATGGACACCGCTTCTCCTCTTGGAACAATATGGATCCTGGCATTCAACCTGCTTTCCTAAAATCTTTAACCCAAGTTGAAGAAATGTTGATTGCTCGCATTAACCCTATTTTGCAAGTCACACAAATGCGCGGAGGACAATATAAATATTCAGGTCACACAATAAGTTTCCCACAAAACATTTCTTCCATTGCCAAATACCTTCCTCGTCGGCTTTAGAGATTTGGATCTCTTGTTGATTGAAAAAAATGGAAGTCAACAAACAAAATATGACTTCTATGTTAGTAGGTCCCGTGTTTGGAAAGCACTTCAATATAAAATTATCCATGACCCCTACTATAAGGATGTTCTTATTGACACTGAGGCTCTTTCTTCTCTCCCCTCGGAACCAACAAACATATCCTCCTCCCTTAATTCTATTCCTATAGACCTTCCAGCCTCTCACTTCTCTGAAGCACAGGATAATGACAACCCTCCTTCCAACCCCTACGAGTATCCAGAGGAGTCATCCTCTTTTGTTCCTTCACACCCTAACACTGGCACCGAAGAAGAGTTGATCGAACAGTACCTGCTTTCAAATGGTCGGCTGCACCTTGCACCTTGGCTTGGCCTGAAGTCGGAAATTCGCCAATAAATGAATACACCACTGAAGGCCTTTTCTCAATGGCTTTTCCAACTTTGTTTCCAACTGGTGCAGCATTGTTTAAACAACCTCGCATGAAGGATGTTCAGATGCATGAATATGCCCTCCACCTTATGCGCTACCATGATGATCGTTTCGGGTCGCACCCTAGGTTCCGGTATTTTTTACTTAACCTTATTATGAGACATAGGAGCCAATCTACAGCTGCAGTTTTCATGAGGTTGAACCTCGAACATGGTGTCCCCCCTACTATAGGCCAACTATGACAACGCCTACATGATTTCCCCGATGATTGCCTTCCATAGAGTTTAATGAGATTTAGAGCCAACCTACGAGGACCCGAACATTTTGGTCAAAAGAAGAGGGGAGGTCTCGAACATGATTGAACAATTAGGGGCACGCACACTCTTCTTCACTCAATGTAGGAAAAAAATCTTGAGAAAATTGGTTGAAGCGGAATGTGAGGATGCAGAGACATCCCTCCTTTTAGATGCATACAAGGTCCGACCTTCAAACTTGGAAAGCCTTCCACTCATTGAAATCAAGCGCGATTGGAGTTCTGACAAACACCGCAGACACGATAAATGGAAGCGTCATCCTGTACCAAATGTTGTTGTTCGAGTGTTCCTAGGTTTCAATGCATTCCATCTAAGGATTCCCCCTCTTTTGAACTTTTCGTTGGTCGAACTCCTTCTATACAATTATCAGCCCCGGCATATTAGACGGCATGAGTCAAATCCATCACCCCCTCCAGTAGTGACATCAACTCAGACATCGAGCCTCCCCTGCCGGTTCAACAGCTGCATGATTGGCAAGTTTTGGCTCCAAGCCACGCGAGGAACGCTTCATTCCTTGATGACTTACAATTGTTGGGACTTCGTGAATTTGACACCCTTCATAATTGGAGTGCACACCGAGTTCTGTTTCTGACAATCTCTTGGTGCCACTTTTATCGATGACAAAAAGGCAGACTATGTTTCTTCTTCCCTCATGGACAGATTGCACCCTCCAGCTTCAGGTTTATCTCCTGAACAGCAGCAAGCTTTCAACATAGTTACTCAACACTTCGCTCAAAAAAACAGCCTGCCTCCGCTGAGGCTTATTATACAGGGGACTGCTGGTACGGGAAAATCTTTTCTCATTAACATTTTGAAGTCTTCATTTGCTTCTTCATCCAGTGAAGGCCTTTCGTCTCTCCTTCTGCTTGCCCCAACCGGGGTTGCTGCTTTCAACATTTCGGGCTCAACAATACACGCAAGCCTCCGAATTCCCATTAAAGAACTCAAACCCTTAGAGGGACAAGCTTTGTCGTCTCTTCAAGACTCCCTCAAACACATCGAGTACATACTGATTGATGAGATGAGTTTCGTCGGGCCAAAGTTGCTTTCCAGAATCGATTACCGTCTTAGAGAGGCTTTCCCGCACTTCAAGAATTCTACATTTGGAGGGAGATCTATGATACTTGTAGGAGACCTCGGTCAGCTTCCTCCAGTTATGGACATTCCTCTTTATGCCAGCAAGTCTTACGGAGCTAACCTTTGGCAAGAATTCAACATATCTGTCTGCCTTCATTCAATTTTCCGACAACAAGGCACAGATCCAGCTCAGACATCATTTCGTAACTTGCTGCTTAACATTCGCAATGCGATGCCTCTGGTGCAGGACTGGGAAACTCTCATGTCAAGATCCGTTTCCTCCCTTTCCGAACAAGAAAACATTGATTTTAAAGATGCGCCTCATCTTTTTGCTCAAAATAACCTTGTGGACTCGCACAACCTTGTTATGTTGAAATCCCTTAACTCTCCTATTGCCCAGTCAATTGCATGGAACATACGAGACGCTCGGCATCGGGCGACACCGAAGATGATCAATTGAACCCCAAGGTTCTTCTCTGCATCAACTAGAAAGTAATGCTTTCCACAAACTTATGGGTTGACAAAGGTCTTGTCAACAACGCTACTGGTTCTATCATCGACATAGTCTATGAGGCTTCCTCCGGACCTCCTGCTCTGCCTCTTTTTGTCGTCATCAAGTTTGATCATTACACGAGGCCCTCCATGGGATTCGAACAACCCCTTCCACGTTCCTATTCCTCCGATTTCAAGAGGAGGTCGCGAGTAACTACCGCTCAAAATGGCATGGGCTTTTTCTATCCACAAGTCTCAAGGGCTTACATTACTGCGTCTTCAATTGACATTGGCGGAACTGAGAGACAAGGCCTGATGTTCACCACATGTATCGAGGTTTCGTCTCTTTCTTCACTCCGTATTTCTCCAAAGCATTCTCCTTCTCTCGGTACTCTCGCATGTCCTCCACCCCACTTCTTCAATCCAGGCTCAATGAGGAATCGCGCCTACGCTCCCTTCCATCGTCTCTCCCGCCCCTCCCCCAACACTTGCCTTAATTCCTTCTCCTCTTCCAACTTTCTGTCCTCAGTCTTCGATTTGCTGCAACAACTTCTTTATACCGTCCTCGCATGTACATAGCAAGCACATTTTGTATCCTTTTCACTTTTTTTCGAATGTTATATATATGTCCAACTACTTTCAACGCTCTATTAGAGGTTCGGCACCTTTCTTCAACCTTCCAAAAAATGTTCAAACATTTCGCTACTAATGAATCTACTAGACCTAAGCCTTTTCAGTTAACTCGCTGTTATTCTTTACTATTTTACGTTCACAAACATAACTCTCCTCAATTTTTCATTCCGTTTCAATAACTTCTACGTCTACCACTTCTCGTCTTTCGGCGTTTTCATCGCACCCATCATGTGCGATTGCTGGTTTTTATCCGGTGGTAATATTCCACACGGTGACGGGACCCATTACAATTTCCACGATGCTCCACTTTATCTATCGTGGTCAGCTTCGATCCATCCGTACATGTCAAAGATGATAAACCGTCTATGTACATGATAAACCAAATTCTTTACAACGAAAAAATAGCTTACACTTTACACCAGTGCTAATAGATGGACGGGAGTTCTATTGATAGATCATGATTATGAATGGCCATTTAGATGATTTTATGATTTAAACCGTAAGCAAAAATTTCAATTAATAGGATACTCCCATCCTGTGTTAGAGTAGGAGCCTTGAAACAAGGTGTGAACATATAGGAGAGCATGAAGAAGGGATGGGAGATACACACGCAAAGTGCTCAGGGATGCACATGGTATATGTAATGATTATAGGATATGTACAAAATAGGTTTTTGATAAGGCATTGGAACCTCTCAAGCAAATGTAAATGGCAGATGTAAAACCAAACTCCACAACCTTTGTCAACATCCTTCCAGCAAAATGAGAGATTTAAAATAGGGAATCGACATCCACCATGGTATATTGGAAAGTTGATTTTTGTTAGATGTTGCTGCAAGGGGCCTTTTAGACCTTTATAAACACCAATTGCATACAACAAAGAATGTCATGTCATTGTTTATTATTTTTCTATTTGAATGTTATCAGTTTTAATGTAGTTTTTTGTCATTGAACACATAACATGTCTACTTAACGGTTCCATGTCCAACATGTTGGAATAAGTGAAGTACACTTATGTAAATGACATGTACACAAAATGGGAAACTATGCATAAAGCTCATGCACTATTTAATAAAAATGCCTTGATGTTGAGGCATACACAAGGGATGCGAATAGTTTCACAAAATAATTGATGAAAATGTGGTCTCATAGAATACGGTTTTTCATTTATTTTAATGACTTCAAAATAAAATCACAAACTAACTTCAACTTCATTTTTTCTTCGGGCCTAATTTGCAACTCAAGTGTAATTGCTAGTATTATAATAATACATAGGAATGCCCTTCCCGAGTACAACAATCTAATAAGGAAACGAAAAATGTTATTGCCAAGTAGTGAGCGTGTATAATAACATAATACTAGCAATTGCACATGAGTTACAAACAACGCTAGAGAGGACAACAATATAAGTAATGATTTTATCTATAAAATATTAATTATGGGTCTTAGATCTTAATTGCTTTATACAAAGAGGTAGCTTTTCAAAATTGTTGTGATATTCTAAAATATTATTAATATGTAAATGTTTTTATAGGTTAAAGGTGTATTATACTAATTTGTTTTGTGTCATATGGAAATATTTTTTTTGTAAGGTTGGGTTGATAGTTGTAAACACTTTCTTGGTACTTTGTTAATGCTATTTGATTATGTGGTATTCCATGGTAATTTGTAGTTAAGATCGGGATATCTTGTATAAAAATATATTGAGTGTACTATATGTTTGTATTTTTACAAATATTGTAAACAAAATGTACATACCACTTCAACATGGGGTGAAACCCACTTGCGAGGAGAAGTCTTATTTCATTAGGACATTAAAATTGTCAAAATAATTTTAAGATGTATTAAAAGATATAGTCGACTTGCAATAAAAGATACATAAGAAGTGAGGTGAAGGCCCAACAAACAAATATACTCATTCCATAACCAAGCATCAAACAAATCATATTATTCTAGACTCATTTGTGAAATGATACCCACATGCTTGGGATACACTCGTTGCAAAGCTTGGATAGGTCTTGTACATACCCAAAAATGTAGGTATTGTATTTTCGGAAAGAGGTTACGAAAACCCCAATGATGATTCAAATCTCTTCGCAAGATGTTTGGAATCTAGAAAAGCTCACCCAGTTTACATTTGCATCCTAGAAAGCCTTGTCTAGCTTTTACATGTTTTGTTCTAACCTCTGCCCCATTTTTCCTTCCATTTTGTCTTTAAGTTCTGAATCGCGCGCCTTGCCTAGGCAGTGGTCCTGTGACCGCCGCCTAGGACAGGGCGGTGGTCTTGTAACCACCCGTTAGGCAGGGCAGCGGTCCTATGCACGTTTTCGAACATTCCGACGATTCATCAAATATAAAAAATTCAAATTTTGCCTACATTTCTCAACCACTAAAGCTTGCATTTATGTTTTGGCTACCTAGTAAATAGTGTTTTCCTTTGTTTATATTAGAAGAGTTCAATTTAGACTTACCCTTTGGTAAATCCAAATGCTATAAATACCCATCTTGTCCACAAGTAAATGGCCCCTCTCCTTCTGTGTTTGATTATTCAATTTGTTTGAAGTTCTTGCATGAGTTTCAATAGTTTTGTATTTTGCATGAATTCTCACCTCTCTTACGCTTTAGAGATCATTTGATCCTCATACTTTCAATTTATTCCATTGTTATCCCACACAACCACTTAGCATAAGGTAGTTTCACTTTGATTAGAATCCATTTGATAATCTTAGAGTTGCAAGTTTTATTTTGTCATAAGAAATAGATCCTAGAATTATCGGTATTTTACATTGTATTCTTGTGATAAATCATGCTAGGAATTCCATAGTCAAGCTTTGTTCACTTGCACTATCCCTCTCTTACTTGCATTGTATTCGATTTATATCGAAAGCCACCATTGTTCGAGCATCTTCTTCTGCTGACACTATCACACTCACACTTTTCTGGATTCACGAGAACATAAAGGAATGAGGAGATCACACTGAGGGGACAAGTCATGATATGACTAGATTTACCACTATTCTGTAAACTCCAGGTTTGAGCTATCAAAGTTGTAGTTACAATATATCAAATAGAGTAACAAATCGGTTTACTTCAATTAAAATTTACTTTCAATATTATTGGGAAAGTCATGGGAATGATAGTTTCTAAGAAGCTATGACTCATTTCTCACTTCGAGGTAGGATTGAAAGTCTTTCAATTAAACTAGTTAAGTTATTTAAGTATTTAGGATAAATTCACAATTGCACAGGCAAATAGCTATACCAGGCTAACTTGCTTGTTTTAAATTCCATCATTAGACTAATTGTCCATTATCTGAATATATTAGAATAGCTGCTCTTTTAATTTCATTCAAATACACATCATTGAAAATACAAAAATAAAAGGAATACAAGCGTAGTGTAGATATATCTGTCATAGTTAATTTACTTGTTTCAGTTAAAGTTTGATTACCTTTTGCATGACAATTACGGGACCTAGAGAGCCCAAGGATTACGTATTTGAACCGGTAGTACCTCAGCCAAATCTCTTCACAATATTAATGAGATATAGATCAAGGGCTTAGGATTCGGTTTTTTTAAATGACAACAAACCAACAAGAAATTAGTGAACAATTGAGACAAATGAATATTGAAAACAACAAAGCATACACATTCAGTCAAGTCAACCCAACTATAGATTGCCTTGATAGGATATCCGCATGACCATACAAGAACCCAAAAGAGAACAAATATTTGGCTGTGATCCGTTAGTTCCATAGCTAGATGTAGGAGACCTTCTCATCGACATAGATACAGGGTTGCATATACAAGTTGCCAGAACACCTATAAGGTATTATGAGAAAATCACACAACTCCTAGTACTAAACATAGAAGTTGAAAAGGCTTATGACCATTAGATAGTCGGAAGAAGAGATTGATTCTTCACATGACCATAACAGGTCCACAACAACCACGAAATCATGGTTGTGATCCCTAGGTCCCACAACCCAATGGGCCTGCAAATCAATTAAGTATTGACACCGGTTTACGAACATTGGTATTTAGATCCTCACCACTCCCGCCAGATATCATAACGCAATTTTCCGTATTAAACATAGAAGCCAATCAATCCAACATTTTTTGGGCTAGACCAGAAAACCACCCATAGTTCAGTATAAATCCACTACACCTCTCATTACCATTTTCCATGACCTTGTCTGGAAATATACATGAAGCACCTATAGGTCATTTTCCACGTATCTAGCAGCCAATAGATAGGATCTCGGCAGACCTCGACATTGATTGGAGCCTCCTAACAACCATTATATCTTAACAATCCATTACACCAATTTAGGTTAGGAGATTTTTCGTTTCCTTAGATTCGTAGATCCCATTATTGTGTGTTGAGGATATAAGATTGCCCAACTAGCTTGTCTGTATCCACTTCTATTCCATTCCCACTGGCTCTCTCGGCACGACCTCGGGAGGTCGGGTATGAAGAAGAGCTACTTGTATATTCTCATGCTCGCATGTCACTTTTCTAGCATACAAAATTGGTGAGCCCGATGTGAAACAAACAATTGTTCCCCTTTTATTTTCATTTCTTTCATCCATCTTCACTCTTTCCCATTATTCTGCTTGGGTATTTATATACCCCTCAAATATGTCAGGATATGATGCATATAGCAAATCTCTCTCAGGTCTCAAAGCACATTACGATCAAACAAATAGACAACCATCACCCTCACTTTCTACATGGGCTAACACCTATTCAAGTAATTACTTGTCATCACAAACTCCTCCTCGAACAACTAGATCTAGTTCTTTGTTTAGAATTGAGGAGTTGGATCAACTCACAAAAAACACAACAACGAGAGCGCTCGGGATCTAACAATATGACGTCTACTAGAGAATCCACTTCATCTCCTCGGATTTTGTTCAGACCACAAATTAGTAGATAGTCAGATCCACTCCCATTTTCGGATGAGGAGTATTTAGCACACTATGCTAGAAGCAAACAACTCTTCCAAAACATGTACCCAACTATAGGAAGTCTGCAAACACAACCTGATACCCTACTCCAAGAAAACACCCCCATTCCTCCACCTATGGGAAATACTCTCGGTGAAGCTTGACAGGGTAATGATCAATTCATAGAAGGGTACCATACCCCTTTATAACCTCAATGTGTACAAAACCACCAGTAAGGAAAAACACTACATCTTCACCAATCAAGGTCATCTCAGCCTTAGTTGAGAAGGTTAGAGGATTAGAACTTGCTCAAGCAAATCAAAATTCATATTTTGGGAAATCAGGAATCCCCAACCCTCCGCATCATCCCAGCCAAGTTGACCTCCTTAGAGGAACATGAAAGTTAGGCATGGCTCATCAACATTCATATAACTATCCGAGTAAACACCAACTATAACCGCATTCTCAAACGCCACTCCAATTGAAAGTATGATACCTCCCGACTTAGCACCAAACAACCCATACCAAAGCAATGCTCCACCCTACTTGAATATTTATTCAAAATCACCATAGGAGATATGTTCTCATCTCCCGAGATGTTTGTTCAACCACGGGAATTTCCTTATGTCCCCAAATACATATGCTATGCCATATCAATAACCCATTCCACCTCCACTCCCTCAAAAGCACCATCGATGGTTGAAACTTATACGGTAGGGAATTACACAGAATATTTAAAAGAGCCTTTAGATTTCACCATACGAAGTGTCATACTACCAAGACCTCTTCCCAATTTGCCCAAATATAAAGGGGAGGGAGATCCGAAGGCACATATCAAGGCCTATGCCACAACCATTTGAGAATTTCTCCCTTGGGATGCGGTTGTTGGTAAGATATTCCCTAAAACCTTAGAAGGTATTGCCCTTGATTGGTATTACAGAATACCTGAAGCCTCAATACACTCATTCAAACAACTTGTGTTAGATTTTATCAAAGCTTTTGATATGAACAAATTGTTAAGAACAGAATCAGGGAATTCTTACACATTAAACAAGAGCACAATGAATCCGTTGCCCATTTTATTCAAAGATGGCGTACAGTCCTCTACTCATCAGCAAGTGCTCCAAACATGGATCAAATGGAACTATGTGATTTATTCCTTCATTCCCTCAATAGAGAGATAAAGGAAGAAGTCCAGAAGTTCCCACTAAGAACTTATGATGAAGTACTTGAGAGTTCTCTCCGAATAGATCAAGCGGCAATAGATAGTGGTCATAAGACATATGGAACAAATAGGAAATTAATCACTCCCAATCAAAACACTACGACCTATCCTAATGCCAGAAATACCAATCAAGGACCCAAGATCCTTAACAAAACCACGGGGTTACAATAGATGGAGTAATGACCATGTTAAAAGGGAAAATGTTGTAAAACGTTTCACCACCCATTAACAATCAATGGAATAACAAATTTACTCCAATGATCAACACGTTGGATTTTAATCATCCATCGTGACAACAACAACAATAACAACAATGGAAAATCTAGACACAAGGTCCAAATTGCAACCCAATTGGATATCGAGTCAAAACCAAAGAGCTTGGATTTAGGATTCCCTCTTGATTGTTGGACTAAACATTTGTCCATTTTCTATATGATGCCGAGCTCATAACCTTAGTCTATAATGTCAAATACAATTTCATTTGGAATTGTGGTCGATCTCTCTTTTTTCCAGGGCCTTCTGCAAAGGTGATTCTTAAATCATATACCATTTTTCTCATGGAAACACGTTAGACAATGGAGAAACCAGCCCCCTCATATACATTATGGTCATAGTTGTTGTCCACAGATGAAACATCAACATGGAACAAAAGGCCATAGTGGAATACCTTGCATTTATAGATATTATCTTCAATACTTTATCCAATTTGAAGGATCTAACAAATTCACAAGAGTTTTATGGATATCTCTAACAAGAAGACCTCTTATACAAAATTTGTTCATTATTTCTAGTTACATTCCTCCATCATACTCTAAGTATGTTATGGCTCTTGAATTTGAACCCCCTTTGTAGAATTGCATCTAGATATTACAAAATACTTTGTTAGATATTTTGATTGCTCCCCCACCTCTCATAGATCACGTGGTTATCTAGATTTACTGTACACCACTTTCCATAACTATTACAAATTCTTCCCGTGAGCCCTCTCGTAAGAGTACTTCTATTGATTTTGGCCATGCATATGATGAGAGGTACATTAATATCATTAAGATGAACATCATGAAAATTTTTGATACTTTATACCCGGTTGAGAGAGATAATAGACTATCCTAAGGAATTATGGTTATTGCTCTTAATTCCTCCCCTCATTCTAATCACACTTCCTAACTCGATAATGCCCCTAGTCATTTCCCCTTAAATTCTTAGTATGATGTGGATTGTAAATTTTTTTCACAAGTTACTAAACATATTCCGAATAAAAACACCCTCTAAAAATCAACACATGTCCTTTAGGTGCACGTGAACTCTCGAGGTCATGCTTTGAGACAACCACCGTGGAATGGATAATGGAAATATGGTAGCAAAATGAGATAAAGATGATCAAACAAGCTATCAATGCAATCTAATATCCTTTATGAGAACTAATGGAATATGCTCGTCAAGGACAATAAAGGCCTCTCTAATTTGAATGGGTCTAATGGATAGGTCAGAAAGAATAGCCACATGAAGAATCCAATCAATGTCGAACTCTGCGGAATCCTCTTGACTAGTTTGTGGTATCTATGGAAAGTAACTTACATACACCTCATATGTGTTTAAAGACAGGGTCATCGAACTAAGTGAGCAAGGCTATAAATCCACAAGATCTATAGTTAGTTAGCTAGAGCGAGTCGAGAACTTGTAAGCTTTGTTGACTTCATCATTCAAGATGTTCAGCTATCCAATCATATTAGCGAGTGCTAGCAATGTTCTAAAAACTAAAATTCTTAAGCATGTGTCAATGTTTGTGAGTAATTTTGGCCCCTTTGGTTAGGGTACCCTCGGATCACAACCGTATGTTCTTGGCTATTGTGGTCCTTGAATGGTCTTGTGTGCATTTATGCAAATTAGTTATGAAAGAAAACAAGCTAATATAAATAAATAAAACTAAACTATGTTTTTGTCTTTTATAAACTTAGAAGAAATGAATCAATATAAACAATCTAATCTAATTTAAACTAATATTTTTGTATTTTTTGAACTTTCTAGAATAAAATAGAAGAAGAGAATAAATGAAGAAATTACTTCTAACTTAACTAAAAGATCCTAAACAAAATAGTTGGATGTAACTACTTATACGTAGCAATATATCTAATCTATCCTAATAAAATAAAGCTTTTCCAAAATATAATTGTGGATTTGAATCCTTTGTTTTTCCTCATAGGCATGGGAAGAAATCAAATCTTCTCATAAGCTTTTCTTCCCGCATCCTACCCAACAAAAGTAAAGAAGGATTTAATGGAAGTTTTACAAATGAAATGATATTGTAGTTGATTCTAAATTAATGCAGAATATTTCCTCTAGAAAAAACTTCCCTTGCAAATCCATAGGGATAGGAAAGGAAGCAATCTTTGTATAACTATAAGATTTTTAAAGAAAGGGAAGATACTGATATTGACCTATCTATTTGCAAAAATTGAAATGGAAATGATTTTCTTCTCTAGTAAGTAATGTGTGTATAAATTCAAAATAAAGAATTGAAGAAATAAGGAAATCCAATTGTAACCCCAACTTGGAATTTGTAGTGTTGAGGCAAAGCCAGTTGTGGTTTACTCTTGTGTCCCCTCAGTTATCTTTTCCAATCTTCAATGTTCATGTGAGTCTAGGAAGTGGGAATATAGAACAAGCAAAGAAGAAGGTGTTCGAGCAATGGTGGCGTGAAAGTGGTGCAGTAGTAATGCGATTAGAAGAAGAACAACATAAGAGAAAAGAGATTAGTTGTGTAGTAGCTCGCAAGATGTCAACAACACGACAATGTAATTCATAATAAAAATATTTGGCCATTTGCTTGGGGAAGCATTGTTTTGATAGAACACAGTGCAGGAAATGGTCTAAATCATTTGGCGAAGAATGAGATGCCACATCACAATAAGGAGGGTAGTTTAACTCTTAATCAACAGTTAGAATCGAAGATGATGTTGATATGAATCGAGTCAAGCATAAAATCAACCAAATTGACTAAGAAATATGCACTACAGGTGAACTTAAGTGAGTTAACATGCATCCAAATCACTCTGAAGTCTCGGTCAATTCAAATAGAACCACTAGTCTATACATGGTGGTGGTTATGCAACCACCGCATGAGGCGGCCGACTGGTGGTTATGCAACCTCCGCCTGAGTAGACTAGCGGTTGCATAATCGCCGTCCCACTGACCGGTGATTGAGTAACTTAAGGCCAAGAACTAAGGAAAAACAATGCAAAACGCTAAAGGAAATAAGGAAATGACTAAATAATGTTTTCTAGGCTACAAATATAAACTAAAAAGAGAAAAGGTGATCTAAGACCTTTGGAAAATGTATGAATCATCATTTGAGAATTTTGAACCATTTTTGAAAATGTAGGACATGCAAATTTGGGTGCATACATATTGCCCCCTCAAGAAGCAATTTAGCCATGAAAAGGTGTAAAACGTAGAGTCCGAGTATAGCATTCCCAAAATGGGGAGCTAGAAGTTATACCGAGACACCTATGTGCCAAAGTAATGCCATCGAAGCTCCCACTACGTGCAAAATGTAAACAACACTCAAGTGTAGATAGATATGAAATCAAAAGAAACATGCTACAACAAAATGACAAGAGGACTTACAAATTATATGGGGATAGAACTATACTTATGATAGTGTTCTAGCCCTATAAGACACACATACTCAAAATGAAGTTAAAACAAGCCATACATATATCTAAAACAACCATTTTAAAAATCATTTGTACTCACCATCACAAAGAATTTGGTGCTCTGGATTACATGTGATTGTTTTGAGTGAGAGTACAACCAAATCGAAGAGTACAATGATGTGATCATGGGCCCTCGAGTGAGTGGAGCATTTATTCATTTCAAACCTAAATTGTGAAAAATTGAAATATCTACACCTAAGAGGGTAATGTTTGAAAATATTTTCGTTAAAATGTTCCTTAGGGGGTCTTCTAGGTGGGTTTAGCTTTTACTTCGTCCAAAATGGTATATTTTTGTCTTTTTTAACATTTTATGGGTCATGGGATGACTCGTCATTCTTGACGCGACCGCCGCCACGTGCAACGTGATGCTTACAAAATTGTCGCGAAAATTACACAACCTCCTCTCTACACATGGTGGCGGTTTCATAATTGTTGAGGTAGAGGCTAGTTTTAGCTAACTTAGGCTATTTTTTTAAATTTTAAGTTGTTTTGTATTGTTTTTATGAGCTTATGTGTTGAATCATGTTGCTAACTAAATTTTTTTCTTGTTTTGGTGAATGCGAAAGACTCAAGCTACATTTGGTGGAGCCGGGGTAGAGAGTGTGAGTAGCTTCTTGAAATTATTGACCGGTTATCCAATACAAAGAGGGAATCGCTACATAGAATTGGTATATGGAGGATCTCACGAGGCAACATTCATAGCACCAACCAGTCATTTATTATGTGACTTACTAAGCTAATGGGATGCCGAACGTAACACTTTTTGGTTTCTTGGTGTTAGGAGAGAGTGGACCATCACTCTTGAGGATGTTCAAAAGATTTTGGGTGTTTCTTTTACCAAAAAAAAATTGACATTAGATAGCGCAGGATTGACCACCATATCTAGGAGTTGGGAAGCATACATGGGAGATGATGGGGAGCCCAATATTGGTGCCAAACATGACATACAATTACTTTTCTGCTTTCATCCCCACCTATCCTAACCCTACCGTAGGCCATCATCAGTATTTTGGATTCACGTTTGGTGGGAGACAAGGGTAGGGACAAGCTCTTGTATTGTTTGGCTCCCATTATTTACGCTATTGAGTAGTATGGGAGGATATATGCTTGGGGTGTGGAATTTATTGGAGCCACATGTCATGATTTACACCACATTTTTATGCTACATGGGAAGTCACTAAGCCACTCTACATTGGTTATGAGATGGGTCTATGAGAGGATCACCACCTACCAAAGGGTAGTTGGCATATTAGATCCGGGGGCTATTAGAAGCGGTCGATTGACCGACATGGCCTCTCTTAGAGGGACACATTAGCTTTGTTGGTACACTAACCACATATGAATTCATTGCGAGGCCATACCAGGATATGATTGGGTTATGGGGTGATGATGGGACTATACTAATTTCTTGTGCCATTATGATGCAATTAGTAGACAAGATGGTTAGGGTGAAGGTCAAACCTATTAATAAAGTCCATCAAAATTTTGGGCTTCCATATGACGATGCACTTCCTACCATTCCCATTATTTACCATGGCATCAGAGAGGCTCGTGGATGCCCCGAGGTCCTGTATGGTTGGATAATTGTTACACATGGTGTCCCTATCATTATGAAGGTTATCTAAGTTCCCGGATCACTAGTAACCCTCCTCCGATTTAGGCATGCACTTTCTCACATTGGGTAGGAGGAGGAGGAGGCCCACACAACTACAGAGACAAATACAGAGGGTGATACCAACGAGCGGGTCGAAGAGGAGACTGCTCATGATAGTGAGGGGGATAGTGACATGGAGTGGTAGGTCACAAAGGAGATATCTATTGCAAAGAGAGCAGAGGCAGAGGTGGAGAAGGAGACTCTTGTTTCTGAGGAGCCACTTTCTCATGAGGGAGGCGACAATGATCAGGTTGTGATGTGCTAACACCTCGCCTCGGGAGAGGGTGAGGCATAACAAGTTCCTACAAAGTGGCTCCACCACCACTAGTTACACAAGCCAACCCTTCTTGGATGTCGGGAGATTAAAGTATGTAAATACACTTCTCATAACTCTATTAATTATAATTGTTAGTGAATTACACGTTGTGTTTCTTTTTTTGAGTTTTTAATATTTTTCAAAATCGCCATTGTTTTCTTTAATTTGTAGCTATAATCTGATTGATGGGAAGATTTTATTCATTGAATCTTAGTAAATACATTGATCATTCCCATGGGGAAGACTAGAGAGGAGCTTCTTGTAAACATGGGAAAACCATTGTAGACCAACCATCACACTGATGTTTTTGTATTGGTTTGGCTAGTTGCAGAGATTCATTTTGAGACAAGGACCGAGCTCACCTAATTGTGGTTAGCCTAGTGATCCAAAGGACATTATGTGATAACCACTATAGAGATTCATTTTGAGACAAGGAATGAGCTCACCTAATTGTGGTTAGCCCAAAGTGATCCGCAGGAAATTATGGGATATTTGGGATTTTCCTAATTTTTGTAAACCATGACCAAGTGGTAGAGTGTTTCGAGAGCTTTCCGTTGATAGGTAGGAATCGGAAAATGGAGCTCATATGCAAAAGGTAATGTAGGTTGAATTTCGCGTAAATGGGGTCAAAGTGGTTAACTAGAAAATCACAAGTGACACTTGGAATATTGGAAAAATATGGAAAGGTTGAATTTTTGTGATTTGATCACAATCGGTTTTAAAAAAAAATTGGTGGGCCTCGCTATTTGCTAGCCACAGATTCTCACCAGGTTCGACAAGCTCTTTTTAGAGGAGGGTGCTTTTGCGCATATTTCATTTTTTCCATTATCGAGTTTTTGATTATATATGTCATATATCTCTCCAACTTTTCCCATGTGGGAGTATTGTAATAGAGATTTTATTTGTGCATTACAAGATTTTAATTGAGCTCTAGTGAGTTATTATATTAAATCGGTGGGGTGATCAACTCCCCAATGAGTTGATCACACTATTTACCACATTGTTTGGGCTTATTTTAACATTGTTGGGGATTATATTCAACTCGGGCTAAGCCACATGCACCTCTGTAAAGACAAATCGAAGTATACAACCAATGCAAGGGGCAACTAGTCACGATACGTGGCCATTCAACATTACACCGTCAAACCTCACAACTCGGAAGTTAATTGTACAACTCGGTAAATAGTCACATATCCCAAAAATGGGTGATACGTGGCCCGCACCAAGGATTTGCATTTTGAACAAGCCTTTAAAAATGGCTTCTCCATTTTGATTTCCCATGCATGTGGGAAAAAACAATAATTTATCCTAGCAAACCCGTGTCCCAAGGAAGTCTACATGGAGATTGGGGGCGGTGCATAAAAACAAAAGTTTGTTCCACCCTACCAGAATGGAGATTCATGTGGACATGAGCAGAAAATGAAGGAAAGTCACTTGGGGTAGTAAGCAATGATAAATAAATGTGAAGTGGGCTATATATAGCCTTAGTGTTATTTGATTTTGGTAGATGCACTGAGATTTGGTTAAAAAGTGGAATCGGTGGAGGGATTAAAACCCCTGCAACCCACGTAATAAAAATATATTCCCCACCAATGTGTAATAGGAGATAAAAATCGTTTAAAAGGGATCTCATTGTATTTGAATGGTTCCTTCTAGTTCGAGTAAAGCCATAGAGCTTAAGAGTGCAGTTATAAAAATCCTCCATTTTGGAGCACTTAGAAGTGAAATGAGGCCTTAGTGTAAAAATGAAAAATGTTCATTTTTCTAAGACGATGCCAAACATATGATTTTTTTTCATGTAATTCTTAGTATTATCCATTTTTAGGTAATTTTTTGAGTATATTTGTAAGAGAACACATTGCGAAAGACACTATAGTGGCCAAGGATGGACTCGAAATGGTTTCGACTAATTGTAGAGTTCCATGACGTCTGGTATCAGACCATTCATAGGTTTTGTGATCTATTTATCATTATTAAAGGGTTATTATACTTCATTGGATGTTGAATAGATCGATTCTCTTTCTAAGAATCTGGAGATGTAGCCCATTTGGGCGAATGCCATTATCAATCTCATTCTTGTGGATGTTTTACTTTTATTTTGATGAAGCTTTTGATAAGATAAGTTCATTCATGTATTTTTATTATTTTGACTAAGAAATCATCTTTACAATGGGAAAATGGACTTAGGTATCCATAATCCAAAACGAGACGCAGTGTATGCACATTTCAATGTTGTGATTTAAAATCAAATGGAGGGTCATGTTTTAAGTAATTGAAGTCTATAAAATTTATGTTTAGTTCCACGATCCGTGCGAATGGTTCAAGTTTTAAAATTATAACTTGTGTTTTCAGATTATGTTTGGTATCGGAGCTAGTTTCTTGATTGCTTTGGTTACATTTAGATACATGTTTGTGATTTGGTAATCCCATAAGTGCAAAAAGTTTGGCTTAATCTTCTTACTCAACAGTTTTATAGTATTTTGGAAGATAGTTGGTTTTGCAGGTAATCATGGGGAAAACATTGAAGAGGGAAATATTGGAAGAGCTCGAGAGCATTAATAGGAAAATATAGGAGGAAAATGCATTCCTATGATGCAAGCTCTATTCCCTCAAAGAGCAAGTTGATCAGTTGAAAAAGGAGCTAGCATCAAAGGATGAGCTCTTGATTAGTTTGCAGTGTGGTGATCAGAAGAAGGAATTTCCTTCTACTTCAGATGTAGAGACCATGAAAATGTACACTCGTAAGTTATTCACCACGGAATCTTCTTCTTCCTCCCATTTAGTTTCAGATTTAGGTAATGATGTCTTTGGTTCATTTGAAAAGCATACTAGAGGCATTGGATCCAAATTGTTATATAAGATGGGTTTTGATGGAAGAGGTCTTGGAAAAGATAGCCAAGGAATTGCTAACCCAATACAAGTTGAGGATCATCCTCATTGTCCGTGTTTGGATTTTCCTAGTGCAGAAAGAATATTGGAGAATTCTCTAAGCACGATGAAGGAAGACAAGCTTATGACAACAAAGTGTATACCCCACTAGTATTGGGGAAAATTCTTAGCGGGAAATTTGTGCTTCATCTTCATAGTATGGATTTAGTAAGAAAATTTAGTGTAGAGGTATCAATATTCCATCTCCACTTTCTTACTATAAGCACCATGAAAATTGCAAAATTTTTGACCCACTCCTTTAGTTAGAGAAGTATGCTTATGATTTTCAGAAAATGTGGAATGCTTTTCCCTATACATTTTGTGGATTGCATAACCATTATGTTGCCAGTTGATGGAAGAGAAGGACACTGATGAAGAATTTAATTTCATTTTTTAAGAACAAGGAACATGGAAATGACCAATATTGTTAAGAAGCGAGAAATAGAAGCGGTGTTTCCTCATCCCAGAAGAAGGACAAGAGGACATTTTGCACTCATTGTCATATGAGTGGACATTGGGTGGACACTTGTTGGAAACTTCATCCATCTTTCCATCAAGTATAATGTCAAGCCAAATATTAAATATAGATCTATGATAAAGGTAAAGGAAGTTTCTACACCACTAGTTGAAAATTTAACCCCGGATTAGGCAATACCTAGAGATGAAAGTCTTAGCGTGGGTTGGTAAAAAAAATCAACTTTATTTTGCATAGATCTTGATTTTTTATAGCATGTAATTAATTCAAGGCTTTTGTTATGGAATTCTTATGGATTGATGAACAAAATATTCTTCCCATTTAGCTTTGAATTGTTTCGGAGTTTAGTTTTTTAGAAGAGTCGAGGGACAGGTTTACCATACTCAGTGGGTTTCTTACTTTAGAAATTTTATTAATACTCCAATCATATCTCCTAATTAGATGTTGAGTGCTTGCTACATCTTGGATATAGGATTTAACTTGTATTTATAATCTTGGAAATTTGTTATCCGTTTATATAGACAAATGAGCCAATGGTGTCAACTCGGATTGTCATTGTGTGTCAAGATATTATGATCGTACAACAAAATGGTAGCTCATCATCATAGATGTGACATCTTAAGCGTAAGACCCTGTAGGGAAGATGTGGTGATGTTTAAGTATTGTTAAAGTGTAATACCTCTTGAAGGGCATATGTACCAAGACATGTTTTTGGGTGTTGTTGAAGTGTAAGACCCTGAGAGGGTAGATGTGGCAATATATACTTCCATGCACGACTATAAGTTGATGAAGTTTAAGACCCCTGTAAATGATGTAGTAACATATTCTTCCTATGTTGCGAAGAGTAAGACCTTAACAAACAAATGTGGTAGTACAAGCGTTACATGAATTATCGAAGTGTAAGACCCCTAGAGGGCAGATGTGGAAATCAAGACAAAGGAAGAAGCATGGTGAGACTTGTACAAATGAAAATCAACATGTGACCTTAAACTGAACTCGAGGCAAATGATGTAGAAAATGTGGATGGCTAAGTGGTAGCGAATATGGTAATGGACGAGAAGTGTGTGAAAATTGTAAGAGAAGGTAATCAAGGAAATACGATGTTTTCAACTTGCAATAGGGGAATTTCCTCATCAAGTGTAATGAAATCCTTTCTAACCTAGGTGGATTGAATGGAAAAATTGGAAAGGATAGCAACACGGAGGCTCCAGTCAATATTGAGCTCCGGAGATATCCTATCTATTGGTTGTGGAACTCATGGAAAACTAGATGGGGCCTCATAATTTTTCCCGACAAGGTCATGGAGAAATCAAGTGTGAGAGGTGTGATCTCATTCAGCTCTATGGACAGTTAGTACGTTACGTCCAAAATGAGAGGGCCCGATGAGCTTTCTTTTTCAAGACATCTAACTACCTAATGATGTCTGGTGGGAGTGGTGATGATCCATATACCAATGCTCTTAATCCAAGATCTATGTTTGATTAGCTCTCAGTTACATTTGGTTGAGGAACCATAGGATCAAAACTGTAAAGTCTCTCTGCCATGGTCCTGCTATGGTCATGCAATGCGATGTGAAATATAAACCCAAGGATGGTTAGGTAATCTTCACACAAGAGTGGTCCAATAATTGTAAACCTGATTGGATGAGATGTTTAGCATGTTGAGTTATTCTATTTTCTTGGTGTATCAAGCTAGAGTTTTGAGGATAAGAAGATGGAGTCTCATATCTATGTCTGTGAGAAATTCTGGTCCATTTGGTTATGGAACCAGTGGATCACAACCATAGGTTTTCTATTGTTGTGGACCATTGATGGTCATGTAAGTGCTCAAGGTAATCGATAATTTGGTTATTTTGACCAATACTCAAATGCATTATAAGTAAAAATTTCAAAATTTTGAGTTTAAGTGTTTTCTCTAATGTACCGAAGTCATGAAATTGAGAAAAGTCTGTAGTTTTGGGTCATTTTGTATGTATTTCGGGCCTGTCGGACATTTTTGTCCCGCGTGTCCCAAGTTCCGAAGTGCGCTCTGTTCCCCGATCGGCCGAAATCCCCGAAGTTGTTCCATTTTCGGGCCCGTCGGAACTTTTCGTCCCAACTGTCCCAAGTTCAAAATTGCGCTCTGTTCCCGATTTCTAAATCCCCACTCAACCGCGTGCCTTCGCTCTTTCATGTCCCAAATGTCCCAAAATTTTCGTGCGAGTTGTTCTATTTTTGCCCGAACCGCCCGAGTCACGTACTTCGGAACTTTTTGTCCCAAATGTCCCAAGTCAAAAAGTGCAAGTTGTTCCATTTTTGGCCGAAACACCCGAACCGCGTACTTCGCTCTTTCATGTCCCAAATGTCCCAAGTTCAAACGGGCCTTTTGTTCCATTTTCGGCCGAAACACCCGAACCGCGTACTTCACGTGTTTTCGTCCCAAATGTCCCAAATGCATTCGTACGTCTTCTCCTTGTTTCGCCCGAATCGGCCGAGCCGCGTGTTTCGCGCATTCACGTCTCACATGTCCCAAGCAAACCAAATGCCATTCATACTTAGTTTTTCCCGCTCTACCCGAATATGTTGTTTTTCAAACTGATAGATATGAATGTAATGCGCATTGATCACCCTTCTCTCTCCTCAACGGCTATATAACGAGCAAGCCACCTTTGTAATTCTTACATTGTTTCCATGCTACCCTTGCTCGAACCCTTGCAACCTAATTCCCTGCGTATGTATCCCTTTTCTCTGTAATTCCTCCCCGAATTTAGGTTGCGGCTCTGATACTATCAATATGAAGATCGAAGTCCTGGAGGAGGCTTTGGGAGAACTAAAGAATAGTTGGCAGAAGGGCGAAGCTTTCAAGACACTGGTTGTCTCAGCTTTCAAGGATATTCACTGTCATCTTCAGGATGAAAATTCTGGTGTTTCCCTTTCCTTGCAAGAAATCAAAGCTCAATTCAGAGCTTATGTCAAAGATAATCTATTCAAGGAAAGCTCAATCTCCAAAGAGAAAATGAAGGAAATCTGCTCTCTTCAATCTGCCGTTGGAGAAGCAAACAAAGATTATCATACTCATGTCGAGTTTGATAAAGAGATGGAGAAATGTCTTGGATTTTGGACGCAGTCTACGGCCAACACGTCAGTCCCTCGTGGCAGAGACATAGCTGAGGCGTTAGAGAAATTCAGGCAGCAGATTCTGAAGTCGGTGGGTCCCTCTCAGTGACTGGCCACCTGTCTTCTTCTCCTTGTTCTTTTCTCTTCTTCCCTTTCTTTTTCCGTTTTCTTTGTAAGAAGTTAAGGTATCATGCGATCAAGCGGTCCTTAATCGCTTCTTGGTTAAAGAAGCGGTTACGAAGAGTAACTGATTTGTAAGCTATATAATGGCCTTTCCACGCCATTTTGAAAAGGAAGAACTTGGCATATTTTCTGAAAAGTGTAAATAGATTATAAAGAAATCAATACAGAAGGACTTTTCCATTCTTTGTCTATCTGATCTCTGTTATTCCTAAGCTTTCATTTATTTTCTTTGTGAAGATCATTTGTCTCAAGTTCGTTAGTCTTACCGATTGCATACTCTTCAACTTTGCAAGCACGGTGATCTTGTATAACCAAGAAGGAACTTTGTGTCCTTGATTAATGAATCTATGTTATGTTAAGAAACTTTGTGTTCTAAGCAGATGTTATTTACAGAACTTTGTGTCTTTAAATTCCATCTTATTTATTCGATACAAATGATCTTGTTTCAATTCACTGTGACTTTCGCATACATAAAGAATTACTCTGATATCTATAATTCTGCATGTTTCCTTTCTGCTCTTTCCCGTACTCTCATTTCCTCAGTCCTTTTGTAATTGATGATCTTCATAGAAAACACTTTCGTGATATCCAAGTTTAACCAACAAATCATGTCTTGTACATTTGTAAATAAGTTCGTTTCTGAATAAGGGAACCTCTCCCATTAAAGAGGAGGGACTTCTTGTCCCCTGACTGTTGCTCTTCGTAAAGTCCTATCTGACGACCAACAGTTTTTGGCGACTCCGCTGGGGAAAATCATATTCCAGCTTCTATTTTTTCGATCATCTTTTGATCCGCGACTCGCTTTTACTCGAGGGAGAAGGACCCTTGGTATTGAAGATTCTCAGTTCCAGATTTTGGAGCAGCAGGGTTTTCCTTTCCCTTCAACAAGAAATAGAAGAACTCGTTCGACAAGCACTCCACCTGCTCAAGATAGAATTCCTACGGGTGGTATTCCTTCAGAGCCAGCTAGCCCTAATCTTCGAGCTTTGATTCTTGCTGGTGTTGCAGTTCCTCTCCAAGCCATTTTTCCAAGAATGGCGGCGCCATTACCATGGGGTCATCGTGTCGGGCCCCTTGCTCTTCCTCAGCCTTTGCATGAGTTACCCAGAGGTAACCGGAAGAACTTTCCTAAGTTCAAAGGCGATGGCAAAGTGCATCCTGATGAACACATCGCAGCCTTCATTGTTGCATGTGGAGTTCTGGGAGTCGAGCATGAAGACGTCTCCGTAAGGCTGTTCGTTGAGACGTTACAAGATAATGCTGCTGATTGGTTCTACCACCTTCCAGCTGGCGCTATCACCGACTGGGACACAATGAGAACTCAGTTCGAAAACCATTTCAAGCCAGTAGAAGATGTGCATGCCTTGCTTGCCCAAATTTCTCAGATAAAGAAAGATTCATCAGAACCCATGAGAGAATTTGTGGCCCGATTCAACAGACTGATCAACAAAATTCCTGTAAATACTCGACCTGTTGATCAAATCCGAAAATGTTTCTTCTTGAATGCCCAATCATCCAAGTCGGCTTATGCGCCGAGAAGGGCTAATCTCGCAACATCGGTAGAGGATCAAACTCTCGCCAAGTTAGTGTCGAGGATGATCTGATCATGTCAGGGAAGTTGAGGAGAGACCCTTCCAAATCTAAGTCTGTTGCTTCCTCCTCCTCCACTCCTGGACCTAATACTGATCCATTAGTTCAGAAGCTTGCGAATGATCTTATTGCTATAAAGAAACAATTGGCTCAGCATGCCCCTTATGCAGATGTTCCAAGGAGGAATTTTCAGCCCAGAAATCGTTTACCTCCTTCTCAAACAAGACTAGCACTTGAAGGACCTCCTGTTAAGGTTCCTGTGAATGCAACCTGTGAAGTTGAAGAGCCAGATGATGATGAGGATAATGAAGCTTGCGAGGAGTTTGTGGAAGAATTTGATGATGAGGCAGAGGAACTTGAGGGATCTCGAGTTAATTTCTTCACCACTGAGGGCATTGATGATGGAGATGATTATGATGAAGTGGTAGCAGACATGAATAGCGAATCATTTGCTGTCATGACTCGAGAGCAGACAAGTCGAAGGGAGAAAGTGACACAGCCTACCAAGAAATCTAAGGAGCAGTCGACAACTATTCCCGTGATTGCAAAAAGAGGATCTCCTATCCCTACTTCATCTCGCACCAAAGGTGAGTCCTGTCAATCCTACTAGCAAAGTTCCTTCTTTTTCTCCTAAAGTTGATAAGCCTAGAATTTCAAATGATGATGGCCCGTCCACTTCTGGGTCTTTTGATATTATTGATCATCTGAAAAAGACTAAGGTTCAAATCTCAGAGGCCGAGTATTATCAAACTCATCCCAAAGCTTTTGCCAAAATGATTCAATTTGTTAATTCTCACTCCAAAACCACTTCTAAAGGCCTTTTACCTACTCCTTCTTCTGCACCACAGCCTAGTCTGGTAGCTACTGTCACCTCGCCTAGTGACAAAATTAAACCATTTTATGTAACACTTCTTATAGCTGGTCATAGGCTCAGTAATTGTGTCATTGACTCAGGAGCCTCAGATAATGTGATGCCTGCTAAAGTAGCTCATGCTTTAGGCCTGACCTCACACGCACTTATGGATCTTGTTACTCCATGGAGAGTAAAGAAGTGCCCCTGGTCGGGAGAATTAAAGATGCACAAGTGGCTTTTGCTGCCTTGCCTGAAAAGAAAGTGTTGGCTACCATCTTAGTAGCAGATATCCCTCCTTCATACGGGATGTTGCTAAGTAGGAACTTCTGCAAAGATGTGGGTGGGGAAATCCAAATGGACTGGTCGCATGCACTCATACCTGTTAATGGACAAATGAAGAAGTTGATGCCTGAGAAGCAATCTGAGTATATTGTGCAAAAAACGGATGATCCTAAAGCACAAATACTCTATGAGGATATGGGTCATGGTAATTACATGATTATGTCCCCTGATGAAATCCAACTTCCCAGAATGTCACCTAAAGATCCTAATGGTATTTGGATTTTAGAGTTTGATGGAAGTTGTTCCTCAGCTGGTTCTGGAGCCGGTGTCCTGCTAGTGTCACCTGAAGGATGCCTACATCCTTTTTCATTTAAGTTGCAGTTCGAGAATACTAATAATACAACAGAGTATGAGGCTCTCATTCTTGGACTGCAAGTGGCCAAAGAACAAGGTGTGAAGAATCTTCTGGCACGTGGTGATGCAGAATTGATTGTAAAGCAAGTGAGAAGCCTTTTTCAAGTAAAAAATGGGAGGCTGAAACATTACCGGAATCAGGTTTGGGATTCCATTGAATTCCTTGATGCTTTCTCCATTGAGGCAATACCTAGGGAGAAGAACAGCAGGGCTGATTCACTAGCAGTCTCAGGGTCACTACTGATTCCTCATCCTGATTTCTCTCAGGATAAGTTCACCATTGAGATGGTCCATCGGCCTAGTGTACCTGATAATGCCAATAACTGGCAAGTTTTCAATGATGATCAACATTTTCTTTCCTTCCTGGAACTCAAGGGTAATTTCGAACAACTGTATTTTGAGGGAAGTGACAACCTACCTCGTGAGAGTGTGCCCTTTGACCAAGCAGTCACCCAAGGGGAAGAAACAGATCAAGATGGATGCCTCAATCTCAAAGGAAACAAGATTCCTAAAGGGTTTGGTGAGTTTGGAGGAACTATTTGATAAACATGACAGGTATGTGAAATCTAGAGCTTCTACTGGACCTCAGCAATCAGCTGAGTATGATAAGATTGATATTGGGAGTTCTACTGACCCTAAGCTCGTGAACATTGGAAATGTTGCACAACAGATGAGAGGAAGAAAGCAATTGCTCTTTAAAAGGTATAAGGATGTTCTCGCTTACTCTTATGAAGATTTGAAAGCTTTCAAACCAAAAGATATGCAGCACTCTATTCCTCTTAAGCCTGGAATTAAGCCTTTCAAGCAGAAACAGAGGCAATACAACCCCAAAATAGCTGACACCATCTTTCAGGAGATACAGAAGTTGTTGAAGGCTAAAATTATTTTTCCCATTCACCATTCAACATGGATTGCAAATATTGTGCCTATTAGGAAGAAAAATGGTGAGATCCGCATCTGTGTTGATTTCAGGAACCTGAATCAGGCTTCTCTGAAAGATAATTATCCTTTGCCCATGATGGATCAAGTATTGCAAGCGGAAAAATGATCTGAAATGTTATCTATGCTTGATGGATTTTCTCGGATATAATCGTAGAGGTTGATACTCAGATCAACACAAAACAGCTTTCACTACTCCTTGGGGCACCTTTGCTTACAAGAGAATGCCTTTTGGGCTTATTAATGCTGGTGCCACTTTCCAGAGGGCTATGGATCTAGCTTTTGGAAGCTTAAAAGGGAAGTGTATTGTCATATACCTTGATGACCTGACAGTGTTTTCCAAGACAAGAGCGGATCATTTTGATCACCTAGAGACAGTTCTGCTGAGATGCAGAGAGCATGGGATCTCTCTGAACCCTAAAAAATCTGTCTTTTGTGTCACTGAGGGAAAGTTATTAGGGCACATCATTTCCAAGGATGGTATTAAGATTGATCCTGAACGAGTTCAAGCCATCCAACAAATTCCTCTCCCAACCAGTAAAAAGGGCGTGCACTCCTTTGGTAAGATCAATTTTTTGAGAAGATTCATCCCTGATTTTGCAGAGTTAACTTTGAATATTTCTCAGATGATGAAAGGGAAGCAAACATTTGGTTGGTCTTCTGAAGGAAAGGAATCCTTTGAAGGTATCAAGAGAGCTATCGCTAAAACTCCTGTTTTAGCCTGTCCTGATTTTAGTAAAGATTTCATCATCTATTGCTATGCTACAGATAATACCTTGGCTGCTGTGTTAACTCAAGAAGACTCTAATGAGCATGAGCTACCAATCGCGTTCATGAGCTATATTCTGAAAGATCACGAGTTGAAATACACCATGATGGAGAAACATGCTTTTGCAGTGGTTAAAGCTGTCAAGCAGTTTCACTTTTACATCCTCAACTCTCATTCCATGGTATTGGTCCCAGATACAACTGTTAAGTCAATTCTCACACAACAAGAATTTGGATCTAAGAGAGGGAACTGGGTTGCTAAGGTCCAAGAGTATGACATTGACATCAAGCCGACCAAGCTGGTTCGTGGAAAAGGTCTTTGTGAGCTCATTGCTGAAGGAGCCAAACATGAGTTGTTGGAGAAAAAGTTGACCTTCCTACCGCTCGCTCTTCCTTAGTTCAATGACGAATGGTATGGCCGACATCGCCCATTTCCTCACCTATGGGGAATGCCCTCTCATTTAACTGCCAAAGAAAAGAGGACTGTTAAATTGAGGTCAGTGTAATATGTATTATGGGAAAATGCTTTGTTCAAGCGTGGCTTAGATGGGAGATTTTTGAAGTGTGTGGACAAGGAACAACAGAGAAAGTTGCTCTCACTTTTCATGATCAGGCATGTGGAGGGCACTATTCATCAACGGTTACAGCTCATAAGATACTCCGTGGAGGATACTACTGGCCTTCCTTGTTCAGAGATGCATCCAAGTGGGTGGATAAATGTGAGGCTTGTCAGACTTTTGTGGGAAGACCTAAATTGGCTTCTTTGCCTCTCAAGCCGCTTGTGATTGAGGAACCATTTCAACAAAGCTGGGGTTTGACTTCATCGGGTACACTTAATCCTGCTTCTAGTGCTGGTCACACTCATGTACTAACTGCCACGGACTACTTCACCAAATGGGTGGAAGCTATTCCAGTTAAGAGCACTACTTCTGAAGTGGTATGCAACTTCATCAAAGAGAACATCTTGGTAAGGTATGGTGTACCTAACAAGATTGTAACAGATAATGCCTCGAATTTCTCTTCAGCTGAGATAATGGACTTCTGCTATGGGTATGGCATTTCTTTGGCTCACTCTTCAGATTACTACCCTCAGGGAAATGGGCAAGCAGAATCCACTAACAAAAATCTGGTGACTATTATAAGGAAGTTAGTCAATGAGTCTCAACGAAACTGGCACAAGAAGCTCTATGATGCTCTTTGGGCAGACAGATTACACCAAAGAGAGCTATTGGAATGTCTCCTTTTCAAGTGGTATATGGAGTAGAAGCTCAATTGCCAAAGATAAAGGAACTACGCCACCTTGCACCTAATGAAGGCCATCGAAGATACTAGTTTCAGAGATGCTTTGGACAAGAGAATTATGTACCTGCACAAACTGAATGAGGACAGATTGATGGTTGCTGATAGGATATCTATTCACCAGCAGAAGGTAAAGGTCCTGTTTGACAAGAAAGCTAGGTTCAAAGATTTCCAAGTTGAGACACCGTGCTGTTATGGGACAAAAGACATGAACCTCGTGGCAGCCATGGAAAGTTTGATTCCCTGTGGCTCGGACCTTTCAAGATCAGACACTTTGCTGGTGAGAATTCCTTTTATCTTGATTACATGGATGGTTCTTCTCTCCCACTTCCTTATAGTGGGCAGTATCTCAAGTTGTTCAAGTCCTAGGTGATTAGGGAGTCCCTTGTATATTCTCAGCTGTTTTTTGCTTTTCTTTCCTTTTTGTTTTGGTGTGTTGTCCTCTGTATTGGTCTGCTTTTTGACTCCGTTGCCCAATGGATAAGGTACTGGTCTGCTTCCCCAAGTTTGTCTAAGTTCTTGCCTTGTCTCATTCCTTGAATTTATGCCAAGTCATCCCTAGAAGGAGCCAGCTGTTGTCCACTCAAAATTCCCCGCTTCTCGATGAAAGTAAAAATTTCAAAATTTTGAGTTTAAGTGTTTTCTCTAATGTACCAAGTCGTGAAATTGAGAAAAGTCTGCGCTTTTTTGGTCATTTTGTATGTATTTCGGGCCTGCTTGACATTTTTGTCCCGCGTGTCCCAAGTTCCGTGCGGTCTGCTCCCCGATCGGCCAAAATCCCTAAGTTGTTCCATTTTCGGCCTGTCGGAAATTTTTCGTCCCAACAAGTCCCAAGTTCAAAATTGTGCTCTGTTGTTCCATTTTCGGCCGAAATCCCCAAACCGTGTACTTCGCTCTTTCATGTCCCAAATGTCTCAAAATTTTCATGCGTTGTTCTATTTTCACCCGAACACTCCCGAGTCGCATGTACTTCGAACTTTTTGTCCCAAATGTCCCAAGTCAAAAAGTGCAAGTTGTTCCATTTTCGGCCGAAACACCCGAACCGCGTACTTCACTCTTTTTGTCCCAAATGTCCCAAGTTCAAATGGGCCTTTTGTTCCATTTTCGGCCGAAACACCCGAACCGCGTACTTCGCGCGTTTTCGTCCCAAATGTCCCAAAATGCATTTGTGCGTCTTCTCCTTGTTTCGCCCGAATCGGCCGAGCCGCGTGTTTCACGCATTCGCATCTCACATGTCCCAAGCGAACCAAATGCCATTCATACTTAGTTTTTCCCGCTCTACCCGAATATGCTGTTTTTCAAACTGATAGATATGAATGTAATGCGCATTGATCACCCTTCTCTCTCCTCAACGGCTATATAACGAGCAAGCCACCTTTGCAATTCTTACATTGTTTCCATGCTACCCTTGCTCGAACCCTTGCAACCTAATTCCCTGCGCATGTATCCCTTTTCTCTGTAATTCCTCCCCGAATTTAGGTCATGGCTCGAACTATCAATATGAAGATCAAGTCCCGGAGGAGGCTTTGGGAGAACTAAAGAACAAATTGATAGAAGGGGGAAGCTTTCAAGACACTTTGGTTGTCTCGCCTTTCAAGGATATTCACCGTCATCTTTAGGATGAAAATTCTGTGGTATTTCCCTTTCCTCGCAAGAAATCAAAGCTCAATTCGAGCTTATGTCAAAGATAATCTATTCAAGGAAAGCTCAATCTCCAAAGAGAAAATGAAGGAAATATGCTCTCTTCAATCTGCCATTGAAGAAGCCAAACAAAGATTATCATACTCATGTCGAGTTTGATAAAGAGCTGGAGAAATGTCTTGGATTTTGACGCAGCTACGGCCAACACGCACCCTCGTGGCAGAGACATAGCCGAGGCGTTAGAGAAATTCAGCAGCAACGGATTCAAGTCGGTGGGTCCCTCTCGATCGCCACCGCCTTCTTCTCCTTGTTCTTTCTCTTCTTCCCTTTCTTTTTCCGTTTTCTTTGTAAGAAGTTAAGGTATTGCGATCAAATCCTTAACTATGTTCTTGGTTAAAGAAGAAGTATTTACGAAGAGTAACTCGATTTGTAAGCTATATAATGGCCTTTCCACGCCATTTTAAAAAAAAGGAAGAACTTGGCATATTTTCTGAAAAGTGTAAATAGATTATAAAGAAATCAATACAGAAGGACTTTTCCATTCTTTGTCTATCTGATCTCTGTTATTCCTAAGCTTTCATTTATTTTCTTTGTGAAGATCATTTGTCTCAAGTTCGTTAGTCTTACCGATTGCATACTCTTCAACTTTGCAAGCACGGTGATCTTGTATAACCAAGAAGGAACTTTGTGTCCTTGATTAATGAATCTGTGTTATGTTAAGAAACTTTGTGTTCTAAGTAGATGTTATTTACAGAACTTTGTGTCTTTAAATTCCATCTTATTTATTCGATACAAATGATCTTGTTTCAATTCACTGTGACTTTCGCATACATAAAGAATTACTCTGATATCTATAATTCTGCATGTTGCCTTTCTCGCTCTTTCCGTACTCTCATTTCCTCACCCTTTTGTAATTGATGATCTTCATAGAAAACACTTTCGTGATATCCAAGTTTAACCAACAAATCATGTCTTGTACATTTGTAAATAAGTAAACAAAGTAAATTTAAACTATATGTTTGTTTTTTTAATTTATGAATGAACAAAAGCAATAAAACAACTAATCTAGTAAAGCAAATCTTTTTTATTGTTTTCTAGTATTTTTAACAAAGCTTTCTAATCTAATAAATGAATCTAAAACAAGTAATTAACCGGATGTAGCTAAATGTTTGTGCAAATGGTGTTAATATAAACCCTTAAATAATTAACTAATTGAAATATTTCAAATAAAATCTTCAATCTTACCTCAGAAATAAAGAATAAATCATAGCCTCAAAGAAGCTATTATTCCCTGTAACCTCCCTAAGCAATGTTGAAGAAAAACTTTTAATTTGATCTGATCTACTAATAACTTGATAATTGAAGCAATGAAAAGATTTATTTACTATATTTGATATGAACATTTAAATGATAACTTTAGAATTGATAATTTTCATGAATGAATCAAACAACACCTCTCGACCTAGATTTTGCAAGAAGTATGGAAAATTTGATTGAAAGAGTACTATCCCCTCGGTTTATCCTTTCAACATTTACGTCCACATGAGTACGAAGGATGGGAAATGCAGCAAAAATAGAAGAAGAAGGATGTGAGAGCAAAAATAGGTTGGATTGGCAAGTGGAAGCAATTCAACTGGAAGAGTGCAAACACAATTGAAAAGGAATTGGCTTTGGCAATTTCCAAAAAAAGGCAATAGTTTTGCAATAGAAAGAATACAAATTTTCTCTAGGTTTTTCTTGCACACAAGCATGGTATTTATAGGAATTTAGCTGGGAAATGGTTGAAGCCATTTGGCAGCCAAAGGAGGACATAACAAAAGTGAAGAGGGAGTTCAAACTATTAACAACCATCAATCACAAATAGAAGTGCAAGAATAGATTTCCACAAGGTAGTTGGGCCTTGGAATCATCTAAAATTTACAATCAAAACATCTAAAATGGAAGTTAAGTGAGAGAATTCCGCATCAAAACGTGAGTGAAATCTCTGGAAAATTTGAACAGGACCTCCACCTTGAGTATGACGGCTATTTCAGGACCATTGCCCTCTACTAAGGGAAATGGTAGGAAGCTCACGTGCCTGGGGGCGGTGGTCACAAAACCGCTATATAGGAAGGGTGGAAGCTTTGACAATAAAGGTCAAAACTACTCCAAAACTAAGCGGAAGCTAGGAATTTTTTTACAAAGGCTAAGTAAAGAGCTATAGGCTAAAAATATATACTATGAATTAATTTTGGAACTTGAACACATTATGAAAGGATATGAATCATCATTGGGGACTTTTGTAACCGTTTTAGAAAATGTAGCATGCTTAATTTTGTGTGTGTACATATTGCTCCCTCAGAGAAGCATCTTAGCCATAAAAAATGTGTAAAATGTAGAGCCCGAGCATGGCGTTCCAGAAATGAGGCGTTAGAAGGTATACGACATGCTCGTGTGCCAAAAAAATCATTATCTAAACTTCAACTACCTGCAAGAGGAAGAGAAGACTCAAGTGCGAGATAGATAAAATATTGAAAAATAAATGCTAAACTAAAACCACAAGAGAACTTACCATTCGTGCGAGGACCAAGAAATATACATGTGCTAAGGCTCCAACCCTGCAAACACATGCACTCAAAATGAGGTCAAAACAACCTATCTATATAAAAAAACTCATTTTCAATTCATTTATGCATATGTGTTTGGTGATTTTTGAGCTCTAGACCCACGGTGGCTATTTTGATGAGGATATAGTCAAACTAATAGTTACGAGGCCGTGGTCATGCCTCCACAAGTGAGAGATTGAGCTACACGGTCTCAGGTTAGTTTTCCTCATTTGTTTGTTTTGAAACCTAAAACGTAGAATGTAAAAAATATTTTCCTATGAGGGTCATTTTTAAATTTCTTGATTTAGACTATTCTCTAGGGGGTGCCCATTGGGCATTCTTTTATTTCATGAAAAATGGTCAATTTTTCACTTTTTAGAGATTTTTAGGGTAATGGCGCCATATGAAGAAACTATTCAGATCATCACCTTGAACTAGGAGGTGGTTATAACATTGCCACCCTATTAGGGTGACAGTGAAAAATCCACCGCCTTGAGAAGATGGCGATCTAAAAACCAAGGGCAGCGATTACTTCTGAACAAAATGCAAATATTTTGTACTAAATATTTATTTTGGATTTTTGATTTTTTTATGTTTTTATGAGCTTGCTATTGAAAATGTTACTAACTTGCTATTTTTGTGTTATTTTAGAAGATGCAAAAGAAGGAGGAGTACATTGGATGGATTCGTGAGTGGGATTGTGATTGGATCCTAGAGGTCCTTGATTAGCTTACTCAAAATGAGATTGGTAGACTACAGAGAGTGGGCATATGGAGGATTTCTTGGGTGCCCCATGTTACTCCTTCCAGTCACATAATTTGTGACTTATTTTCTTACTAGGATGTAGACGAGAACACTTTCTGATTACCGGGTTATAGGTATGAGTGGACTATTACATTGGAGGACATGTACCAGATACTTGGAGTTCTGATACTATGGATGAATTTGACTCTTGAGACAACATGATCTAGAGCCATGACTACCTTGTGTGCTACTTATATGGGTGATGCTATGGTGTCAGTTGGTTCAAAGAAGGGTATGAAGGTTTGATCTATTGCTACTTCTCCCATCCCCACTATCCGCAAGGCCATTACGAGCAACTGGTTTGCGGTTGATAGGGACAAGGGAGGTGATACATTACTTATACTGTTAGGATCTTGGGAGGAGGGGGAGGATGAGGTGTAGTAGTCGGTCGTGGCGGGTGGGAGGAAATCTCTTCTTAAATGCGGGCTGACGAGTGGGAAAGAAGTTTTGGAAAATTTCCCACACGGGGAAAAAAGCCACCTTTGCACCCACGCACCTACAAGTCTACAAGACCGAAAGGGACATTTGGCACCTCCTAAGCCAATACAGAGAAAGCGGGGTGACGGGGATAAAATAAAGTTATCGCGGTGAAAATGGTATAATTCACCCGTGCCTCCACCGACGTGAGAAGATGCCACATGTTGTTAGCCAACCATTGAATGCGGGTTGGTGGGCTGATGGGGATATTTTGGAAATTTTACCCAAATTTTTTTGAAGCATCAAGTATTAAAAAGATCCACTCCTCCTCTGATGCCTCATGAAGCCATATGGCTATACCGATTGGCTGCAATTTCATGGGCTGCGGAGGAAACTTACAAAATTTTCTATTTTTTTAAAGTGCTAAAGGTTAAAATCGATCAAGTATCTGCGGTGCCCAACAAAGCCACGTGTCGATCAAGGATTGGCTACGGGGCGGTGGGGCTACGGAGGAAAAATTGCCAAATAACGTGTTTGGACTTAGATCATTTTAGACAAAATGAAGGCTTGCGGGTTAGCGAGCAACGAAAACTTCATGAATTTGCATTTTTGACAAAAACAAGAAAAGAAAGTTTTAGCCCACGGTCTACCCAATAATATTTTATTCATTTGAATTTGACATTAGATTAATTTTGAAGCCAAAGCGAAGTAAAAACTTCAAGGCCATAACTTTTGATAGGGAACTCGGTTTTGGCAAACGAGGACTTTCTCGGAAAGATATCAAAGTCCTCTTTGGAAAGAAACCTTAAGAATTTGATTTTTATAAAGTTTAAAGGGTAAATTTTGAGAAAACATCTTTTTGACACTTTGAAGTGAACTTATATTTTTAACTTATCGCTTTGTTCAACTTTGTCATTAATTCTTTTCATATTCCCAAAAAGACATGAAGGATTTTACTTCAAAAATATTAGGATAAATTGCAAGGTTAAAATTTGATTGATTGGTTTGCATTCAAAATTACCAATGTTTACACAGAAAAAAACCTGCAATTTCACCTTTACTTGATTTGAAAGGTTCTTTAAAAATTTCTTCAGTGTTTTAGTTTAGTTTGGGGATCATTGTGATCTCATTAAGTACAAAATGAATATTTCATTTGTCTCTTATAAATTTGCAGCGTTGTGTTGGAAATTTGAATAAAAGGAATTTGCGAAGTATATAGTGAATTAGAAATGAGATTTGTCAACTTCAAAAATAGAGATTAAACTAACTCTTTTGTCATGTAATAAAAACATTGAATTTATTCCATGCTAGTTTTAAATAGTTTTATTTCCTTCAATAAACGCGAGAGACAAGAATGCAACTTCTATCCTTTTTCTTTTAAATTTAAACATTTCAAATGAGACAGAAGCGGTCAATATTTCTTCCTACATGCTTCCTTTTTACTTTTACAATAGAGATTTCCTCTTCGTATACCAAACATAGATTTCCAATGGAAATAATATCATATGAACCGGAAAAAAATACTTCTATTAATTCAAGGAATCTCCTATAACTTATTTCCCATTTATTTTCGACATATAACATACCAAATGCATATCTTTCCTTTACTCGTTCACGAAATTGAATACTAGATATATTCTTCTATATTCAATTACAAATTTCATAGCTAAAACAAAGTAGTCTTTCCAACACAATAATATACAAGATCATCCACTTCAAGTGGGAAAGGTTACAAAAGAAGTTTCACAAGGGACTGTCAGAACTCTGTCTTCCTCCTCAATTACAATGTACAAAATACAATTTCTTCCACATTTATTCAAAACTAGAAAACAGAGTATATCTCTTTCACATTTCGAATTAAAACTTTCATAGCCAATACAAAACATATTTCCATCACCAATAATGTACAAGGTCATTCACTTTAAAGTGGAAAATATTACAATACGAAATATTCTCAACAAGGATTTATCAAACTTGTCTTTTTCCTCTGCTCCAAAACAACAACATGAATATCCTCCATTTTCTTTATTTCAATTTGATCACAATATAATAGGGGGAAGGCAATGCTCTCCATCCAACCAAGACATCCAATGAAAAGGAGAAGCCATCCTTATTCATTGGCCCTTGAGCCCCAACCACAATGTAATAAGAAATGTGTTTCAACTCATGGCAGGCAATAATAGACTTCCACATCACATATGTAATTTCACATTTAAAACACATTCCAAAAATTGCAGTTTGAACCATAAATAGCATATAACAAACAACACTCAAGCTTCCTCGCATGCCAAAGGAGCAAGAAACTATGGGGGATGTCGCATATGCCTCCCAAAGGAAATGGGTATCACCACAGAACAACTGCCAAAAAATATATATATCATTTCAAATCCACGACAAGCCCTTATGCCTCCCCAAGTACCCCTTATTCCTCACATTTCGTTATGCCTCCCAACCTCTTATGACACCCCATAACGAGTAAAGAAATGAAAGATATTTTATTGTAAGGTGGAACCCAAATCCCAACTCCCTCCACACTTATACCTCCCAAAAACGTATGCCTCAACGAAATACCACATAGTCTTCTCTATACCATCCCTAGGCCATCTACCCAAAAACCACACACATGCCAAAAAAATTCAAAACAATAACATTTGCACAAATAAAAGAAGAGCATTTCAAGAGTCAAGCTCTTACATATCCATAATCGAGTTTGTTCCAAGTTCCAAACAATAAGGTTTCCAATGTAAAATAGCCCAATATCAATGAAACACGGGCTTGTAATAAGTCCACGTAAACTTTCTCCAGTAAGAGCTCAAAAGCAAAATAATTCGCCCCAAATGAAGTATCCAAAGGTGAAGCAACCCCAAAATAAGCTAAGGAATTTCAATATATAGAAGAGGGAAGAGAAGAGAATGAGGTGGATCTATGTAGGATGCCACATCACATATCCTCAACTCCAACACCCAAGTCAACTTCATTCTCCAAGGAATAATAAATAGGTGGGTGAATAATATGACATATTACTTATACACTCCAAAACAAGCCCACACTTCAAAGGATTGAAATTAAAACATTTAATAAAAGTGCAATTAAAATATACAACTTGACTTACAAAAATGCATAATGAAATTCTAAATTTCACTCTCAACCATAAGCATGGTTGGTAAATAAATTCAAGAGGTATGAGACAAGTTTAACTTGTCCCATAATCCTCCAAAATCATCCTCCAAGGACAAATTCGAATTTCCAAGAAGGTAGAGTGTTTCATACTCTAAAATCAACTTACACATCTCTTACACATTTCTTACAACTCTATTAATTACTTTCTTATGACATATTTTAATTAATTAATCTTAACAACAAGATTACTCACAATATTACACACCATTTAATAAATAACGAAAGGGGTCAAAGCACCACAAAAAAAAACACATGCAAACATTAACAAAGGGACCAAATAAAAAAATACATAAAACCCTTGGTCACATTTAAAGGTGATCCCCCATGGGAATCCCTAACACAATCATACACACACTAACAATAAAGTTATCACGGTGACCTTGTTGAATTCATCTAGAATTCCAAAGTGGTTGGTCTCCAATCCCCATTTATTTGTGATATTTTAAACTTGCAAAATGCAAATACCTCCTTCGGCCTTGTGGCCATATTAGAACATCCAAATGAGTATAAATATAATTTCGAGATCATCAACATATAGGTGAATCATAACAATCGTCAAGACAATCAACAATATCACTTACATTGTTCTACTCAAAATATGGAAATATGTATATATGGAAATATGGAAATATGTATATAGCTACATGTGTCAATGATTATACATATTTCTCATTTTCTAGGTCTACTCAAAATATCCAAATATCACAAGTCTAAAAAACATCTATAATATAACCATGTCAAATAATATATCAACATCAATATCTAAAATATCTCTAATAATCATCATGAACCATATATGAATCAAAGTCCACAATAAACCATGATCTAACATCTAACATCATACTAAATAAACTATAACAATGTCCATAATATAGTCAGTAGTATCAGGATCAATATCACAAGGTGTCAAAGGGAAGCAGACACTACAATTATTCAAGTTCATTCTCCATATTTTTTCATGGAATAACATATACAAGATGCAAGAGTTTTCCTCGTGGATTTGTAGTTGACACTAGCTCCTCAACATTTGAAGTTTGTATCACTCCTTAAATTCAAAGCATTGACACATGTAGCTATATATGGAAATATGTATATTTCCTCCACTCTTTCCTTGACTTTATTATCACTAGAAATGTTATCATTAAGGTTTAAACACCCAGACACATTGTTCTTATAATGATTACTTTGTTAATTTGGTGAAAAATAAATAATAAAACTAATTGGTCTTTGATTAACACCTAATGGTGTATTTCCTCAAGAGGTAGTGCAATTGGTCACATCACATAGTCTCCTTCACCATTATTTGTACTAGAAAAGGAAACTTTCAATCCCAAAAATTTCATATGTTAGATAAATATACTTTGTGCTTAGGGTTCTTTCGATGATGTCATTTGTAAATGACCACCGGCACAAAACATTGATTATCCAGTTCCATGACTCGACCATATATTTCCTTTATGTGTAGGTGACATTCAACCATCAAGGACCATTTGTAAATACTTATTGATGCAATTATAATTTTCAATCATTGAAATAGTAGAAAAATTGTGCACTCGTGGGTCCCCATTCGATGATCTAAAACATCCAAGCTAATGAATAGTGAACACTTCTATTTTGATATTATAATATAGTTTATCCGTTTGAAGATTTTAATTCAGTTTTTTTATCATGGCGCTATGTATTTGTTCAAAATTTATCAGTTTGTTATGGTGGTGTGGTTCATGAATTTGTGAGGGAGAAATGCTATGTCATCATATCCATCAACATATTGAAATGAAAATACAAACATGGGAGTGTTCATCTCATTTCGAGTGGGAGCATAGAAAAAGTTATATTTATAGGTCCATCAACATCATCATCTATCTATGGTGCACCCTCATTGAAGGTAAAGCCAATATCTATCCCTTTACTGGGGAATTTTTATAATAGTTTTTGTGCAGGTTCCACGGCTAATGATGTAATTTTAGAGAAAATATGAGAATTATAGTCGCATCTTCTTCTCATGAATCCCACAGTTCCCAAACTTCAATCCCACCACTTACAAAATTAGTATCAAACCTATGTGGGTTAGGCTTCCCTACCTGCCTTTGCACTTATGGATTGAAGATTGCTTGTGGGATATCAGGTAATTCTTTGGGTCAATTTTTATCTCAAATCCCAAAACTCAATGTTATGATCATACCACATTTTCCCGGATTTTAGTGGATATGGATATGATTTGCAAAATTTCTAGCTACCATGGAGCTTAAATTCAAGGATACAATATGGACACAAAACTTGGATTTTGAAGGATTTCATTTTAGATGTAGAACTTGTTTTTCTCTAGGACATCTAGCTTTTGATTTCCCTATCATTAAGAAACAAATTAAGGGATGGGTCTCATGGTGGAAGGATTTTAAACTAGATAATTTAGTGGTATATTCTCTTGAGGACAATGATTGTGAAAATGATTCAGTTAGTCTTATGGATAATCACGATGAGAAGAAGGGTGAGATTGTTTCCTCTCCCTCTAAACCATTTATTGACTCACAACAAGCTATAGGAAAGGTGGTGTTTCTTTTCCATGCCCCCTATATCTATGCACACTCTTAGTTCATCAACTACGAAGGTTCTTGAAATATGTCTTCCTGTCCACCAGGATGAGAATGTGGGTCCTAATGGGGGAGTGATGGAAGGTTGTGAACAACAAGAAGAAAGGGAAAAATTGGAATTCCCCTCTCAATATGAGCCTTAGATCTCATAGGGAAATACCTTAGTAGTTAGGGTTGTCCATTGGGTTAACAATCAAGAAGTTTTGACCACCAGCTTGGGGCCCTTTCTCCTTTTGGTTTTTTTCGTAGATCTTGTTTCTTTTGGATTTTCTATTTGTTTCACCTTTGGCCTCTGGGAGCTTGTTCCTTGATGTCTTGCTTTAGTGCTCGATTTTTATCTTTCGGTTTTATAGGGTTTCGATCCCTTAAAAATCTTCTTTATTGCCTTATCTAATAAAAAACATCATCATCAATCATCATTATAAAATTATGATCCCTATAAAAAAGTTCTTCAAAATATTTAGTATGTGAAATCAATTGCACCTAAACCATATGCGCTAATTATCTCAAAGAGGAGGGAACATGTAGTGATGTTGGTGTATTGATGCATACAATGTGGGTGAGATATTCTTGTTTTCAACAAAGGGCACAACTATGAGGTTCTTCCCGTATCACATCCCCTTTTTTCCATTATCGATCTCATGAAATTGGATGTGTTCAAGGTCGTTAAAAATTCTAAGACATCGTGTGTAGAGTTAGACATAACTTTGGGCCAACTATACTTTGCGATTATAGAAAAGAAAAAGACAAAGAATACATATGATTGGAATGTAGATTGCATCTAACAATAAAAATTTAGAATGAGCCTCCATATGAATTTTTATATTGTTGAGTACAAATTTCTATTTAATTCATAAGGAGGTACTTTTACTCATAAAACCAACAAAGTGTATTGTGTAATGTCCATAGATATAGGAAATTGAAGAATAAAATTTTCTGAGTACTATAGGGTGACAAACATGAAATACGCATAAGGATTTTACATAAGTATGTATAAATCTCATTAACACTCTCCAACAAGCAAATTCTACAATTCTTCATCATTTTGCTGCCTATTTTTTGCTATTGGATTCATCCCTTGGTTAGTGATCCGTATTAGAACAAATAATTGCACCTAAAAATTCAATTCAATTGTAATTAGGGGAGAGGGGATCAACAATTATGATTCAAGTTATGGATACATGTGTAATGCCGCGCATATATATAGATTTTCTTATTTCAAAAACAAAAAGAAGAAGCTAAATTTAAATTAATTCTTGATTTTTCCCCCTCTTCCCCCATATATCTAGCCATGGCCTTGGATTCATTGGAGGAAGAGATGTTAGGAGGAGGCACAAATTTTGAGGGGACTGTTTTGCTGCAATGATGGAGTATTGTTGTTAATGTGAAATTTAATGTTTCCACCACTAATTTGGCCTTCCACATTTGATCCATTTGTGTCTTGTTTGGCGTGATGGAGATGTGGAATCCTATTGATTATAGTTTGGTTTTTTGTTGGTTGGAGGTGGGTGGAAGTGATGGCCACCTGCCATTTCTCCTTTATTGTTTCACCAACAAGCTTTGACTTGTTTCCCTGGTCCTTCACACGCAATTTTAGTGTTGGCCGTATGCCTTGAACTGATTGTTTTATTTTTTTCTACCTTGGCTTCTGTTTAGCCTGCAACACCTTACTCTGGTTGTTGGTTACGTGGTTCACTCTGGAAGGAAGTTCTTGGTGTGTTGTTTTTATCTGGAGTGAAAAGGGAAAAGCTTGTGTTGGCTGCATTTTTACAGGAATAATGACTTGAACAACCTAGTTTTACAAATCCCTGTCTATGCATATCCTGCAGTGAAGGCGTTCCTTGAGATCAGTTCTCTTTGAGGCATTTTGTTAAGTAGTTCACTCACCTTGTGTTTATCATCCTAGTTGCATCCTCACCTCATGAGGTACCTGTGACTTCAGTTTACAAAAGGACTGTTTCCTTGTGCTTCGATGGGTGTTCTTACCTTGTTTCAAAAAAATTGTGACCTGACCGCGTACATAATGGCTTGGGAGTTGAGCAACTTGCTATCTTTGTGCTCAAATTTTAGTTTGGTATCTTTGTGGGTTTTTTTTTTTTTTTTCCTTTTTCTTAGCATTTTAGATTGAAGTCTGGACGCCATCCTTCCCACCATTTTGTTTTCTTCCTCGAATTCTTAGCGCTCGAGAACTTCTATAACTTGCCCCAAACCTGATGGGTTATAGTATGATAAATAAGCTTAAATTGCAAGAACTTCATCACTAGATGGCTAAGCGCGGTCTTGATACTTCTGGATGTAAGCTTGTTTTGGTAGGTAGACTTGATGCGGCTATTAAAGATGAATCGGAATCAAAAGATAAGAAAATACCTAGTGCTAATACCAAGTTGTCTATGGATAAGAGGAAATAGGAAGTGTAAAAAGTAGCCTAAAGATGAAGAAAGAATAGACATAATAGCATATACAAATAAATTTCTTAACTCTGCAAATGAAATCTCTCTCGATAAAGATGGAATTACTTCTAAAAATCAAGATTTAGTAATAGTGACAAATATTGTCACAATTCAAGAGCTACGTAATGAGCTGGAAAAGTACAACCTTGATACATGTGGATGGAAGTCTGACTTGGAAGTTGTAACTCATGGTTTTGGAGCTCCCTGCCTATGCCAATGTGAGAATGAGTGGTGTTTTAGCGCCAACATGTAGGTGGATGGAGATTTGATTGGAGGAATGTTGTTGTAGGCTTGAGAGTGGTGTTGGTGCCTTGCATGCTATGGACAAAGATTCAACTAGAGGGTTGTTGTTTCTAGACTTTAAGATGTTTGGGTGCCTCGTTAAAGCTGGAGGAACAGGCAAGATATTTCTACACTTTTCTCTTGTTGCTAAATTTAAAATTATCATGAAATTGAACCAAATTTTCCTTGAATTAGTTGTCATTTAGATGCCTTGTTGGGAGATCTCTCCTGTCTACTTGTTTTGTTCTTGTTTTAGATTTTATCATTCTCTGTATGTTAGTGGAAAGCAAGTGTGTGTTCTCTCCTCTAGGTGTTAAGTTTCTCATGCTCGAGTGATAGACCTTCATATATATATATATATATATCTTCTTCTCTACGATTGAGTTTCAAGATTATTATGTTGATCCAACTAGTAATTTCATTGTCGTTAAAGTAAGTTTGCGATAAATATGAAGCTCTTTCCTATCACTTGAGTTTGTTTTATTTGTCTTTTTTGAATGTTGTTAAATATCTCTCTCAAACCCCTTTGGTAAACTTCTTGACATTGGGAAAGAAAGGTTGTAGAATTGGAGTGATCAACGCTTGGGCTATCCGGGTTGGAGATTTGGTATTAAAAATTTTAGAATGAGAAATTTTGTGTGCAACGTGTTTCAAACCTCGCATGTTTAGACTCTTGTGTTATCTTCCCTCTTGTTCCTAGGATTTTTAAAGCCATCCTTAGAAAGTACATTGACCGTCCCCAGCAACTTGAATCGTAACTAGTTTTTCGGATTAGCTAAGTTCGAGGTTTTAATTGTGCAAATCCAGTACCCCACTATTACTAGAATTGTTTTGGTCTAATTCCCTCTCGGAAGATTGTTGGTGAAATAATCTAGTTTTCTAACTTGTGTTTTCCTCCCTTTCATAATGATTGTGTTGTTAATTAAGATTGGACAGTTTCTATGCACATATGTACCTTAATGTTTTGTGATGAAAATTGTCTTGAACATTGTTAACCTTGGGGAAAAATTTCTTGCAATTGATAGTATTATGGACTTATAGTGGAAGGAGTTGTTTTGATAATGAAACTTAGTATTTTATGTTGTACCTATGTTTGAACAGTTGATTATGTTACCAAGGGTTGCCTTAAAGTATTGTTGTTTTGGAAAAGAGGTAATTTCTTTTAAATTAACCGAACTTTAGAGTTACTGTGGAGGTTTGTAAATCCTTAGATAAAATTTAGATGACATTTTGTATACTTTTGTCTGACAGAACTCCCTTCTTCTCCCATGTGTTGTTACTAGCCTATAAGGGCATTGAACCTTCTTGAATGATTGGGGAATCTCTGGAAGCTAATGGTCAAGTCTTGTATTCTTTGCCTTCGCTTTGAAACTTATGGTGTGTGATGTCCATGTAATTAATTTCAGTTGTATACTCTATGTGATTACAGGATTTAAAAAAATCTAATATACTTGGCTTTTCATGTTAATCTTTAAACCCCTTGTTTCCTCTTTGTTGGGCGGACCAACTCTTGCCTTTTTAGAAATCTAATATTTTAGCCTATGCGTTTGGTACCTTCTGATAAATTTAGATGGTTGGTCTGTATATCGATTTTCAATCTTGTAATTAATAATCTATTTATTTGATGGGAATCATGTTTCTGCTAGATTGTTTATTTCTTCTTATAGGGCCAAGGGCCATTCTCGTATGATTGTTATACTTTCGTTGCTTTTGTTCATAACTGAAGTACAAGGTCTTTCATCTTTGATTGGCATGGTAGAGACTTTATTATAACTTGAGGTGTTGTAAGTGTTTAGAGCAGTTACCCAATTCATGTAATAGAGTGTTTCCTTTCATGGTATTGTTAGATTATAGTTATTGTGGCTTGTGTAGCCTTATCTTGCTCAGTTCTCGAATTGACTCTTGTGGAAAATTTTTGCAGATGGCCTATGCGAGTAGATGAGGGATAGACTGTAGATTTTTGCATCAACCTCAGTTGAGAAGTTCTTTTACACGAATCCTTTTTATGTTGTTCAACTATTGATAAGGTCCAGTGGAAACTTTAGAAGAGGGTCAGTGTCTTAGTATAATGTATTGTGGACTTTGTCATCTTAACTTTGGAAACCTTGGATTGTTTGACTATCATTGAAAATATAAGAAAATTGGATTACCACTTTGTTAAGTGATCTTAATGGATTATCATAATTCTAAGAATAGTTTAGCATTTCTTGGTCAATGTTTTTACTCTCTTGTTCCCTATTCATGGTTCCTTAGAGTGGGTATGTCTCTTTGGCTTGTGTATCATGCTGGAAAGAACTGATGCAACCTTGTTTTGTTTTCGTAAATGAGTATTGTTAAACTTTACCCTTGTGAATAAATGTTGAGTTAAATCTTTCTAAGACTTAGTAATAATGTGTCATAAGTAAAATAAAATGGGTTGTTTAATACTTATAGAAGTTAAACTAAAATTTATATGCAAATAAATTAATGTAGAGGTGACCAACTTGAGAGCAAGTAATTCCATAAGTGATCAAAGATGAAACTATCCTTTGTTAAGTAAAATTATATAACTTGATATCCCTAGCTACACTAGCGAACATTATCCTTTTTATGGTGAATTCTTAAAACGATCCTAAGGTGAAATAAATTGTTAGTTGTTAGAAGACAATAAGATTTAATAAGTAGGAGGAAACAGTTTAGAAACCACGCAATCTATCTCTCAACCATTTGAAAGGTAAATTGTTTTCTTTTGTAAAAATCATCCAGTAAAGCCTAAGTAAAATCTTTAATAATTTTGGATAAATTCTCAAGCTTCAATAAAAACCTGGTTAATAACTAATGAGGTCTTAAAGATGAATTCAACTCGACCTTCTTCCTCTAACCTTTTTTTCAAGGTGCTTGGTAATTTTTCTCTTAAGTATGTTGAAAGCGAATCCATATTGTAATAAGGGTATGAGCGAGTTTTAGTAGCGTAAGTGTGGATAGATGGCCTTGTGGAATTAAATTACCTCCTTTATTAAATAATTGAATTAAACAAATAAATGTCATAATAGAGAAGATTTAAAGCTAATTACTCAGTGTAAAAGGAATAAACTTAGCTTGGTAAGATGAATTGTACGAATCATATCTTGAGTCTCCTTGAAAACGTAAGTTAAGAATTTCAAGATGTCTTATTAAGATAAATAACCCTCAAGAATATCTCACTGTGGGTTTCCCTAACTATAAGTGTGTTCTGTGGTTGGACTTCTATGTTGTCCTGTGTAAAGAAAAGTGAATTATCCTTGGTGGGTGTGAACATTTCCGTGTTACCTTTGTGGTCATCCTTGTATCAAGTTGTTCTCAAAGTTAGTTGTAACCTTGGTGGCGACATGTTGTGTTATGTGTCAAGTAAAAAAAAAAAAAATTATCTTTGTATTTTAATGTGTTGTTTAGTGTGTGAATTTGTGGGTCTTTACACTTGGTATTAGAGCCAAGGTTCATGCTCTCAAAACTCTCGATTGGAGTGGTGTTAGATGGTGTTAGTGATGATGATGGTGTTGCATGATGGAGGTTGATAGTTGAAGAGTAATGTGGTATAAGCGTGATGTGATTGATTTCATAATTGTGATATTGTGAATGCACATGATGTGTATGTCACATAGTGAGTATTTGTTATCATGTTGATGTGCTGGGGATGGGATTATTCTCTCTCCTTCTTGTGGATTCTATGAAGAGTTCACGTGTGAATTACTGCTTGTGATGTGTGAAAATAATTCTAATGTGGATGACAGAGTGTTGGAGCATCGTGAAATATTGTGATATGTGGGTGTGTCGATGTGCTTGTATGACTAGATTGATGTAAAGTGAAATGAGTTATATCAAGATGTTTTTACCATGTTTTGAAGAAATGTGTGTACCACCTTGTTATGTAGCAATTAATGTTATGGTTGTGATGTTACTATGTTCATCAAATGTATGATTTGTGTGATATGTAATGATTCATGTTATGATTTAGGGGCATACGGTGAGCATATGAACCCTATTGTATAGTGATTGCACTTTGGGTGCAGAACGTGGTAAAGTGATGTAATGCACCCAGTGAATGTATGATTGTGATCTACCCTGTAAATGTACCATACGTAAGATGTTATGGTAGTTATGTGTGTACCACCATTATGTTAGTGATGTTGTTGCATGTTATGTTGTGAACCTTACACTAACCAACCTAAAGGAAATCGGTCAAGTGTGTGTTTAGAGTGAGGAAAGGTGTACGGTTGACTAATCAAGAGAGACAACCTTAGGCTCAGTAGATGGTGGACCATGCTCCTCTCTCTCTCTTTATGTGGTTGTTTTATGGATACAACCTTAGTGTAGCTATGACTGTGTTTAGCCTTGTAGAAGTGGTGGCGGGATGATTCAGATAGAGGTGATGACAATTGTACTATTGATATTTTATTTTGCGAGATGAGGCTTGATGTTCCGAGTGCCAACAACTCATTGAGTACCCCTTGGTGGCCAAATAAGGCCACATAGTCATTGTAATGTGCTATTCTTATATATGTATTTTATTCGTAAATTGAAATTTTTATGTTATTTCTGCAAGGACTAGTAGTTTTCTTGATTGCCATGTTTTACATTTTGGGCATTTCCTTGGTTTTGGTACTAACATGCAGATTTTGACACTAACTATGGCTATTTGGCCATTTATTTTGCTTGGTTTTGGATCTTCTTTTAAATTTTAAGATTTTACCACCTTGCCCAAGGCTTGTACCTTGCCACTTGGCATTTGGATCGGATTGCTATGCTGGTTCTATTGTTGTGATGTGTGGAATAGGGTCATGGGATGCACCATGGAATGGTTGGACCTATGGACCCGCTTCATTGTATGGGGGTATGCCCCAAGGAGTTACAGATAACTAGCGGCTTGTTGAACAACGCGTTATTATGTCACTTGGGTTAGGAGTGTTTGAACTCTATGTGCCTAGGGCCATAGGGACAACCGGCCTCCTTGAGGGAGGCATAAGAGATTTGAGGGAGGCATAAGAGACTTGAGGAGGAATAAGAGTTTGAGGGAGGCATAAGAGATTTGTGTGTATGATTGATGTTTCGGGATATATGTTGAGTTATTGTGATGTTTAGGTAGTGGTCTTTTGATGTATGTGCTACTCATGTCAGTTGGACATGTTTTGTGATGTTGTGGATATGGCATTAATGCCCTTGTTGACCCTATGTACATGTAGCTATTTTTGAGTCATGTAAAATCTTCATATGTGGAATTGAGGAAATGTCTGGTTGTCATAGTACTCTTTGTTTGAGTATTCTGTACGTCAGTCATAGATGTGTAACAGGTGTTATGCTTGTGGACCGAGTTTGTTCTCTTCCATATTTGGTCAAGCTTTTGTGATGTGGTACAGACATGAAAGTATGTAAAAGTATGCTTGTGAAATTTTTTTGTGTTGCGTATGACCCTAGTAGGGTGTTGTATTAGTAGTTCATGTTGGGCACCCACAATAAGGAATAAACTAAAACTCTTCAACAATGAAATTTTAAGGAAACTGAATTAAGAATAATGTTAATGGAAAGAGACTAATGAAAGAATGAATAAGAGGGAACTACCAATCTTCACAGAACCTTGAAAGTTTAAATTATGCCAAATGTTTCTAAGGCTACCTCATGGCCGTGCTTTAATGTTAGAATATTTTAACCATAGGGTATACTTTCATCTTCTTTGTTCATTGTTCCTTACCACCTCTCCTTCCTTAAATGTTATGTCGCATCAAGGATGATGCTTTCTTAAGGGGAGGAGAATGTAATGCCCCGTATATATATAGATTTTCTTTTTTAAAAACAAAAAAAGAAGCTAAATTTAAATTAATCCCCCCCTCGGTATATCTAGCCATGGCCTTGGATTCGTTGGAGGAAGAGATGTTAGGAGGAGGCACAAATTTTGAGGGGACTATTTTGCTGCAATGATGGAGGATTGTTGTTAATGTGAAATTTAATGTTTCCACCATCGATTTGGCCTTCCACGTTTGATCTTTTTGTGTCTTGTTTGACGTGATGGAGATGTGGACTCCTATTGATTATAGTTTGTTTTGTTGTTGGTTGGAGGTGGGTGGAAGTGATGGCCACCTGCCATTTCTCCTTTATTGTTTCACCAACATGCTTTGACTTGTTCCCTGGTCCTTCACACGCAATTTTAGTGCTGGCCGTATGCCTTGAACCGATTGTTTTCTTTTTTTTCTGCCTTGGCTTCTGCTTGCACTACTCTTTAAGTTTTCACACCTTACTCTGGTTGTTGGCTGCGTGGTTCACTCTGGGAGGAAGTTCTTTGTGTGTTGTTTTTTTTTGGAGTGAAAAGGGCAAAGCTTGTGTTGGCTACATTTTTATAGGAATAACGACACTTGTGCCTAATTTTACAAATCCATGTCTATGCATATCCTGTAGTGAAGGCATTCCTTGAGATCGTGTTCTCTTTGAGGAATTCTTTTAAGCGCCTTCACTCATCTTGTGTTTATCATCCTAGTTGCATCCTCATGCTCATGAGGTACTTGTGACTTTAGTTTACAAAAGGACCCATTTCCTTGTGCTTTATGGGTGTTCTTACCTTGTTTCAAAAAAATTGTGACTCTCCTACGACCACGTACATAATGGCTTGGGAGTTGAGCAACTTGTTATCTTTGTGCTTAGATTTTAGTTTGGTATCTTTGACAGGGTTTTTTTTTTTTTTTCCTTTTTGCTTAACATTTGTTTTTCTCCACACGTCAGCTTGCACAACTAGATTGAAGTCCTGGACGCCATCCTTCCCACCATTTTGTTTTCTTCCTCGAATTCTTAGCACTCAAATTTCAGAACTTGCCCCAAACTCTGATGGGTTATAGTATGATAAATAAGCTTAAATTGTAAGAACCTCGTCATTAGATGGCTAAGCGCGGTCTTGATACTTCTGGATGTAATCTTGTTTTGGTAGGTAGACTTGATGCGGCTATTAAAGATGAATCGGAATCAAAAGATAAGAAAATACCTAGTGCCAATACCAAGTTGTTATGGATAATAGGGAAACAAGCGTTTAAGTGTAAAAAGTAGCCTAAAGATGAAGATAGAAATGACATAGCTTTACATATATAAATAAATTTCTTAACTCTTTAAATGAAAGCTCTCTCAATAAAGATGGAATTACTTCTAAAAATCAAGATTTAGTAATACATGGTGACAAATCATCACAATTCAAGAGCTACGAATGAGTTGGAAAAGCGCAACCTTGATACATGTGGATGGAAGTCTGACTTGGAAGTTACAACTCATGATTTTGGAGCTCCCCGCTGTGTCTCAACATGAGAACGAGTGGTGTTTTAATGCCAACATGTGGGTGGATGGAGATTCGATCGGAGGAATGTTGTTATAGGCTTGAGAGTGGTGTTGGCACCTTGCATGCTATGGACAAAGATTCAACTAGAGGGTTGTTGTTGCTAGAATTTAAGATGTTTGGGTGCCTCATTAAAGCTGGAGGAACAGGCAAGATATTTCTACACTTTTCTCTTATTGCTAAATTTAAAATTATCATGAAATTGAACCACCTTTTCCTTGAATTAGTTTTCATTTAGACGCCTTGTTGGGAGATCTCTCCTGTCTGCTTGTTTTGTTCTTTTTTTAGCTTTTATCATTCTCAGTATGTTAGTGGAAAGCAAGTGTGTGTTCTCTCCTCTAGGTGTTAAGTTTCTCATGCTCGAGTGATAGACCTTCATCTTTTTGTATATATATATATATATATATATATATATATCTTCTTCTCTACGATTGAGTTTCAAGATTATTATGTTGATCCAAGTAGTATTTTCGTTGTCGTTAAAGTAAGTTTCGGGGTTCATTTTAAGAGACCTCTTGGAAATCGGAGGTGGAGAATACCTGGTGAATATCCCCAGAACCGGTTTCGCGGGAAGGCAAATTTTTTAGGGGTTGTATGAAAAAATTTCACCTGATTGTCAAGTGGTGCGACAGAAGGCTGCAGATGCGTGATAGGATATTTTTCGCATCACGTGTCATGAAAATGCAATGACACACGTCAATAGAACTTTTGATGCGCGTCGAAGTTCTGCCGTGGCAGACACACGCGTCACTATATTTTCATGACGCACGACAAAATCTCTGTCGCGTGTCTCGCAGCCTCCCGACCTCTACTTTCCCATCAAAAAATCTCCGTGTCACGTGTCAACACTGCCCTTGTCATGCGTCAACACTTTCTGCACACGCCAACACACTCCTCTCCTGCGCGTCACGTCACCACTTCCCAAGTCGCGAATCAACACTTCCTCAGCTCGTCGCGTCAACCACTTCCTTTGTCATGCCACGTCACCGCCTGCTGTTACACGCCAACACTTCCTCCAGCCGTCGCGTCAACACCTCCTCTATCGCGCCGCCACTACCCAAGTCACGTGTCAAAACTTCCTCACACACGCGTCACCACTCACTCGCCACACGTCACCATTGCCTAAGTCACGAGTCAACACTTCCTCATCGCCACGCGCACACCTCCTCTCCGTGCACGTATCACCACTACCCAAGTCGCGCGTCAACACTTCCTCTGTCACGCGTCACCACTTCCTCCTCTCGCGCATATCACCACTGCCCAAGTCACGCGTCAACACTTCCTCTCATGCGTCACACGCCAACACGCCCAAGTCGCACGTCAACACTTCCTTTGTCGCTAGCATTAAGACGGGGTGCTTGTTGTCACGTGTCAACAATCACAAAGCTAACAGTGATCTGAATCTCTGGTGCTTAAGGGTATGCGAGTTCAAATTTCACAGTATTGGTAATTTGTTAAGCTACTTGAGGTATACTACCCGGCGAATCAGCTAGGTTTTTATAGGAGATGTTTTCAAATGAAGGCGAAGCCGACCCCCCAAAAAATATACTATATATTTTAGGCGAACAGACACCAACCCACTCCGAATAATTCGACTTTTCAAATTTTCATAAAATGAAATTTTTGCCATATTACGAATATTCACCGCTAAAATTATCCCTGGTAAGTTTGTGATAAATATGAAGATCTTTCCTATCACTTGAGTTTGTTTTCTTTGTCTTTTGTCGAATGTTGTTAAATATCTCTCTCAAACCCCTTTGGTAAACTTCTTGACATTGGGAAAGAAAGGTTGTAGAATTGGAGTGATCAACACTTGGGCTATCCGGGTTGGAGATCTGGTATTAATACTTTTAGAATGAGAAAGTTTGTGTGCAACATGTTTGGACCTCGCATGTTTAGACTCTTGTGTTATCTTCCCTCTTGTTCCTAGGCTTTTTAAAGCCATCTTTAGAAATTACATTGACCATCCCTAGCAACTTGAATCGTAACTAGTTTTTCAGGTTAGCTAAGTTCGAGGTTTTAATTATGTAAATCCAATTCCCCGCTATTACTAGAATTGCATTGGTCTAATTCCCTCTCGGAAGATTGTTTGTGAAATAATCTAGTTTTCTAACTTGTGTTTTCCTCCCTTTTATAATGATTGTGTTGTTAATTAAGATTGGATAGTTTCTATGCACATATGTACCTTAATGTTTTGTGATGAAAATTGTCTTGAACATTATTAACCTTGGGGAAAACTTTCTTGCAATTGATAGTATTATGGATTTATAGCGGAAGGAGTTGTTTTGATAACGAAACTTAGTAGTTTATGTTGTACCTATGTTTGAACAGTTGATTATGTTACCAAGGGTTGCCTTAAAGTATTGTTGTTTTGGAAAAGAGGTAATTTCTTTTAAATTAACCGAACTTTAGAGTTATTGTGGAGGTTTGTAAATCCTTAGATAAAATTTAGATGACATTTTGTATACTTTTGTCTGACAGAACTCCCTTCTTCTCCCATGTGCTTTGTTACTAGCCTATAAGGGCATTGAACCTTCTTGAATGATTGGGAATCTCGGGAAGCTAATGGTCAAGTCTTGTATTCTTTTCCTTCACTTCAAAACTTATGGTGTGTGATGTTCATGTAATTAATTTCAGTTGTATACTCTATGTGATTACAGGATTAAAAAAAATCTAATATACTTGGCCTTTCATGTTAATCTTTAAACCCATTGTTTACTCTTTATTGGGAAGACAACCTCTAGCCTTTTTAGAAATATAATATTTTAGCCTATGCGTTTGGTACCTTCTGATAAATTTAGATGGTTGGTCTCGTATATAGAATTTTCAATCTTGTAATTAATAATCTATTTATTTGATGGGAATCTTATTTCTAGGTGTTGTAAGTGTTTAGAGCACTTACCCAATTCATGTAATAGAGTGTTTCCTTTCATGGTATTGTTAGATTATAGTTATTGTGGCTTGTGTAGCCTTATCTTGCTCAGTTTCCCGGCGAACCCGACTCTTGTGGAAAATTTGTTGTAGATGGCCTATGCGAGTAGATGAGGGATAGACTATAGATTTTTGCATCAACCTCAGTTGAGAAGTTCTTTTACACGAATCCTTTTTATGTTGTTCAACTATTGATAAGGTCCAGTGGAAACTTTAGAAGAGGGTCAGTGTCTTAGTATAATGTATTATGGACTTTGTCATCTTAACTTTGGAAACCTTGGATCGTTTGACTATCATTGAAAATATAAGAAAATTGGATTACCGCTTTGTTAAGTGATCTTAATGGATTATCAAAATTCTAAGAATAGTTTAGCATTTCTTGGTCAACATTTTTACTCTCTTGTTCCCTATTCATGGTTCCTTAGAGTGGGTATGTCTCTTGGCTTGTGTATCATGCTTGGAAAGAACTGATGCAACCTTGTTTTGTTTTCGTAAATGAGTATTGTTAAAATTTACCCTTGTGAATAAATGTTAAGTTAAATCTTTCTAAGACTTAGTAATAATGTGTCATAAGTAAAATAAAATGGGTTGTTTAATACTTATGGAAGTTAAACTAAAATTTATATGCAAATAAATTAATGTAGAGGTGACCAACTTGAGAGCAAGTAATTCCATAAGTGATCAAAGATGAAACCATCCTTTGTTAACTAAAATTATATAACTTGATATCCCTAGCTACACTAGCGAACATTATCCTTTTATGGAGAATTCTTAAAACGATCCTAAGGTGAAATAAATTGTTAGTTGTTAGAAGACAATAAGATTTGAAAAGTAGGAGGAAACAATTTAGAAACTATAATGCCCTCAAAACGAATGCCGCGCCACAAGAATTTGACCCGAAAAGCGAAATTTTTTTTTTTAAAAGGGTATTTTACTTCGAGTTGTTTCCACATGGCTCGATGAGTTTAGCTTATACGTGTACCACCAATCAAGGTTGTAAAAGTCAAACCACTCCTAGCGAGCTGGTCAAATAAATTCGGTGGGCTTTATTGGAGACCAAGCTACTCCACACAACTCGGCGAGTTATTAATTACATCGGGCGAGTTCGAAAACAGGCTTGAAAACCACCACGGCCGCGATGATGCTTCGAGGTAAGAGATATTTGAATCTATCTCATTCGACGTTCCACAGAGATATGCAGGGTCGTCATGCGAGTTAATTTGTCTACTGTCTGGTAAAATCGTGATAACAATACATCTGAAAGGTAAACCAAGAGTATGATATAATTTATTTTGAAGTGACTACATTAACCACTTCAATTTTTATTTTTACTTTATTATTCAGTTATATTACGTTATTTCAAAATTTAATACATTATAATATATATATATATATATATATATATGTAGATAAATGCTTACTTTATTATTTAGATATATTACGTTATCTCAAAACTTAATACTTTATAAAATATATCTATGTATAATAATTATACGTTAAATTTACTTACTTGACCCCAATTTGCTTTATTTACAAAGCATGGCTTTATGTGTTAGGTATTCAAATCACTATGCTCATATAAAAAAATAATGTTATGTGTCATACTACTACTACACTATGTAGTATATAATACTTAAGTAATCCTAAGTAGATATCTGGATAGACATATAACCAAACAAAAGAAAAGAAACCAAAAGACAAGAGTCCTTGGCGAGTCTTGCTTGTCAACTATGTTTAATTTTTATGGTTGGGGCGGTCGACAGCTCACCAAAACCTGTCACACGCATTTACTTCTTCCTCCTCATGCGTGCACGCCACATGGAAACACAGAGCCACCTGGTTGATTTAATCCAATTGCTACCCTCGATTTTACAAAAAGGCAAACCTCACACACCCACACTCCGAAGCGTTGGGTGCTTCTCCGGCCCCATGGGTTCAATACGGTGGTTGAGAATGGAGTTACGGCGAGTGGGACAGGGATGCAACAACCGGTTCCCCCCATTTTCTTCTCTCGAGTGTCAAAACAAGCAGAAGCATGTCACAAGCGTGCTACTATATCATTGCTCAAAAGATCGATACATCCTCTTGTTGTTTGTCAAGCATCTTTCTTTGAAAAGTATCATCTTTTTTTTTTAACGCTTATTTTCTTAGACAAGATTTAAGGGCGATTGATCGGTCTTGATTTTGAGACTAACTTCACATTTGTTTGGGCAGTTATGAGGCTTGCCATGCAGCTGGATATTTGTGAAGCTAAGACCACTCGCAGTGTCCTAATCTGCATACAAAAAACGTTTGAACAAGATTTGTAAGCATTGCAACATTTTAAATATTCGCTGTGACAGTCAGCGCTTTGTGTATCAAGTTGTCTATTAGGCGTATCTACTGGAACGTATCATCATTTTTTTATTTTTATATTTAGCAGTTATTCTCTTAGGCACGATTTAAGGGTGTTTGACTGGTCTGATTTTGAGACTAACTTTACATTTGTTTGGGCAGTGGCGAGGCCTACCATGTAGCTTGATATTTGTGAAGCTAAGACCACTCACAGTCTACTAATCTGTAAAAAAAACGTTTAAACAATATTTGTAGGCATTGCAACAATTTAATTATTCGCCGTGGCGATCGCTTTGTGCATCAAGTTGTCTATCAGGCATATCTGCTGAAACGTATCATCATGTTTTTTTTTTATATATATTAGCGGTTATTCTCTTAGACACGATTTGTTCGTGGAGGAACAACATATAGAGGTGGGTCTGTTACATATCAGAATATTAATGAAGCACAACTGTTTTGCAAAGGACAAGGGTAGTTTATGCGTAGGTCTGTTTAGAGATTTCATTTTCTTGTTTATTTGCAATGGATTTTACAAAAATTCATGGATGAATAAAACATAAAGGGAACTAGAACTTGAAATGCTTCTTGGCATCTTAAAAGCCATTTGAAACTTAAGGCCTTCCATCAACTACATAAGAGGAGATGATGCATTATTTTTTTTTTAATCTTTCCAACACATTACTTTCAAGTCTCCAACAAAATTTTAATATATTTCCTTTTGTACTTTCTTTCCAACATTCCACAAGAATTCAACAACATTTCCAATAAATTTATAGAGTAAGAAATACTATCATTTCAATTCAAATTTTCCTTCAAATCTTTTACAACATGTCCTACTTCATGTGGAAAACAAATTTGCAATAATGGAAGCTAAAGAAAGCAAACAATATTACATTTTTCCTCCACTCAAGGTGGGTAAATACATGATATTTTTACATTGTCAACAACAAGGTTCTTGTGCTCCAAGGTGTTCTTCATCCATGCTTCAAGTTCCAAGCATTTTCAATCACAACCAAGATAGGGGAGAGGAAATACTCTCCTCCCAACCAAACTCAATGGACAAGAGAAGAAATCTCCTCCATTGACCCCGAGCCCCAAACACAACACAATGAAGGATGGTCTCCAACTCAAGGCAACAATACTTGCTTCCACAATACAATTTTCTTCACAACATTCAAAGTAAAAAGAGGAAACAACAAGGAAACACAAATAACACAATACTTTGCACCACAAGGCTTTCATCCAAGCCAACAAGAGAAGGAACTATGGGAATGTTTTCCTTATGCCTCCCAATTGAGATGAGATGCCCATCCAAAACCCTCCACAATAAAACACAAGCCCCTATGACTCTTATGCCTCCCTCAAGTACCCCTTTTTCCTCCCATACTCTTATGCCTCCCTCCTCTTATGGCTCCCTCAAAGACAAGGTAGAATGTAAACATTCTTACCCAAGATGGGCATCCCTCTCAAACTCCCTCCACAATATCCTAATCTACTCTTTTGCCTCCCTCATGAGTATTCCCATAGACCTCTCCTATACTACACAATAAGCATTCTATCCATTTTTCACAATACACCAAAGTAAACATGCATTTTTCACAATTTTAGCATAGAAGCAACAATAATATGAAAGCAAAACAAAGGAGAGGGTTTCCTACCTCTCCATTGGAGAAGCCTAAACCAAGAAACTTGTCCAAGCTCCTTCCCAAATCAATCCAAGCATGCAAGTCCAAGCACTCTCTTTTTCTCTTTCTCCCAATTCTTTTCTCTCCCAAAATAACAAAAGAGAACTCTTCAACAAAACAAAAACAAAACTCCAACCCCCTCAACAAGAGAGGAAGTTTCAATAAATAGACCAAAGGAAAGGGTGAGGGTGATGTGGCTCCATGTAGGATGCCACATCACACATCCTCAAACCACCTCCCAAGGTCAACTCAAATCCCAAAACACCATAAATGGGTGGTTGGGTTGAATGACATCTCCAATCCACATCCATCCCTTCCCCATGTGTCCTAAGACATAAATAAATGCAAAAGAAGACAAGTGCACTCCAAAGTCACATTTCCCTTCCCAAAACAATAAATAATCCCCTTTTTGGATTCCCAACCCATAGATATGGTTGGTAAGGGGTTTTGGGAAGTGTGGGACAAGTTTAACTTGTCCCACAAGTCCCCCAAAATTGCCCTCAATCTCAAATTCGAGATTCAAAGAACATGGAGTGGTCAACACTCAAAACCAAGCATTCAATACATGAGGAAACACAAGGCTCAAGGAGCCAACCAACAAAATAAATACATCCACTAGACTTCCCTCCAAAACTTAAAATTTAAAACAAGGTGTTAAATTAATTCTAAACATACTTAGCAAAAGAAAATTTTAAAAAGATATCACAAATAAAATCACCCACTAAGGTAAGTTAAAACAAACAATTAAAATTCTTACCCCCTTGGTCACATAGGAAAATTTCCCCCTCATGGAAATTTTCTCAACACATAAAAGAACAAAGTTAACACAATACAATTTACTAGTTGCCTTGACGACCAATTGTTGTAACCACCCGACATCCTGTTGTGTTTGGTTCCCAATCCCCCTCATGGTTGTGATCATGCTATGTTTCCTGCAAAATGCAAAATACCCTCTTCGGCCTTGCGGCCATGTCAAAATATCCAAAATAACCATATGCATGAAATTTATTAACATCTATACGTAATTCAAGCAATCATTATTTCTAGGTCTAAATCACAACTTAATTATGCATTTCATCATTATCCAAAATTATAGTAATGTAAATTTAACAACTACATTCTATTCAACATGGCGAAGAAATCCAGTGTTAGAACACATGCAATATATCCATATAAAAATAATATCGGAATCCAATAGTCTGTCCATGAGTCAGTGTAGATCATACTGAAAACAAAATCCAATCATAATCCAAATGCATCTAGTCACAAAACATCATGCTAATCAACATAAGTATAAATCATGTCCATATCCAAAGTCTGCATAACTCAAAATGGTAATCAACTAAGTGTCGTAGGGAAGTGGGCATTACATCCCCCTCCCCTTAGACTAGACTTCCTCCTGGAAGTCACTGAAATAAGTGTGGAAACTGAGCTCGCAATGATGTAGCATCCTCCCAAGTAGCAGCAGTCTCATCATACCTGTCCCATTGGACCCGAACCTGATCAATCTCTCTGCCGCGAAGGCCCAGGGTCCTACGATCTAAAATGCGCACGGGCTCCACCATCACCTGCCCCTGATCCTGCACCTGCAATGCAGTCCAATCTAGCACATGAGAAGGATCAGAAACATATCTCCTAAGCACAGAAACGTGAAATACATCATGGACACACGATAAGCTAGGTGGCAATGCTAGATGATAGGCCAAGGGACCGAGGCGCTCCAAGATCTCAAAGGGACCCACAAACCTAGGAGTAAGCTTAGAACCTTTTCCATAACGGATAGGGCTCTTATGTGGTCTGACACGAAGAAACACCTTCGTGCCTACCTCAAAACTGCGATCTGTCCTATGTTGGTCTGCATACTTCTTCTGTCTATCCTGTGCCTCCTGCAATCTCTGTCTGATCAGGGTAACCTGCTGCTCCATGTCCTGTAATAATGCTGGCCCAAGGGAAACCCTGTCCTCAATCCTATCCCAACTAAGAGGTGTCTGCACTCTACCATATAATACATGCGAAAAGGAGCCATGCCTATAGAACTCTGGAAGCTATTATTATAAGCGAACTCTACCAAATACAGATACTCCTCCCATCTCGACTGATGATCCATCACGTACATCCTGAGCATATCCTCCAAAATCTGATTCACCCTCTCTGTTTGTCCATCTGTCTCAGGGGTGATAAGGTGCTGAAATTAATCCTTGTCCCGAGGGCATCTTTGGATGGTGGTCCCAGAAATGGGAGGTGTCTGACAAGTCGCGATCACAAATGATCTTCCACGGAATCCCATGTAGTCCGACAATCTCATCAAGATATACTCGTCTTTCTGCACTAGCCGTGTAGGTGGTCTTCACTGGAGAAAAGTGAGCTACCTTCGTCAATTTATCCACCGTGACCATGATGGCATCGTGATGGTATCTTGACGTCGGCAACCCAACAATGAAATCCATAGAAATGGTGTCCCACTTCCACTCTGGTATGGCGTGAGGATAGAGAAGGCCACCGGATCTTGATGCTCGCCTTCACCCTCACGCACTCTAAACAGTGGATACAAATGAAGCTATGTCTCTCCGAAGTCCTCTCCAAAATTACAATCATCTCAAGGTGGCGTGCATCTTTTCACCCGGGATGGGCCGAGTAAGGTGCACGATGAGCCTCGGTCAAAATGTCATGTCTCAAGCCTCCATTTCGGGAACATATATCCGGCCTCTCGTATGCAGAAGACCATCTGTCTCTAGTGAAAAACCATCAAATCTCCCTCAAGGGGTCTCGAGACTCAATCTCTGCTCTGGGCGCAAGGTAGAAACTATCCTGAGGAAGGCTGCTACAATATCCTACTCCGCAAATCTGTGCCCACCGAGGTGGCCATAGCACATGTCTCCGCCTACTCAAGGCATCTCAGAACCACATTCCCCTTCCCCTTCACATGCTCTATCTCCATGTCATACTCACAGAGTAACTCCATCCAACGTCGCCGATGAGCATTGAGATTGGGTGCATGAAGAGGTGGCGAAGACTCAAGTGATCTGTCACGAGTGTAAATCTCCGTCAAGAAGAAAATGTCTCCAGTAAGCACTAAGGCATGTACCACCTGCTGCAAGCTCAAGGTCGTGGGTCGGATAATTTAGCTCATAATCTTTGAGTTTGCGGGACTCAAAGGCAACTACTCTACCTCTGCATTAACACTCCTCCAAGTCACTGCCAGGAAGCATCATGTGCAAAGCGAAAAACTCTCCATGAGGGTCGGGCCGCTGCGAGGATAGGTGCTCTCGTAAGGCATTCCTTCAGTGTACTGAAGGCCTGCTCACATCTATCTGACCATAAAAACTTCTTCCCTTTCCGCTGAAGAGAAGTGATGGGGTGCGCAATCCGGGAAAAATCCTGAACAAACCTCCTGTAGTATCCTGCTAGACCCATGAAACTACGCACCTCGGTCACACTAGTGGGTGCTGGCCAATCCATGATGGCTCGAATCTTGGAAGGATCGACTGCGATACCTTCCCAGAAATAACGTGGCCCAAATCTGCACCTCGGCTGAAAACGCACACTTCTCCAAGTTCCCGCAAAGGCCTTTGCTCGTGAAGACACCGTAGAACTGGCGAAGGTGCTTCTCGTGCTCCTCACGTGTGCGTGAGTAAATCAGAATGTCATTGAGGAAGATGAGCATGAAACGGTCAGGAGGGTCTGAATACCCCATTCATCAAAGTCATAAACAACTGCGGGGCATTAAATCAAACCGAAGGTACCACTTTGTGAACTCGTAGTGGCCATATCTCGTGCGGAAGGCTGTCTTGTGAATATCTCTCCTCTCGCAATCCCGAGGTGATGATACCTTGACTTAAGGTCTATCTTGGAGAAAATGGTAGCCCCTTCATCTGATCAAACAAATCGTCAATGCGTGGAAGGGGATAACGATTCTTGATTGTTACCTTATTCGGTGACGGTAATCAATGCACAAAGAGATCCGTCTTTCTTCTTCACGAAGATAATCGTGCACCCAAAGGGGATACACTAGGATGAATTAGGCCTTTCTCCGAAGGCCCTCTAGGCTGTAACCAGGCTCACATAACTCGGGAGTGGTCATCCGATAAGGTGCTCGTGAGATAGGCTCTGCGCCGGAACTAGATCTATATGAAAGTCGATCTCACGTGGGGGAGGTAATCCCAGTAGCTCCCTAGAAACATATCAATGCGAACTCGATAAGATGGGATGATCATCGAGGAAGGTCCCCTAACTCATCCTCCGATCTGTCACTAATCAATAACTACAACCTGCAACCCGTCGCATACACCGCTTAAGCTGCATAGCGGAGATGGTGCGAATAGAAACGGGTCTCCTAACTCCTGATATCACTGACTCCGCCCCAAGGTCATCAGTGCAAACAATAGTCTTATGGTAACAGTCCACTCTAGCTCTGTGAGCAGACAACCAGTCCATACCCAAAATGATGCCATAAGATCCTAATGGAAGGATCCGAAGATCAGAAGTAGTGGTGAAGGGTCCCAAATCCACTACACACTCCTTGACTAAGGAGTCTATAGAAATCTTGGCTCCAGAAGCCATCTCAACGTCCCAACTACGGCCCTACCTAACTTAACCAGCCTCTGAACGCTCTACTAAGGATGGTGCAATGAAAGAATCAGAGGAACCAGAATCAAATAATATAGAGGTGGAAATACCACCAATACTACCTGTCATCTCAATCACAGTACTCTGATGCTCAGCCTGGCGGTTCTCGACCACTGCGTAGATCCGATGACTCAAAGTGCCATATCTCCAACAAGAGGCTCGAGCTCGTGTCTTACCCTTGGTAGGGTTATGTGGGCGCTCTCTCCAAATATGCCCAACAACACCACAACCATAACAAATGCTGGTCCTCTCCGGTGGGAAACAGCTCAGTGGTACCCTAGATGATTGAGATACGAGATCTGATGATCCGGCTATGGACTGCTTGAGGTCTCTGCCGACGAGTTCCTTGACGAGCTCTCGGTGCACCTGTGTCTAATGGGACCCCTAGGAGGAGGCCCCATACTACGTCCTCTCGTGCATCAATCTCCGGGAGGCGGTAAGGTGGGCGGGTCTCTGCTTCGCCTTTGTGGTGGCCTAAATGAAGCTTTCCTGAACTCTGTCCACCCCCGTGGAGGAGGGATTGACCCCTTCGACCTACTATCACTGCATCTGCTGGATACGGCTCTGAACTTCTGTCTCTAGCTTCTGTGTGTCTTCCCCGTGTCTCCTATGCAATATAGGCCTTCTCCACGGCCTCTGCTAACGTCTGTGGGTAGTGAATGCGCACTGCGCCACTTGACTAAATCAAGTTCGGGCCCCGGATGAACCTCGCGTGAATCCATACTGCTCATCCCGCATATAGTTGACGTCTTTGAGTAGGTCCAGAAAATCGACTCTCATACTCACTCATCATCGATCCTGAAGGAGGTCATGAAACTTGTCTATATCTTTTTGGATAAATCTCCTGCGTAAATACCTACTCTGAACCACTCCTCAAACAGCTCCCAGTAATCGTCTCGAGTCGACATGGAGCTTCTACTCCTTAGTCTTCCACTGGACTCTGCTCCATCCTTGGAAGGTGGATCGCAACACGAGCTTTCGTGTTGCTACTACAAGGACAGAGCTTGAAGCATCCGCTCAAGCTCACCAACCGAGCCTCTGCCTGAAACCGTCTCGTATCACCTGAATACTAAGATGGTCACAGCTTCCAGGATCTCCACGATATGGTCTACAAACATGATGTATAATGACTCCTAGATCTCTCTGTATGCTCCTCCCTCTCTATCTAGGGCTTCGAGACTGTCCCTATGTCCCGAGATCTGTCCCCATGCCCTCTCTGTGGTGACTCTGCCTAGCCCGACTCTGCACGGAAATTCTACGCTTCTGTGCTCCTCGTTGTGTCGAGGATGCCTCGGGCATCTACCGATGGCTCCAAACTATGCCTAGCAAGTTGTCCTCCCAAGGGCTCTCCGCGTATGGCCGGCATTGACATCTGGAGTGTCTACAAAATCTGAGGCGAGAAGGGCCGCTACGGCCCGCTTTGCTCGGCGGTGGTATGTCTAGGTCTATGTGAAGAGACCCTCGCCCAATCCGCGCCTCCTACACAAATCAAGGCGAGAGTTAGTACATCGCTCTAGGTCTTGTGCTAGTTTCAAAATTGCTTTGTTTACTATAATTATCAACATTGTGGTTTTATATTTTAAAAGTGTTAGTTCTATACTAAGTCGAAAGTTCTGTTCTACGTTTTTAGCGTGTGCCCAAGGGTCCCAGCTTCGAACCCCTGGCTCTGATACCAAAATGTAACACCCCGAAAACAAACGCCGCGCCACAAGAATTCGACCCGAAAAGTGACAATTTTTTTATTTAAAAAAGGGTATTTTACTTCGAGTTGTTTCAACATGGCTCGATGAGTTCAGCTTGTACGTGTACCACCAATCAAAGTTGTAAAATTCAAACCACTCCTAGCGAGCTGATCAAATAAATTCGGTGGGCTTTATTGGAGACCAAGCTACTCCACACAACTCGGCGAGTATTAATTACATCGGGCGAGTTCGAAAACAGGCTTGAAAACCACCACAGCCGTGATGATGCTTCGAGGTAAGAGATATTTGAATCTATCTCATTCGACGTTCCACAGAGATATGCGGGTCGTCATCATGCGAGTTAATTTGTCTACTGCCTGGTAAAATCGTGATAACAATACATCTGAAAGGTAAACCAAGGGTATGATATAATTTATTTTGAAGTGACTACATTAACCACTTCAATTTTTATTTTACTTTATTATTCAGTTATATTACGTTATTTCAAAATTTAATACATTATAATTAATATATATATATATATATATATATAGATATATATATGTAGATAAATGCTTACTTTATTATTCGGATATATTACGTTATCTCGAAATTTAATACTTTATAAAATATATCTATGTATAATAATTATGCGTTAAATTGCTTACTTGACCCCAATTTGCTTTATTTACAAAGCATGGCTTTATGTGTTAGGTATTCAAATCACTATGCTCATATAAAAAAATAATGCTATGTGTCATACTACTACTATACTATGTAGTATATAATACTTAAGTAATCCTAAGTAGATATCCGAATAGACATATAACTAAACAAAAGAAAAGAAACCAAAAGACAAGGGTCCTCAAGTGGCGAGTCTTGCTGTCCCACTATGTTTAATTTTTATGGTTGGGGCGGTCACACTCACCAAAACCTCGTCACACGCATTTACTTCTTCCTCCTCATGTGTGCACGCCACATGGAAACACAGAGCCGCTGGTTGATTTACTCCATTGCTACCCTCGGATTTTGCAAAAGGCAAACCTCACACATGACCCACCTAATCGTTGGGTGCTGTTCTGGCCCCATGGGTTCAATACGGTGGTTGAGGATGGAGTTACGGTGAGTGGGATAGGTGACGCGATAACCGCTTCCCCCCTTTTCTTCTCTCGAGTGCCAAAACAAGAAGGCTTTGTCACAAATTGTGTTCTTTGTCTGCATTGACGCATACATCCTCTTGTTGTTTGTCGGGCATCTTTACTTGAAAAGTATCATCTTTTTTTTTTTTAACAGCTTATTTTCTTAGACATGATTTAAGGGCGATTGATGGTCTTGATTTTGAGACTAACTTCACATTTGTTTGGCGGTTGCGAGGCCTGCCATGCAGCTAGATATTTGTGAAGCTAAGACCACTCACGGTGTCCTAATCAGCAAAAAAAAAACATTTGAGCAAGATTTGTAAGCATTACAACATTTTAAATATTCACTGTGACAGTCAGCGCTTTGTGTATCAAGTTTTCTATCAGGCATATCTACTGGAACGTATCATCATTTTTTTATTTTTATATTTAGCAGTTATTCTCTTAGGCACGATTTAAGGGTGTTTGACTAGTCTGATTTTGAGACTAACTTTACATTTGTTTGGGCAGTGGCGAGGCCTGCCATGTAGCTTGATATTTGTGAAGCTAAGACCACTCACAGTCTACTAATCTGTAAAAAAAAACATTTAAACAATATTTGTAGGCATTGCAACAATTTAATTATTCGCTGTGGCAGTCAGTGCTTTGTGCATCAAGTTGTCTATCAGGCATATCTGCTGAAACGTATCATCATGTTTTTTTTTTTTAATATATTAGCAGTTATTCTCTTAGACACGATTTGTTCGTGGAGGAACAACATATAGAGGTGGGTCTGTTACATATCAGAATATTAATGAAGCACAATTGTTTTGCAAAGGAAAAGGGTAGTTTATGCGTAGGTCTGTTTAGAGATTTCATTTTCTTGTTTATTTGCAATGGATTTTACAAAAATTCATGGATGAATAAAACATAAAGGGAACTAGAACTTGAAATGCTTCTTGGCATCTTAAAATCCATTTGAAACTTAAGGCCTTCCATCAACTACACAAGAGGAGATGATGCATTTTTTTTTTAATCTTTCCAACACATTACTTTCAAGTCTCCAACAAAATTTTTAATATATTTCGTTTTGTACTTTCTTTCCAACATTCCACAATAATTCAACAACATTTCCAATAAATTTATAGAGTAAGGAATACTATCATTTCAATTCAAATTTTCCTTCAAATCTTTTACAACATGTCCTACTTCATGTGGAAAACAAATTTGCAGTAATGGAAGTCAAGAAAGCAAACAATATTACATTTTTCCTCCACTCAAGGTGGGTAAATACATGATATTTTTACATTGTCAACAACAAGGTTCTTGTGCTCCAAGGTGTTCTCCATCCATGCTCCAAGTTCCAAGCATTTTCAATCACAACCAAGATAGGGGAGAGGCAACACTCTCCTCCCAACCAAAACTCAATGGAGAAGAGAAGCAATCTCCTCCATTGACCCCCGAGCCCCAAACACAACACAATGAAGGATGGTCTCCAAAGGAAAGGGTGAGGGTGATGTGGCTCCATGTAGGATGCGACATCACACATCCTCAAAACACCTCCCAAGGTCAACTCAAATCCCAAAACACCATAAATGGGTGGTTGGGTTGTATGACATCTCCAATCCACATCCATCCCTTCCCCATGTGTCCTAAGACATAAATAAATGCAAAAGAAGACAAGTGCACTCCAAAGTCACATTTCCTTCCCAAAAAAATAAATAATCCCCTTTTAGATTCTTAACCCATAGATATGGTTGGTAAAGGGTTTTGGGAAGTGTGGGACAAGTTTAACTTGTCCCACAAGTCCCCAAAATTGCCTTCAATCTCAAATTCGAGATTCAAAGAACATGGAGTGGTCAACACTCAAAACCAAGCATTCAATACATGAGGAAACACAAGGCTCAAGGAGCCAACCAACAAAATAAATACATCCACTAGACTTCCCTCCAAAACTTAAAATTTAAAACAAGGTGTTAAATTAATTCTAAACATACTTAGCAAAAGAAAATTTTAAAAAGATATCACAAATAAAATCACCCACTAAGGTAAGTTAAAACAAACAATTAAAATTCTTACCCCCTTGGTCACATAGGAAAATTTCCCCCTCATGGAAATTTTCTCAACACATAAAAGAACAAAGTTAACACAATACAATTTACTAGTTGCCTTGACGACCAATTGTTGTAACCACCCGACATCCTGTTGTGTTTGGTTCCCAATCCCCCTCATGGTTGTGATCATGCTGTGTTTCCTGCAAAATGCAAAATACCCTCTTCGGCCTTGCGGCCATGTCAAAATATCCAAAATAACCATATGCATGAAATTTATTAACATCTATACGTAATTCAAGCAATCATTATTTCTAGGTCTAAATCACAACTTAATTATGCATTTCATCATTATCCAAAATTATAGTAATGTAAATTTAACAACTACATTCTATTCAACATGGCGAAGAAATCCAGTGTTAGAACACATGCAATATATCCATATAAAATAATATCGGAATCCAATAAATTGGCCCATGAGTCAGTGTAGATCATATTGAAAACAAAATCCAATCATAATCCAAATGCATCTAGTCACAAAACATCATGCTAATCAACATAAGTATAAATCATGTCCATATCCAAAGTCTGCATAACTCAAAATGGTAATCAACTAAGTGTCGTAGGGAAGTGGGCATTACGAAACCATGCAATCTATCTCTCAACCATTTGAATGGTAAATTGTTTTCTTTTGTAAAAATCATCCAATAAATCCTAAGCACAATTTTTTATAATTTTGGATAAATTCTCAAGCTTCAATAAAAACCTGCTTAATAACTAATGAGGTCTTAAAGATGAATTCAACTCGACCTTTTTCCTCTAACCTTTTTTTTTCAAGGTGCTTGGTAATTTTTCTCTTAAGTATGTTGAAAGCGAATCCATATTGTAATAAGGGTATGAGCGAGTTTTAGTAGCGTAAGTATGGATAGATGGCCTTGTGGAATTAAATTACATCCTTTATTAAATAATGGAATTAAACAAATAAATGTCATAATAGAGAAGATTTAGAGGTAATTACTCAGTGTAAAACAAATAAACTTAGCTTGGTAAGATGAATTGTACGAATCATATCCTGAGTCTCCTTTAAAACGTAAGTTAAGAATTTCAAGATGTCTTATTAAGATAAATAACCCTCAAGAATATCTCACTTTGTGGTTGCCTAACTATAAGTGTGTTCTTTGGTTGGACTTCTATGTTGTCCTATGTAAAATAAAAGTGAATTATCCTTGGTGGGTGTGAACGCTTTCCGTGTTACCTTTGTGGTCATCCTTGTATCAAGTTGTTCACGAGTTAGTTGTAACCTTGGTGACGACACGGTGTGTCGTGTTATGTGTCAAGTAAAATAAAATAAAATTATATTCTAATTTAATGTGTTTTTAGTGTGTGAATCAAGTGGGTCATTACAACATGTATCAAATTAAAGACCAACATGGTTCTCATCCTATTATCATGTATTCTCACAAATGCCTTATAATCTATCAAAAATGTGGATTCAACCTTTGGTAATTGGGTTTTGTCCAAACCTTTTCTCTTCTTTTGTTTAAGGGAAATTAATCATTTTGGTGTTTGTGTAGGATACCGAACAAGATCTTTGAAGCCATTAATTTATGCTTTCTAATCATTGATAAAACTCGATGTATCATATACAAAAAGATAGGAATTTTTTTGAATTTTTAGATTTCTTACTTTACCCATTGGTTTTCCCTCGAGACTTATTTTTGTACCCATATTCTCTAATAAAGTTTCCTCAATCACCAATCTCTATAAAGGATGGGAAGATTTCCTTCTCATTCCATGTCCACAAATGAATTAGGGTTGTTGTACACTGAAATTTTAATTTTCCTATTGTAACAACACCCTAGGATTGAAACTAACATTTACCATAAATGCATACATGTTTCCAATCATCCAAATGGTTATCATAATATTTACACCAAAAATGAGGGAAAATGTGAGTGTGGAAATATTGTCACCCACATTGTTGAATTTAAAAAAAATAACAATGTCAATCAAGATGTGGCTAGTAACAACCAAATTGTGACCAAAGAGAGTGGTTATGAGAAGGATACGATTAAGTTTATAATAACTTTTAAGTTTTTTGATTGGATTTTGTTTAATTTTATTATTCATTGTAGTCCCAAAAATACTTTGGTCCCATGGAATTTAATAAACTCTTTTAAAACTCATAAAATCAAGAATATTGTCTAGATATTATTCTCTTCTATTGGGAACTCTCTCTTCAACTTATGATCAAATGTGTAATCAATTTTTATGAGGGAAGGATATATATTATTATTCTTCACGACATCCACCACCCTTATAAACATAATAATATAATTATTCAAGTGTGGAATAATTTGTAGTTTTTATCGTTTATTCAAATATTTGTAGCGTAGGAAAGAATGTGGCATATGTTTTAAATACTTAGTTGTGTTTTAGTTTATTTAATACAGTATTAAATGAATGTATAATACTTAGTTGTGTTTTAGTTTAGTTTATTTTATCGTTTATTCAAATATTTGTAGCGTAGGAAAGAATGTGGCATATGTTTTAAATACTTAGTTGTGTTTTAGTTTATTTAATCCAAGATGCGTGAAAGGAATGTTCAAGGAAGATGAATACATGAATGGAATGTTAGAAATAAAAAGGTGGGAATTAAATACTTGCATGTCCCACAACTATTCCACATCTTAGATTGTTCCTATCCTAACAATATCTACATGTGTGCTCTACTCTATCATCTCAATTTCAACCCACATTTTTCACTCGAATGAATTTTTTTATAAATGGAAAAAGGTTAAAAATGAGAAAAATACAATAATCTTCCCTTTTCAGTTTTAAGGTCAAGTAATTACAAAAAACATTTGCGAACAAATAATCATTAATCGAGCCCCTCAAAGAATTGGCCATATGAGTAAAAGGTATATTTTATCTTCCATATGAAAGAGATATTTTTACTCATAAAACCATCAATATGACAATATGTAATGTGTAATGTCATTGAAAGATATTTTTATTTTCTTAATTTAAGATCTCATGTATTTATTCTCTGTTGAGGTAGTTGATTTCTTGCCAATTCTAGCCATGGAATAATTCTCGCCTCATAGACCAAAACATCATGTCACATAAGATAGAAAATGGTCATCTCTCTGCCGACTATAATTTTTTTCCTGCCTTTAAGTAAAACAAATCATAATCCATGTGTCATGTAAAATTATGAAAACTCTACGGTGAGCTTGAGTCGGGGTTATATTATTGCATTTTATTTTACGTCATTTCCAATTGAACAGAGGATTTATCAGTGATGGTTTTAGAGCTGTTGGAAGACTGGTGTATCTATAAAATCACACCAATGGCCTACTTAATGTACTAGAATGGAAAAGAAACAGAATTTTTCTGATCACCTGGTATAGTTGTCAACAAATTTTTAGAACAACTTATAAAAGTATCTTTGGGAGCCCTAAAATGTGGAGCCCTAAAAAAACCTCTTCGAAACCTCTTTCGAGCCCTAAGAAATCCTCTGCGAAATCTAATCCCCTTCCCTCTGGCCACGACAGAAATGGTTATGAGAATGGCAGCAGTGGAAAGGAACTTGGCAAAGCTCGTGAGAAACAGTTGCTGACGACGTTGCAAAATGGAATGGGCGTCGGCGGTAGGGGAGATATGACGATCCCTACTGAAAATGCTCAAGAAATTCGCCCAGGCCCTGACGATAAGGTCATGAATGGAGGCCCGGTGGAAATTAGCTCTCAGGAAGGGATTGTTGGTGGACTGAGACACTCGCCTGGAAAGGAAAATGATGAAAATACAAACCATGCCTCTTCTGCGTTTGTATTTTCTTCTCTGCATACCATTCAAGGAATGGTTCGAGATCTGGTGCACAGATCTTGTTGATGAGAATAGGGGCGAAGTAGGGAAAGTGACAAAGGTTGGTCAAGTTCCTTCATTTGTTGTTGTTACTGTTACTAGAGGGGGTGCTCTGCAGAAGAAAGTCCTTAAACCACCTAAAGATACCCCAGTTCTGCAACTGAATGATGAAGCCCTGCTCAAAGTTCAATATTTGGAAGATACATACAGCGGCCATGCACTCATCTGTATGTTCAAATTTTTTGGCCCAACTCTCACAGTTACACGAATGGGTCACTCAAAAATGGCGCTTTAAAATCCAGGGTAAGATCGAGCTCTTCCCGTGCTCCAAAGGTTATTTTATTGTTGTTTTTTATTCTAATGAAGATCGTGAATTCATAAACAATACACATTTGGCTGGATCAATACTGTTCGATGAATAAACCTTGGTATCCCATATTTGACCCAATGAAACACTCTTTTTACCCTATGCCCATATGTGTTAGACTCCTTGGACTACCATTGCAATTTTGGGATGAAAGCTATTGGCAATAAGTTACGGGACTTTGAAAATTTTTTATGATAACACTAACTTACAGTTGCATACAACTTATGCTCGGATACTGGTAGATTTAGAAATCTCCCACGACCTTCCTAAGAACACCAATCTGGGATTGGAGATAGAGTTTGGACCCAAATATTGGATTACGAAAGACCGGTGTTTTGGTATCGAGAGGTGTTTTGAAACAGGGAACGTAGTTGAGTATTGTCGATGCTCCAAGAAAAAAAGGGACCAATTCTTCTTGGTGGGTGGATTCAAAACCCTCTTATCTCACTTCTAATGCCTCTATTTCCCCTTTGTTTCAAATTCTACTTAGAGAATTTCTCAAACTATTTCAACCCCTCGTGTTAACCCCCTCGCCTTGCCTCTTTATGAACCTATAAACTCATCTCCCTCAGGATCCTGTTGAGGTGTTCATGGTGAGGGAAATCCCCTCATCTCTTGCTAGGTCATCCTTTAGACCTATTTTCTCATTCAATGTTATCATTATGTGTGTTTCTAATGTTGAATGTAACAAGGAGGAATGGAAAATAATCCAAAAAAGAAAAATTCCATTGCTAAACTGCAACTAGTCCCATCACATATTAGACTCAGAACATATTCTTCGGCTTTGGGTTGATTGTGGTTTTGTGTTTCTCGTGCTGCTCGGGTGTTGGTGTTTTCTCCCAACTTGCAGCATGGGCTCTTTTTCTATTGTTTGGTTGTTTTCCTTCTACAAATCTTCTTTCACCGGGAAGTAGTTGTGTTTCTTATTGTTGTTGTTGTGTTGGGCATAGTTCTTCTTTACTCTTTGGTTCTCATTTATCTTTTTGGGTGTTGACCCTTTTTGGATGTACCTGGGTAGGATCCTAGTCAAAAAACCTTTTACCATTAATAGAAAAAAATAAATTTGTATACAAATAATGAAAATGACATTTAAAAATGTCATTCTTACTTTGTTAGTATGGGCAAAGTGATTATAACTTATACAATTCCTTCAGTTTAATTATAATATAGAGTTATTGTTTTTAGTGACAATTATTTTTGTAAGCAATTACTATTTCTATAAGAATATTAATTATTATCTTGTGAGTGGATGGGATCAACAATTTAAGTTGTTCAAGATCGAGTTTGGTTCTAATTTAATTTTTATACTTGCAATGTGTCAAGTGGCAATCTGTGTGTTGCCACCAAATGATTATAATGGCTCTCCCTACTCAAAACACATTGGAAGGGTTGTGTTAGGTCTTTGGGTCACCCATTACAAATAATACAAATAACATATTTTGTTAGGGGTGGTACCCATGTTTATATAAAAGCTAAAAATTGCATTCCAAAAGATTATATACATAAACAAATTTTAATTAAATATACATAAAAAATTAAATATAAGAAAATTTAAATTTAAAAATATATTTAAATTTTAAATTGAAAATATTAAATCAAAGTAAAATGGGTAAGAATGGCTTGAAATGCAATTTAATGTGAATTTATTTTAGAGTGAAATAATTTTCTTGATTGCGAATAATTTTCTAGTTAAGAATAACTTTTTTTTTTGAAGAAGGTTCCTTAGGGTATGCATGCTTTGTAGATATAAAAGTAACATAAATTATATTACAATATGAACTACCTTACAATTTAAGCATTACGCCTAAAAATAAGACCTCCTAAACATTGCATGTTAATTTTTAGAAATTGTTTAATATGTGGGGTTGGAAGTCTCTCCTATTGCTTAGAGTTTTTATATCTAATAGTACTTTATGTCAAAAATTATTAGTAATTTTAAGTATTTATTATCGTTGTAATATTTCACCTATAATTTCTCCCCTTATTTTGTAAAGCTATGAGCCTCAATAAAATTTAAATAAAAGTCCATAAAATCAAATTTTTGTTAAAAGATCTTGAATTTTCTAAACATATTCCTATGAAAACTTCTAGGTAGACCCCTCCATAATACAAAAACCTAACTATGGAAGGTCAACTGACCTTATAAAGAAATTTTCATTTTCTTTACTTATGGATAATCTCTTGTTTTCCATCTCAAACTCTCTAGAAAGGGGTGTTATTTTGATGGCTAGGAGATAATGCGTGATTCTCTATCAGTCCCCCATAGTCGCTTGATGAGGAACCATACATTTTTCCACTCTACATTGAGTTTCCTTAAAATAGTGTTGGTGTTGATAAAAGGAAGCATGGACATAGATAGGACCACCAAGTGAGAAAAGGCAATCTATGAGGAGGAATTGTGTTTTCATGGACCTTTACATGCAATGGAGGCTAGAGAAGGGATGGTTGAGTTTTTTTGTTTTTGAATTCAAGTTGAAGAAGAAACAAGTTCAATGTGCAATGATTTCATATGTTTCCCAATTCATGCACAATTCATGGGGAAAGAATGGTGGGTTATTAAAGTGGACATCATGAAGGGGAAGCAAGCCTTGTGTACCTTAGAAAATTATGTCGACAATGTACATACTATAGACTAGTTTACATAAAATAAGTGGAGGATATTCCATTGTACAAGGAATAGTAGACTTCTTAAAGCCAAAATAGTGTACATGCATGTACTATGTGGTAACTCAACATGGATTAAAATATAACTTTGATGTCTTTAGGTATTTAAGAAATGGTTGAGAGAATAAGGTGAGGTGTGGTGTGGTCATTAAAACTCATAGAGGAAAGGAAATTTCTTTGAGTATAAAGATAATCTCATGGAAGACCATAAGTTAAGTGTTTTTGTGATTAGAAGGATGTTCCCAAATACTTCAATACAGATAGACAAATAAATAGGGTACCTTCATGGTATAGCTCAGTTGAAGTTGTTTTGACCTTTCTTTTATGGGTTGGGGAGAACATGGTTTACTATATGGAATATGGATGCATCTACAAGTGGTAATGAGAATGAATGTAATGTGGATGAGAGAAAAGGAATGACGGAGCATGACATTTAGAGGAGGTGTGAAGGTGAGATAAAGGTGTTACAAAAATACAATATAAAGGTGGTATTATTGAGAATATCAAGTATTCAAAGGTGGTATTCATAATGATAATGCATGTTACAAAAAAAGGAAAGCTTCATGACGATCTCTACTAAGTGTTACATGAACTTGTTTGAACCCTTCTTGTAGTGCTCCCTTTATGGAACACACTCAAGGGATTTGATGTGCTAGCACCATGACTCGTGAATTAATTAGTAAGTGATAAATAGGATGTGTACATAATGTTCTCTCTTTGTGCGCAACCACTATAATCTAGAAGCCATGCCCTCTATCCAACTGGACCCAATATGCAATAATTAGTATATGTCAATGATAATTAATAACTAAAGAAACTTAACTAAAAAAATACAATTATATTAAAAAAATAATAATTGCAAGATCTCAAATATTTTAGTGCATTAAATCTAATTTGAAGAGTGGTGTGGGATACCATCTATAGACTAAATCAAAAATCTATTTGTAAAAAAATGCTAGAAAATTAAAAAAATTATTATTTTATTTTTCCAAAAAATGATTTAATAACGCAATTACAATAAATGTCATTCTCTAAATGATTATTACAATATTTCTCTAAGATAAGCTAAGAAATGGGATGTGACAAATCTTACTCTAAGTTTCAAAGGTAATTTCCTCTTAAATTTGACAAAACATGTAAGGGGACACATCTATATCTAATGTAACTCCCAATTATTAAAGAAATGGTTCAAAATATTTTCCAGCTATATATATTCTCTAGTTCAATTTTAGTGATTTATCTAACATGTTGAGAAAACTATATATGTGTGTGGTCTTGCAAAAAAATTGGTTATTAAAATAAAATATTTAAATCTTATAGGGGTATGTGAGCTATTAGCTATAATACATTAGTTGTCCCCAAATCTCCCGCTATTTGAATAATTAAATTAAACTCAAAGTAATTTGGTGTGCCTGTTGGTTTGTAGAATCTTCCATTATAGAGAAACTCTAGAAAAATAAAATAAACTCAAGTGTAACAGAACTTTAATAAATTAAATATGATTGTACGGTAACTCAAACTTATGATACATATATAATTTTGTATTAGAAATGAAAAGTTAGTTCATAACATCCTTTAACAATAATATAGAACTTTGTTCAATGATTAAAACATTCACAAATATCTTATAACTTTATACTTAACATTCCATATATGGAAACAATTCATTTGTAGGAATAACCTCAGTACTAGAGAGGATACTACAGAAAATGTTTGAATGGTTGGAACAATACTATGAACAATAACCTCACTATATAAAACTTTCCATAGTGTTCGAGAAGATAAAAACCTGAGGTGAATATAATGTTGGTATACGGACACAGTTTCTTCATGCTTTGGATGTAGATATTTTTACTAAAACCTACCATTATAAGAAATAAGCTATGAAAGACTTAAGACAACATTTCTCTCTTTCGCTAGGCCATGGAATAAGAAGGAAAGCTATGTCACTGTGGGGCATTGTTTTCATCTTTCACAATAATCTATTAGTTACAAACACATACAACTAGAAATAGTAATTTCTGAAACACATTAAAATAACTATTTCCTTATCTATCTCCGGCAACCCACGGGGAGAGTTTGTGACAGTCTGATTTTGGACCATGATCTTATGAATGTGAAGTTAGTTCTATGTCACATGTTTTGTATCTCTTTGATAGAATTTTTGCAGCTGTATTTGATAACTGGCGAACAAATAGTAATTTTAAACATCATATAATATCATTAAGTATCGATGAACATATGAATTGGATGTAATCACTGAGTAGTGCACATACTTATGTGTGTATATTCACCTACTAGAAAACATATATGACTACATATCCATAGCCGAACGACAAACATACATGGTTGTGTTTATATTCATCAACCAATGAATATACTTTTTCTATAAGGGACAATCTACAATCATATATTTCAACCAAGAACAATAAAAAAGAAATTTGATCATTGAAACTTTTTGTAAGAAGAGAGTTTCACAACGTTTACCGGCGAAGATCTAATGCACATAGAGAAGCGAGGGATTTTAATTGAATATCTTATTGTGATTTGTGTAAAGTGTCCGTGAACAACAAATTAGATAATGTAAAATGAACTTAAACTAATTATATATTCAAAGAGGGAAAATTATAATTCACTTGTCATACATTCAATTCAATTTTCTAGGTGGAATATCATGTAAGAATCGGGTAAATACAATCTAATCATCAGATAAAGATCATGTAAGTATCGGGTAAATATCAATTTGTATTGAGTAACATATTGGTTAGAATTCATCAGCTTGTGTATATCAAAATTAATGAAATGTGTGCCACATTCACAATGCCATTTTAATTATATTCTAAAATCAATGAGTGTTTTCCAAGCGCTATTATGTTTTATAAAATTCAATTGTTAATATTGAGATATATGGTTTCAAAGTAAAATTATATAGTTTCGAATAGTAAACTCAACATTAACTTATCTCTGACCCAAAACTTTAATATTTCTAGTAGAGTGAGGTTTACTCAAGATGGAAAAGTTAGCTTGTAAAATAATAAAAATATAAATGGAAAATGGATAAACTAATAAAATAATAATATTTGTAATTTGAGAACATAATATCGTAGAGTTACTACTCTTGGCTAGTTTGTTATGATGCTTTACACTTTTTAATGAATTTGTGCATTTATGATACATATGTTCAATTTTAATTATGATATATTAACCTTCATGTTGATATTAAGCCACATCCTTTTTCCTATACAAATTTCTTGCAATTCCTATGGCAGCAAATGAAGGGCCAATAAGATGCGAGGAATTCAAGTCCATGCAATAAGGATTTCAAGTGGTGGTCTAAGGAGCAAAGAGATTTTCTACAATGAAATCAATATTCCTATACAAGTTGTAGTTGAGAATTTAGTTAAAATACTTGTGATTGGTTATATCAAAACCTTTGAAATTGGTTTTCATATTGTTACAAAAAACTTGGGACTAGTGTGGGACTTAAGCTTGTGGCATCTAGTTTAGGAATTTTATTGTATGGTAATTATTCTAATGTTTTTAGCTTTAGTAAAATTTAGAAACTCTCATTTTGACTACATGTAATCCCATCAAAACAAGGTTTTCAAATGTTTATTTTCTATCAAGATTGGTGGTGGTGTCTTTGTGCATTTTTTTTTGTGAATAGGACTACATCTCTATGAAATTTGTATTCTTCCTTTGTTTGTACTATGTATTTCCAAGGGAATTTATATGTGGTTATTCATTTTATTGCTCATACTCCCTCACCTTCTACGAGGATTATTGTTTTTATTTCCCTCATCCGCTTCATCAAATACTTTTTTGAATATCATTCCTCATATAATTGTAACTAATGAGCCTCATTTTATTAAATTTGCATAATATGCATGCAATATATGAATTGTGAATGGTGCATCCATGGATTTATCTTGGGATTTAGAATGATCTCTCTCTCTCTCTTGTTCAATAATGATTAGGTTGTCCATATGAATATATTGATGTGGTGATGGTTTATGTACTTCCTCCTTGTGCTCAATTATGATTTTTAACTTGCACTTCATTTCAAATTGGAAAAACTTACTATTTGGGCATGTTCTACTTTATAGTATTGAAAATTATGTGTGTAGTATCAACATTATACTTTCAAGGAAGAAACTGACTTTTGTTTCATTTTCAATTCAAGAAATTGGGTTATTAATATTTTTATTATTGGTAAATGGTTTTTGGGAGGGAGCATACCCCGGAGTATAAAAATCCCAATGGATAGATCAACACGAACAACACATTGTTTTTTTGATATGAGGGTACGACACCCCAACTACAAGCCTAAAATCTAGATAAAACATAGAGAATAAAAGTGGTTTTTGATCTATGGGGACCACACCCAAGCAAAAGGGCCTAAACTGCCAAATAGAGCAAGTATAAAAAAGTTAGGGAAAAACTACATGAGAGAAGAAAAAACACAATGAAACTATAGCTTCACAGTAGCTACACAACCAACAAAAAAATAGCAGGCAAACAAAAGGAACCAAGAAGGGAAAATTCCTCCTAACTGAGATAGTTATCGAAACCTTTTTAACTTCCTCCAACACCTTGAACATATTCAACGTTGGCTACATTTCAGGATCTTTGCTATTAGAGTAGATCACATTCTTTTTTTCCTTAACCCCTTTCTATAGTTCCTTTGGAAGACCACTCACATTGCAACGTTGTTTGACCTGAGCATGCAAAAAATCAAGGAAAGCTTTCACATAGTGAGATGACTTAGTTGCATAGTGACAATCTTGTCCGTGAGTGTCATCCACAACTTGTTGCTTCTTAATGATTTCTGCCAGTTTTTTCTCAATGTTCTCCAAAGAAGGGGAGTCCTGTGATAGAGTAGGAACATCCAACGACTGACTAATATTCAAAAATATCTCAGCTATATCAATATCTTTAGTTTCACTAGAGCTTGTAAGAACCCTGCTAGCAGGAGGGGGAGAGGGCTTCCTTAACTTTTTAGATTTGTTGGAGTGGGTAGGGGGAAGAGTGGAGCTAGAAGGGTTGTTGGAAACCATATCATGGCAATAGAGGTGTAGCAATAATATAACACCTTGGTGAAGTGGTAAGGCTCTCTTATGTGAATGCACTTATTGAATGGACCTTTCAAGGGACTGCAAGATATAATATGCCAAACTAACCCTAGGGGACCTTTGAAAATGATTCAATATAACCAAATGATGAAGGGTAAGGGTAGAGAAATGACCTTCCAGTGTGACATAATAGACTACCATGCGAGCCACTTCATCATACGGGGTTGGGATGGAGGAACAAACAATCCCAGCCTTGTTGATTTCCAGTTCTTCTGACCCTTGAAGGAACTTCTTCTCCTCGAAATCTTTGTCTAACTTATTGCAGTAGAATTTAATGCCATCATAACCTAATCCCATAACAAAATAAATCAGGTTCTTAGTAATTAGAAAATATTTTCCCTTATAAGTAAATAACCTATTTTTCCAGTGCTTGGAAAAGAGTATAGATATATACTTTTCATATCATTTGATCCTCTTAATGAAATTAGTGAAGTCATCGACATCCAAATATTTCCATAGTTTTGCGTTAAACTACCAAGATGGATCGAAGACTAGTGCAATCCTACACTAAGGGCCCCTATATTAGCGGTAGTCGATTTGTTGATGAGGAAAGTGCTAGCAGTTTGGGAATGACGATCAGTAAGTGTTATGACCTCACATATGAGCATGCCAAAGAAATATATGGAAAATCTAGGAAATGACCATTGAATGAGGGGGATGTTCAAGCATGTAGACATGTCTAGGTGACATGAGTCCATTTTCCCAGAAGTAAAATCAATAGGTGGCTTAGGGATAGCTTTCCAGGACATTCTTTTCCATTTTTCCTTAGCAATATTATGGATTTCATCATTATTTGTCCAAAAATTGTAATTATTTCTACACACACCCACGTTAGCAAAATAATCTACCATTTTGTTCCCTTCCCAATACGTGTGGCGTATGCTAACATTAATCAAACTATTGCAGATTGATTTAGCCTCTTGAATGAAGTCTTTGATATTCCAATTGGGTGGGTAGAGACCCTTGATGTTATTGATTATGTTGAGAAAGTCCCCTTCAACTATGAGCTTCATAATTTTAAGATTTTTTGCTTCAAAAGTCCCCATAGTGCAGAAGAAGCTTCTGCATAGTGGTTTGACTGAGTCCCCATAGGTCCAGCATAGGCCACCATAAGCTTCCCATGTTGATTTCTTATGATCCCTCCACCACCTCTAGCTCCAGGGTTGTCTTTGGAGCCACCATCAAAATTGAGTTTTTACCAATCATCCTAGGGTGGAATCCACTTGACCAAGGACCTATCAATGGTGTCAGACCTGATATGAATTTTTCTAGGTCTATGCTCGAGTTCTTTAGGAATATCTCTTCATATTTAGGAAAGGATTGATTCTTGGGAGGTTTGAATTTTAAAATATTCTCTTTCAAATCAATTGTGATTTCTTTCAGAAGTCTTTTTATCTTTGCTTTTGGTGCTTCTGAAGATTGGTGAGTTCCTTGCTTTCCAGATATTCCAAATGGTGTGAGGGAATGTAAGACTCCAAAGTTTCCTAAGAATGTTTTGTTTGAATGGAGGGTTTCATTTCTCCCAAGCTTGAGCTATATCATCTGGAAAATTCCATGCTATCTCAAATTTGGAAAATATTAATTCCCATAGACTTTGAGCAAAAGGGAATTGCAACAGTAGGTGGTGAATAGTTTCAGCTCCATGCTTACAAAGATAGCATCTATTAGGCAATGTATAACCCATCTTGATGAGATTATCAATGGTCGGGATTTATATTAAATATTGATGAGATTATCAATGGTGAGGATAACTAATTTTTTTTATATTAAATATTGACAACTAAATATTTTTTATTTCATTGAATTTTGACTCTCATTTTTTTAATTTGATTTATCTTACTTATTCCAATTTAATTTGTTTTATTGATCTTCATCCTTAACCAATTTATTTTATTTTATTTTTCACTTTTGTAATAGTGACAGTCATTTTTCTTTGATCATTTACTCTACACCATTATTTTCACACTCGTAATCTCATTCTCTATGACAACCCCATACCCATATGAGTAATTCACATAAATATATGTAAAAGATAAAAAGATCAAAAGCTAAATGTGTGTGTGAGACCTTTATATTTTTCCACCCCACTTTGGTTCTCTTCTTTTGATAAGACATAACCAACATCTCTCCTTTCAACCAAAGTTAGACCTGCCATGTATATAACTAATAATATGCTTTTGCATGTACAACCCATCTTGACTATATTCATAAAAATTAATTTGATGGATAGAAATCACCTCCAAACTCGTCAATAACAAATATTAAAGAGGTTATTAAGCCAAGTCAACTGTATTTCTTTAAAAGAAATGGCCTTATTATAAGTATATATATTGACTGCAAAGCTACTATTTTTACGTCGAAGGGATATACCAGTTGAGTGACCACCCACTGGTTCCGACACCCTGCAAGGAATCGACTGCCTAAAAACATTTAGCTATGCATGCATTGAAATCAGACGGATGTGGAGATAAGTTGAAGGCAGTAACATGTGTGGGTTGATTCGCTTGACAGAAACCACTTAGCCATCGGGGAAAATAGCTATGTACACGACACTCTAACGGCCTCTGCCCACGAGATGCCTGGTTCTGAAGCAATCCATAGCCATGTCCACCTCGGAAAAGGTCCACATGGAAGCACATTTGTGACTCTAAGGGATTCTAATATTTTCTTGCAGTGGTGTCATCCTGAGTCGCTTGCAGACGCAGAAGAAGCAAAGCTCGAAAGAGGCAAGTAACATGCCTGTCGATGTGACAAGGATATCGAATTCTATAAATGTTTCATTATCCATGAAAAACTACTTTCATATTCGTTGTATATATATTTCTGTGTGATTCGTTGCCTCCTCTCAATTTGTTTGCAGCCCTTCCCTAACGTGATGCAGAAGTATGCATAATGTTGTTGTCATGGCCCGTGAGGTAGAAGTATACATATTTATTTCGACGTGAATCAGAGGTGTCCGAAGATGGATTGTAGAGAAAGGATTTGTCTTTTTGTGGATGTGTGGAGGCACCATGAAAATAGAGCCCACCAAAAATTGAAAAATAGAGGATTGTTTGGTTGCTGCAAGATGATTAGGACATCTGTGTGGCGTGAAGCGGAAGTTACCGACCATGCTCCACCCTATTTTAAATGGAATAATCCCTAATATCTTGATATTATTCTATGGTTTGCAATGCCTTTCTCAGCTTCCTACAAAGCATGTATAAGACCACCCTTGGCTCAACTCTTTACTACATATTCCAATTCTGAAAATACAAATGGGTGGTCATCCTATCAACATTGCACCTGCTCTCTACTAATGTGTTTCCATCTTATTAGATGTGTCTATGGGGGACCATTCACTCGTCTTAGATGCATACCTTTCGCTTCCTTCGTTTCTATTATTTTAACTTCTTTATCTCATCTCATCTTCCAAAACATGACAATAATCTCTTAATTGTATCAGAATGTCACTAATCTAGAAAGGAGACGATGTAGAAAGTTTACCCCTAACTGGATCAGACCATATAGTAAACTAGAAGTGGAACCACTTAATGCATTGCACTTGCGACCATTTTATTGTTAGCACATTTACCAATATGCCCTTAATCCCATTCTCACATCATTCCTCCATCTTAGCACCTTCCATCTCTCATCATGATGATTTGGAACTATGTGGTATTATGTCACTTCCTAGATGTGACCTTAAATATGGGAACTACGGCTCTACCCATTGCATTTTCCTTATGGATAGGTTCTCCCCTTTGGTGAAAAATCCACGATCATCACACCCATCTCCCTCTTATTTACCTATTGGAACCATGCAAAGGGTCTAGGGGTGTCTCTTGTACATCATCTATCCCCTCCTAAGTGGTCTTGTTATCTCAATTTCCCCCGACAAAATTGATCCAAACAGGACCTATGCAGAAAGAAATCCAAGGGACGGTTCTTTCGTATGAGCCCACATTTCAAATCCAACAAACAAGTTATAGGAAGCTCTACAATGGAGTAACATGGTTGGCGAAGGGCCAAACATCATAAAAAAGGAAACCAGAGGCTCTCAGAAGAGAAACGGGGAAAGGCTTAAAGTCTTTGAGCTTCACAAATGATTCAGAGTGAGCCCAAATTGGCTAAGTATGGAGGAGATGACAGAAGCTTCCACATGCCTCATCGACGCATCTCCAAAAAGTAAATCCAAAATGGGGAGACTCAACAAGCGCGACCTTTCCACATAGTCCAAGTTAAAAGTGGAACAGAGTGGGCCCAAATCAGAAATTGAAACATCATAGGCCAGTGGAAGCTGCCAAGTGTCCAAATGGTGAACCTTCAAGGGTCGAAGCTAAAGTTAGAGAATCAAACAAGCACCAAGCTTCCATGTGTCTAGGGACCCAAAAAAAGGAAGCGGGCCTAAAACGACTAAGTATAGAGAGCCAGCGGATGGCGACATGTACATTGCATCAGTGTAAATTCAAAGGGCAACCCAAAGCGGAGACTCAGAAGAGTGCAAGGCTTCCATGTGTCCCGTGTTTAAAAGGGATAGAGTCGGGGGTTGAATAGTGAGGCAAGCCAGTGGAAGGATCCAAGTGTCAGCACGGTGCTACTTCAAAAGTAAAATTGGGAGTGGGTTTTCAAACAAGCGCCAAGCCTCCATGTGTCCAGGGTCAAACTTATGGCCCCGCCAAGCAAAAAGGACTTAGTCAAATAAAAGGGAATAGATGCAAACCGTGGAAGGTGCCACGTGTCTTCTCGGTGCAACTTCAAAAATAGAAACCAAAAGCGGTCCCCAAGCTAGCGCCAGCTTGCCACGTGTCCATGTTAAAAAGTCAAAGCAGGAAGGTGGGTCGTCGGAGGCAATTTGAACTTTTTGGCTTGAAGGGTATAATTATGAAAGTGAGCCACACCTCCACTAATACCCAAGGAGCCACATGTCAAGCCTAAATTGCATGTGGACCGGTGGGCCTGGGAGAGAATTTTTGCCTAAATGGAAAATGCGAGACCGGCTGGCCCGAAGATGATTTTTTGCCAAAAGTAAATTGCGGGGCTGCAGGGTAATTTTTGCATTTTGTATTTTTGGTGCCAAAAGGCGCAAAGTGAGTTTCGGGCCCGCGGACCCATTCTGCTAAACTGGTTTTCACCATTTTTGTATGGACCCGACTAAAATATTCAAATGGACATATCTTTCGATCTAATGCCCAAAATTCAACAAATTTGGCACTATTAGAAAGGTCTTAACCTCGTCTATGCCATGGGAGCCTAAAACTTTAATTTTGATGAGGCTAGGTGGGTGAAAAATGGGAAAACATCTTTTAGGCCATTAATGCAAAATTTGATTGCTTCAACTACCAAATCTAATTTGATTCATTTGTTGTTCTTCCTTCTTCAACACATCGCAATAGACATGGGAATTAGACTTGACAGATTGTGGGTGGATTCTGGCAGACATTGATGGTTGGTGGTTGAATTTTTAAGATCGGAGTTTGAGTTTCTCCTCTCTTTTTCAGATTTTCATCATCTATATATTATAACACTTCTCATTTGAGAAAGGAGAGACATTTTGGGTGTGGTGAAACTCGGTCAAATTCATTTCCGACTCCATTTGAGATCTGCAAGCCTTCTCCTACGGAGAGCGTATTTGTGCCTCTAAGTACCACATGTAATAGTATGTGCACCTTATAGAGAAATAAAATATTTTTTCGTGGCGTCTTTCAACCCTTGGCATTATTTTGTTGTTTCTTTGTGCCTCTCTATCTCGTGTTTTCTCCCTATGTATGTATTTCACATTTGCAGGTGTAAGATATCGTGCTTCGTGGAGTTTCGATGGCGGATTTGGATCTAGGTCTTTGTCACTTTAGTTTGACCTCCATCAATCCTCTTCTTGTTTCATTCTCCATCAATGTAGTATCTCATTTGACTTCCTTTATCTAGTGTTCACCGGAGTTTCGAGTGAAGCTCTTTCACTCTCTCTCTCTCTCTCCCCGTCCCCTTGGAATGGTTAGATTAGGATTAGTTAGATTATGCCTTCCCTGGAGTAGCTTATCGCAGGTAGATTAGGAAACAAGAACCGGATTTCTCCGGAGGTCCATCTCAAGTTTTACAAGTCCACGCAGCTTGAGATGGTCCCATGTTGTGCAATCACACCAAATGTCACATTCACAATCGGGCCATTCGTGAGTGCTGTGATTTTACACTAACATGTCTATTTAGCTAGTCCTAACTCTCCCCATGTAAAATCAAAAATCATTTATGTTCAAATTAATAATCAAAGTTATAAAAAATAGATTGATCCCTCAAAGGATAGTTTTTCATGCAAAAAAATAAAATAAAATATTTTAAATCAAAATTAAAATTAAAAAAATCAAAATAAAATTGATCAATCCCTTGAATGATGGTTATTTATTCTTTCCATCTATAAATTGTAAAAATTATATCATACCCTTAAAGATGGCTAATCCTTATAGAATTTGAAGGCTTCACGCATTGATCGACCTTCCATTTTATTAGCATCCTAAGAAAGCTTCCCACATTGATCGGTTTGTCTTTTCCTTCCTAGAGAGTTGGGGCATAGTTTTAAGGTAACACCACTTTTGGAGAACCCTCTTCCTTTGTACAAGTCGCATCTCAAACCCCTTTTGTCATATCAACACTAGGTTTATGAGATCATCCCATCCATTTATCCCTTATGATCTTTGGTATGATTGACTATCATTGGTTATTTGCTAGCATCATCTTTGGTCACATGTGCCTCACGTTGCCTAATCCCCTCCTTTGTTTACCTCTAATGCGTGGAGGCATATTTTCCTCACACGTTCCTCACTATAACATAGTTTCATTCACATATATGGGTAGCCACTATTCACAAGGAATTATTTATCCTAACCCCATCACATTTGTTCCTCAACGCATCTCTCTTCATTTCATATTACCTATCTATCTAAAAAACATTTATTTTTAATCACATCCATTTTCAATCTATTTTCATCAAATCTTATCCATACATTTTAATCACCATAGTCAAAATTTAAATTTAAAACATGTTACCACATCACACATTCATATCATCATCCATACACATTTCAATTTAAATTAATCATTTAATCCTACATCTACTTTATCATCATCATCAAATATAAACATGAAGCATATAGTCCTAGTCCTTGCATCACACATTTATATCCATACTCACATTTAAATCTAAAATAACCATCTAATCACACATGTATTTCACCATCATCATCAAATATAAACCAAACATGCATTCCAAGGTAACCATCATTATCATATCTCATCTAAGCAACCATCATCATAAACATCTAATCTAAAATCATCACATCATATAGAATTTAAATCATCACATCATACAATAAACACATGGAAAAATATAACACATAATGATCCATGAGAAAAACTATATGTGTGTGTGTGTCAAAATAATATCAGTACATCATGGCCCTCTAGGGGGCTCCCTCAAAGTAGAAATGATGTCAAAATCAGTAAACTACATGGCTGATACTCTCAGATCCTCTCCACTAAGGGACAGTATAAGCACTTGAACCCCATGTGCATCATCACCTCCCTCCTAGACTCCCTCCTCCCGCCTCAACTGAGCTACACTTGATGTACTCCTCGATGGCCCAAATCCACCTGTTTCCTGCCTCTGGAGATGTTCCTAGTATCTCATCTTATGAGGTAGCTTGTGGATCACAATATCCTCATAATATTTGGCCTTACTAGCCAACGCTAGATACATATCCATCCCAATCATGTCACGGGTGTCATCTATCATGACTCTCCTACGGTGCTACACTGAATGCCACTCGTTAACTTGGTCACTACAATAGTAGCGAAATATTCAAAGTGATTCTTATATGTCTCTCGATGCCTACAAATAACCTCTCTCTCTAAATCACTACATCTGCTCTCCTCGAGTGACCGCATCTCATTTTTGTAGAGTGGTGTCTCGCTCTACCCATGCCATGCGGTATCTCTTCACCCTCATCTCTGCTTCAGCTCAACATGCAAGTGTGTCATCTCTCGTAGAATCTCCTACTCCGTCATTTTCCCCACCTCCATTAAGAGCCACCTCAACGTCAACCTCCATCTCCTCAATCTCCTCCTCTCCTCCCTCCTCGAGTCACCCGAGTTGCCCATGATGTCGTATGCCAATCAGAGTACCCTACTTTGATTCCTATGTTGTCATCATCATCCCATGTTCTCACCCCCATCCTATAATGATTTTCCATGGTGGGACTCCATAAATCCCTATCCAAGTCATCTCTCCTGTATAAAATGGGATCTCGAGGCATTATCTTGACAACCCCAAATTTTCATTTCACCCTATCGAACTATACAACCTTGATCATCTCCGATTGTCTCTCCTAAATCCACCTCATCCTCCTCATCCCCACCAACTCCATATCTTCCCCTAGCCATGTGAGGAATCCTCGATACAATATCCAAGTGATTTGATCAACATCCAGCTTAGCTAATCTATCAACATACAAATATACCCCTCTCTCCCTTTTGTCTCTAAAGGCTGGTCGGTTCTCACCTCAAGAATCCAATTATCAATAGAAAATATAGTCTCATGTGAGCCATGGAAGCCCTGATGTCCTAATCACTACTATATGCTCATAAGCCTAGTAGTGTAAAAATAATCTAATATCCAATCCATATCTCCTACCAATCTTGTATCCAGATAGATCATGATACACCTAAGCTAATAAGGAAGTCCCAAATGAAAATATTGTCTAGTGGTCCACAAAATCAACCACAACCCTAGCTAGAGCCCATGAAAGTGATCTTCTTGATTCCAAAAATTATAGCAAGACATTTACCCATCACCATGAAAATCAATCATTTTTGTGCCACCCTAGTCTCTTATCTCTACTCATATGCAAAAACCCCTACATAAAATTTGATTTGGGGCACATCGGCTCTAAATAACCACATCAAAACTGCTAACCTGTCATCACTAGTGATGGGGACTATCTTCTCCCCCTATGTCGGTAGTATGAGGATCCTGATACACATCCTCCAGGGTGATAGTCATCTCCCCTGTCCTAAACCAAAATGTGCAAGTCTGCATCAATCCCATCTCTCTACCAGGGAAATCATAAGCCCCACATCCCATGGGATCCTATGATAGTGTCTAAATCCACCTAATCCGACTGCCAACAATTGGTCCCACTCGGCATCTATAATGTCCCCTGTAATCTTCTCGTATAGAGAAGGCACTTGATCTCTTAGATATAAGGTATCTCTGACCTGTAATCACAAACAAAGCATACACACATCAATCCATAATCTCCAAAATACATTTAAAATGCATTAATTTTCATCCAAAATCCAATCAAACCCTAACTTATCCAATTTTACCGTAGTCGACACCGACCCAGGTCACATCATGCATTTTTAGTTAAATCGATGTGCCCTAGGGCCCAATCAATGTCGACCTGTCTAGGTCACCGCCAACCACCCCTGGCGTCATCAATTTTTTACAAAAAAAATGCTAGAAATTAAATAAAACATGAAGTTAAATTAAAACCAGTGTGGGTTTTTTTACTCACCATCCTCTGCACCCTCTGGCACTTCCTCACAACTCTGGGAGCCTCCTTCTCTCAATTTCACTTTTCTCACTTTTCTTTCTCTCGTCAAGTTTGTGCATGAAAATGAGCTTTTTTGGCCAATCATTGGGCTTATGTAGCCCGCCGACACCTGATTATCGTCAACCTCCTTGGGTCACCATTGATTTTCCTCAATCATTGTCGACTGGCCTTAACAATGATTAATTTGGGGTTTCTCTCTTTTCTGGCATCCCTTTGAAGGGCATCATTTATTTACCATTAATTATGCACTTATGGTCCTCTTCATCTTTCCCTTTGGGCACCTCAATTAAACATTCAAACTATTCCACCTTCGAGCATATGTAACTCTCTAAGTCCACATTTGTGGCCATTTCTTTTTCCTTTGGGCATGTTAATCATATGTATTCCCTAAGTCCACCTTTTGTGGCTATAATCACTCCTCTTTTGGGAATTTCATTTTATAATCCTATTTCATTCACACACGAAGTCCTCCTTTGAGGCCATATTCATCTTCCCCTTTGGGCATTACATTCATTTTATCAAATTCCACTCTTGTGGCCATATTTTTTCTCTTCCTTGGGGCACCATTACTCTTCATCAAAGTCCTCCTTTGAGGCCATTTTCATTTTCCCCTTTTGGGGCATAATTTTTAAAGTCCACCATTGTGGCCATCTTCTCCCCTTTTGGGGCATACACTTTTCCTTTTTTGTCTTCATTGCCATATTTTCCCCTCTTGGGGCATATTCCTTCATCACTCAATTTTTTATTTTTCCTTATCAGCCATTTTTCAGTGTCCCATTGGACACCATATCATCCATCCTTGTTCCTTGTGAACACATACCTTTTCATTCGATTCCTTGTATCCGAAGGATTTCAATACCTTTTCACATTAGTTGCACATATTTTGATGACTTTCCTATGATCCGTTGGTCATCCCGACCTACATCCATACTACAGTGGTCTTCACCCACTCACTGGTTCATAGAACGTTGTAGTTTGTCTCCATTAAGACCACAATTTCCCTCTACCGATGTGATATTGGAGTCACCACCATATTTTTTATTCATATTATGATCCTTTTTCCTAGGGCATCTTGCCTTGGTTATACTTTCACCCATCTTTTCATCACCCCCTTTTTCATCTACCTTTTTTCAAACACGTCATCGATTTCCTTTGATGCCATCGATCCCCCGTTTGAGGGGGAGCTTATCATCAATCCTTTATCCTCATCCAACCCTTTTTGTTTTTTCTCATGGCTTGCTAGCTCAAACCACTCAACAAAAAGGGGAAAATGTAGACACCTAAAATCGGTATTTATGCCCTCATTCACCCGCGTGCATATTTTAATTTAATCATCCTCCTCATTCAATCAAATGCCCATCCAATCCTTATTAATTAATTAATATACATTAATTAATTAATCATTTAATATTTTACATGCCCAACTATCCCATCCACATTGATCTTAATTAATTAATTCATATTAATTAATTAATACCCTCATCCATTTCCCCAACCAACTTTCTAATTAGGATGCTTTTATCCTACATATAAATCACCCTGCTTTTCTAGCTTTCATCCCATCTATTTTTATGCCCTAACTACCTTGGATTCATCCCCAAGTCATCTAATCCTGCCAATATGCTTTAAATCATTCGAATAGCTCTTTAAAATCATCAAAACCCACCTTAAATAAAAAGAAATCCTGAAAGGGAAACTTTCCCCATGATCGGTGGCGACCCAACCTAGTCACCACCGACCCTTTAAGTATGTTTGATTTCTTTCCATTACACATGCAATCACTCTACAATCAAGCAACCAGAGAGTGATTATAGCTTCTTCATGACTTTCAGCGCTTCCTATGACAGTCACAGACATCCCATCCATCATCGAACGTGTTTTTCATCACTCACGATCTTCCTTCATGAGATTTCTTGATTTTATAGTGCTTTTATCAAGTCTTCTATCAAATTATCTTTACTTTCTTGCAGATTAACCTTTTGCATGTCTAGAGAAGCATCCATCCATCACTCAACAACCCTTAGTTCCATTCTTAGTGCTTGCAGGCTATCATATTCAGCTATTTCTTCTTGGCCTCATCTCAATCTTGCTACAGTGGTCATCTATCCTTATTAGTCGTTGTCGAACAAGGTTTTGTTTATCAAAAACCTATCTAAATCATCCTTTCTATCATCTATCCTATCTCCCAATCCTTGGCTCTCTTCTTCAGATCCTCTTCCAGCAGCTACAAGTCCTCATCAGTTTCTAGATTTCTCCCAGACCTTGTAGGTCTACATACTTCATCTACAGCTTCAGATCCATCCTCTATGGTCATCGTCAACCTGCATGTACATAGTCTAGGTTTCCATCACCTAGACTAGGTAACCTTTATCTTCTGATTATTCTCATCTTACTATCTTTAGATCAGTTCTGCCATTTTTTCAGATTCAGTGATAGCTATGTTTCTACATGCTTTTTCTTTTACATCCTTTTATCTAAACAAGGGGTTGACATCCACCAAGGAAGCTAACCACTTCTTGGATCCAACATTGTTTGCGCAACCCCTTCATACATCTATCTCATCTAATCTCGATTCAAATTTTGTAGATCTTGTTGCAGCAGAGATCCATCATTCATGCACGTATCAAGCATCATCACATCCAAGGTAACATAAACCCTCCAACATTTCTAAGTTGCTAGTTTCTTTAGTAGATAGTGCATTAATTTGATTATCGAATGAGAAATTTGGATAACACTCTATTTTTACTCCTCCTTGTGACATTAGATCATCTCCACCTTATCCCTTTTGACACCCCCTTTGCACATTCCACATGTGATTGAGGTCATGTAATTGTTTTAATATAATTTTGGGAGTACTTAATAAATGAATTAAGTGTTTAGTCCATGTAAAATGAAAAGAAATGGTTAGTAAATGTATATTTGAATGAGTATATTAAGGTTGCGGAGTTAGGAAAGAATTTTGGAATCTTTTCCCAACACATTTTTATATAAAATAGTTTAAGAAGTTGGAAAAAAGAAGGGTAGGAAGTTTCCATTATTCCCTCCTATTTTAGAGATATTTTTAACCAATATTAATTTATAAATAAATAAAATTAATTAATTAATTTTATTATAAATTAATATTACTATACACTTTCATAACCTCGATTTTTAGTTTAGAAAATCACTATTGTCTTAATATTAAAATTACTCTACTAACCGAGAAAAAATCGGGCGTCTTTGCTTTATAATAATTTAATGATGCATAGGAGCATTCCCTTCCCAAGTATGACAATCTGATAAGAAAATGAAAAAATGTTATTTTTGAGTAGCCCTCAATTCACATGTATGTGTGTTTATCATAATATAATATAAAAAAATGTGCGCTCAACAAGCCTCCAAAGGTATTCCTCATGTTGCCTAAAATAATTTAAATAATTAAAACAAGTGTGCTCATAAAGCTTCCCAATCAATGCTTCATGTAAACACTCCCAAAAACAGCTCGGTGTTGACCACTCTACCTCAAAATAAATATTGGAGAGCGAGACACTTGGATGTGCATTGCCTAGGTCTATCTGGTACTCAATAATCCTTTTGAAGATGAAAATGGATATCAATGCCATGATTTCCCAAATATGGTCTTTCATCGGCCTCTTCACTCTACTCCAAAATGTTAAATATTATCAAAATAATGTAGGGGACCCACCAACCATTCAAGAATGTATATAAGAGAAAATGCAAACAAGAGAAAGAAACAAATAATAAATGAAGTGCAAATATTTCTCAAACAATCTCCTTACAACCTCATATTAGACTAGCTGAAGAGTGGGGTCAAGTGACACTCTTATTGGATCTGGATGAGAGATTGATTTCTTTTGATTTTTGGATGCTCCAATATATTTTGAATGGAAGCAAATCCAAGTTGTGCATAATGATGATTGGTCGATTGATTGAATGGTTTTATGTTTGGGTAATCAATTGACAACATAACGGTATGCAAGAGTGATTTCCAATGGTAATTTGACAGAGTAACACTACAAATTTCTCAATCTTCTAATGATGATTTTAGAGGAATGGAACTTCTTATTTAGAGATCCGAATAATCCATGGATTGAGGAAGGTAGAATTGAATCAGTTGCACACTATTGATTTCATTTTCTTTATTTAATGTGGTTAATTTATTTTGTGCATTGGCCTTTTGAATGAGAATTAAAGAGCCTTTATTTCAAATTAGTTGGA
>CM031243.1:347242507-347292507 GCA_018340775.1 Taxus wallichiana var. yunnanensis | reverse complement strand
AGTGGTAGTGTCCATATGGATGATAGTTTTTCCAATGGCCTCTTGGAGGTGGATCTTGAAATGTCTGCGGGAGGATCCCAAATTGATTTCATGGCCTGTCATTGGATGATATGGTAGGATGGACAAGGGTTCCTCCAAAAAAAGGATGTATGTCGGGCCAGGAGCTCTGTGAGTCATTCTCTCCTTCCGCATAAATCATAGTGTTTCTTGTGTATTGTTTTTCTTTAGTCATTTGGTAAAGGCTTCCTTCCTTGCATCATCGTTTTATCCTCTATCCCATTCTTTGTGAGGTTTTTGGTTTCCTTAAACCATTATTTTTACCCTATCTAATAAAAAAATAATCTTAATTGTTATGCCTATAAGTTAACAACTTCAATCTTGTGTAATCAGTGGATAGCTGAATTATTTAAGGACTCCTGCATGCTCTAAATTACTCTTGTATTTGAGATAGATTAAGGTATGTAATATTAAACCACATTTAGTTTTTTGAGATCTGAAAAATTCATATATTTTACATTTGTTTTGTACGTAATAAATATCTTGTGATTATTATTACAACCTTAATAGGCTTTAGAAAACTACATTTTTATCTCTCTAAATTATCTAAGAAATCTTATTCATGAATAAAAAGAGTTTGATTCTTTTTGGAATCTTATATTTGTTATACCAACAATTTGACATTGAATGCCAAAGGGCATTATAGTTATAAACCTAAAAAAAATTAAGACTGGAAAATATATGAGAAGTAAAATATAAGTTTGTTGTGAATCTACATAGAGTAAATACAAAGAAGAATATGTTCAAGGAATGAGATTAATGTGGTGAAGATGAAATGTGGAAAGATTCATTCCCTAATTTAATGAAACTATGGAAAATAGTTCTCACACTTCTACAAGTACATCAACCTGTGAAAAGAGGATTTTCTAAGTTAAATCACATTCAAACTATTGAGAGGTTTATATTTTTCTTGGATACATTAGACACATTAATGTTTTTATCTCTTTCTTCACATCAATAGTTGGATATGGTATATTGGAATGAGTTATATGAGGAATCGATAAGAGTGCAATCTCACGTACCTCTTCTAAGTGATGCAAGTTGAACATGTAATTACTTATTTGAATCTTGATTGTTTAATTTAACTACTTTCAAGATATTTAGTTACTTTTTAATATTAAATAATTTTGACTTTTTCAAAAAAAAATTATATAGAATAATCAAATATATAGAAAGGTAATTAAGAATTTATTTTTAATTGAATGGTAATATATTGTTTAATTTATCACTTATGAAGGGTCAAGCTTAGCTTAGCCCTTCAAATTAAAATATAGGGAGCCTTTCAAATTTGATGAGTCTCCAAATTATTAGTAAGTCAAGTCAACAGACTTGCTTTTACAATGAAGGTGTTCCCCTATGGTAAAGGGCATGCAGTCATTCATGCCATTGGTCTAAATTTCACGGGTATTTTGAAATTTTTCTAATGTGATTAAATTTTATAGGTGTTTTAATGTTTTCACTTTTTAATTTGTTTTTAGCCATTTTTTAATCTGCGGGATAGATAGTTTCATGTTTCCTGTGGCCACTTTTGGTAAAATTAGAAAAATTTGCATGTTTAAATTCTATTGCTTACCATTTATTTTTACTTGCACCCATTGAGGTTATTTTCAATTCATTATCCCAGATGCTATAATTTGAAGTTTCGTGTTTATCAATAGACCCACATTCTATTAAATTTGAATCCCATTTAAACAGGACAAGGGACACCTTGTATCAAGTAAGTCTGGATCCGTAACTTTGATTTATTTAAGGCAATGTAATATAAATGTTGGTAGTCAAGCTCATCTCAGGTTGTTAAACCACATTAATGGATACTCACTAAATCTGGTTACTCTGCTCAAGCTGATTCAAGCTCACAAATATGAGATAAAGTGCAGACTTATTTACTGTAGTTAATTCCTTAAGTGGTTACACCTCAACATCATTAGATGATTTGTCTACCATTTTTTTAGCAGAAGAGACTTTGTTTTTATCTGAGAAATTATGTGTTGAAATATATCATTACACATGAGAAACCAACTGAATGAGCGAGTTGAGTAAGCTACCAAACCTTACTATATATTTTGTATGTGAGCCAAGCATCTTCACCAATTAAATTATCCAAGTGAAAGGTAGATTTCAAGGTTTACTATCAAATCACTATAAATCCATATACCAATTTAGCATTATGAGCCCCCTTATCAACCTCGACCATGGGATTTCTTTGTCTTCATTTTGTATACTATTAAAAAAATTTAAACAAAGTTTATCTTAATAGAGTTCATCCAAGTAAACAAAGTGCATCCTATGTGATTATATAATAAGCAGAGTCCATGGCATGATTTTGGTGGCAACTGAAATCACTGATTTGAAATAGATGAATGTTCATTGATTATAGTCATTCACCCAATCTTTTCACATAATGCAGGGCCCTAAAATGGGAAATTTGTTCCTCAAACATTCATGAAAATCTCCGAGAAGAGTATGATGAGGACTGTGAATCTCTGGATACCATGGCTCAAGCAGTAATAGGAGAAAAAGACATAGGTATTGATGAATATGAAATAAATTCTAAGAAAAATGAGAGTTCAATGCTTTCAATCGTCCCTCTTCCTTATCTCATACTTGTTGCACTTCCTGGTGGAATCCTTTTTTCTCTTCCTTCATCAAATAAACTTTTAAATCCGATTACTTGATTGTATCAAATAAAATTCACTTGTCATGTTTGTATTTCCTAGACCATATGTTATTAGCTTTCATTATCTAGAGTTAATACTACACATAACTATTTCTAAAAAATAAGTTATCTTCCACTAACGAGAAACAATATATGAACCATATAGCCATTATTGGCATTTGACATTTACAATTCTTTGCTTCTAAAGCATAAAATAAATTGATTTCCATTTAGTTGGATTTTAAATTTTACTTTTTCTTTAACATATACCCAATAGCTGAGACTCTCGTGTCTTTTCTTGGGCCGTTTGGGAGTTGGTGAAGACATGGAATTTTCCAACATGGCTTGTTCATTAGATTTATCTAGGCAATATGGTATGCATTTCTTTTCATGTTCTAAATTTTGATTTCCTCCACAACAATCTGTGCAAACAAATAATTCTTGCCTTGGAGTCTACATTATGCACTAGAGAGCTAATTTCCGCAACTCTTCCCATAAGCCATTCATCTCCTCATAGACCTTTGAAATTTCAGCATTCGGTTCTTCTCTTGAAGATATTTCCAATCTCCTCACCCTTGACATTGGAATAGGTGTTCGATGTAAAAATGGCATACAATGTTTTGTTATAAAAATGTTTACATGTTAATGTTAATTATTTTCCAACAAATGTTCTTTATGCAATTTTTATAGATAGAAATTTTCAATCTACCATTTTCACATAGGAAATAATTCGGGAGAAGATAAGTGGGTCTTACAATTTGAGGTAATACAAAATTTCTTAGACTTTCAACCAGTTATTATCTCTATAATCTATCGCAATGAGTGAATTGAATGAATCATGATTTTAACATTTTAGAAGTTATTTTTTTTAGAAGCATTAAATAATCCTAACTTGAGATACAAGGCATGTATTTAGAGACATTTGAACTAGAATTTTTAGAACTATGAACCCACTTTTGTAGGAAAGGGAAAGGTCTAGAAAACAGAGGCACTTTTCCCATGGATCAACCTTTGGTAAGCGGTAACCTAGTTTACCTAGCATAAGCCTTTAATAAATCCATATTTCCTATTATATACAAAGCAAGTATATTTTTTATCCATTGAAATATGGGACAATAAATAAAACAGATTACGTATAGACAATTTCATCAAAGTGTTTTCTCTAGACTTATTCATGGATCGAACCCACCTTAAAAATCCAATAAATAAATACATATGATCATTATAGCTTGATCAAAATTATATTAACACCAAGGTGGATGCCATTGAGAATTTTTCAATGTAACGACACCCTTACCTTTGAGATGGGTGTAAACACCAATACTATAGTATTATGCCTTTCTAAATTATATCCAAATTTAAACCTGGAGCGTTCTTTCGATAGAAATATATTTCACATTTCACAATGGCATTCCTTTCTAATTATTTGCATGACTATTTTGTTGTCTAATTTTGATTGAATCTGTGTTCACATGCCAATGTCAAAGACAACTCCAACCACATTTCATTTATCCATTCTTCGGACAAAAACCTTAGAAATACTTATAGATAAATGACAAGAATAATATGCTTATTAGGTTTGTGTTATCTTTAAATGATTTTGTTGCATTATAATATTTATTCATCTATATTTATCATATCATAAGAACAAACTCTTGTTTCATGGTCCACTTTGAATGTATTTAAAAACTATGAAAAATACTTTTTTTTTTATTAATCTACTACCACAAATTTTGGTTTGATTGCCATCATAGATGGCTAATAATATAAGGAAGAAATGGAGGAGCCTTTAGAATGCTTAACATCTCCACCTAGAGGAAGGTAACTATAGTGATTTTATGCCAAATCATGTGAAAATATCCTTCCACTAATATATCTCATCTACTCTTCAAATAATATATAATATCCAACACCCATAAATCAAAATCCTTAAACCTAAACCTGATATGTGATGGTGTTGTTAGCTCAGGAGAAATGTAAAAATGTCTGAATGATTTTATTCACAATGAGGAGTGTATAAATATAGGAGAGAATGTGGTTAAGAGGTAACCGCCTATAACTGAAAGGTCGGTTACATGTAGCCAAACTAAACAATGTATTAATTATGCCAACATTCCCCCCCTTAATACATTGTTTTTACAAATCTACCCCTAAATCATCATCATTGTCATCCCCAGATTCATCATCTTGTTACGTCGCGACATGTCCTATCTGCTTCTTGCAACAAGGACTTTGTCTGGATTTTCTTGAATCTCTGCGACAGATGTGCTCTCATTTGTAAGAAAAACAGATGAAGAAGTGAGCTCGAAAGCTCGTGTGGTGCACCATAGATGTGCCTGAGGGCATTTAATCTCACGTTTGTCATCTAGATCGACACAACTCTTCTCTTTCTATATGCCAAACAAGAATCAGTCCATTATGTCCTTGAATTGCAATTTTTGGAGACTAGCGAAGAGTAGATACCGATGCTCTTGTGAGCTTGACTTTGGCTCTCTGAAATTTGGCACGTCTTTATGGTTTCTTGTAATATTGCTAACATCTTTGGGCATGACTTTCATGCTCTCAGACTATTGCATGGGATCATAGGCTAGTTTTTCACATCCATCTTTGATAGCAAAGTTGATAACCTCATTTTGTTCGATTTGATTCAAACAAATTCCACATGTCTCTTGATCTTTTGTGCGATGCGCTTGCTAATGTATTTCTTGGTCGAACAACGGTTGAGAAGATGTTGGGGAAGGAGTCTACAAACACACACCTAGAAATAGTTGAGAAGATTTTGGGGAAGGAGTCTACCAATGCACACCTAGGATTTCGGTGGTCAATGCCACTCATGCTAGACTCCACATAGTGCTTATAAGTTTGTTAGTGTTCATTTCCACATGCTCTCTTCCCCCTCTTTGCAGCTTGTCTTCCACATGCTGATTTCACTAGATTTCAACATGTCCTCTCCTCTAGAAAGGGAACAGGTCCATTTGATATGCTACAAGGAAATTGTTATGTTTGTGGAGCCTATTTTCATGTTAGATTGTGGTACACCTTCTATGTGTTACACTATGGTATTTTTATGGCGGTCCCGCTCGTCGGTGAGTGGGTCGGCTTAAGCCACCGAAGCAAATTTTCATGGGTGGTTTATTAACCCATGGGTAATGGGTAACAAGTATGGGCTATTTTTGGGCCCATGGTTTTTGGTACCCATTCTTTTGATACCCACGGTTTTTGCCCATGTTTTTGATACCCATGGTTTTTGTCCATGATTTTGATACCCATAATTTTATATCAAAGCTGCTTAAGCAATCGTCTATTTATATGGTCTTATGCATATGATACATAGACAAGAAAATGTATTGCGAGATGTGTTTTGAATTCGGGTGTGAATTTCAGAGAGTTTGTTGAGCATAGCTCCAAATGGATTTTGGTATTGTATTGAGAGAGTGGAGGCTTGTAATAAAATATGAGCAAGTGATTCTTGGTGGATGTAGCCCAAATTTGGTGAACCACATTAAATCTTGTCTCTTTGTGTTGTGTTATTTATTTTTCACTTTTATTTGAGATCTGTAATATTTTCTACATATTAGTTTCTACACAGTGATTTTGCAAGGGATTATTCTACATATTTTATCTCTTATTTCCTAACAATTGGTATCAGAGCCTGGTTTTCGTTTGCTGAAGTGTTGAATCACAAGGAAATTTTTTAGCTTGAGTGGGAGCTATGGTAGATGATGGAAGATCTAGGGTTGATAAATTCAATGGGTAGAATTTCATTCTTTGGAAGATGCATATGGAAGATTACCTTTATCAGAAGGATCTTTATACTCCACTGTCTGAGAAGGTGAACAAACCCTCGAGTATGACAGATGTGGAATGGGATTTGTTGGATCGGAAGGCACTTGGAACGATCTAGCTGTGTCTTGCATCTTCGGTATTATTTAATGTTTCAAAGGAAAAGACTACAAAAGAACTGATGGATGCATTAGGGAAGTTGTATGAAAAACCCTCTACCTCTAATAAGATATTTTTAATGAAAAAGTTGTTTAATATGAAGATGTCTGAGAATAGTTCAGTAGCAGATCATTTAAATGATTTCAATACGGTTGTGAATATCCTAGCTTCGTTTGCAATAGAATTTGATGAATAAGTTAGGGCTTTATTAATTCTCGTGCTCTTTACCTCGAAAGTTGGAATAGAATGGTAATGGCGGTAAGCAACTCGGTTCCAGCTAACTCAAGTTGAAGTTTGAGGATGTTGTAGGGGTGATTCTAAGCAAGGAAATGCAAAGAAAAAGCTCTGGGGAATCTTCTACTTCAAGGAATGCTTTGATAGTGGAAACTAGAGGGAGACAAGAATAGAGGAAACCGTGGAAAATCAAAAGATTGGGCAAGGTCAAAATCCAAGAGCAAGATTGTATATTGGAGCTGTGAAAAGTTTGGGCATGCAAAGAAGGATCATTGGGAGCTTCAGACAAGAAGAAACAATAGGAAGAAAACAAGGAGGTAAATGTGGCATTGGGTAATGTATGTCAGGATGTTTTGATTCTTTCTTTACATAATATTATTGAATCTTGGGTTTTAGATTCAGTGCTTCTTTCATGCTACTCCACATAGGCATAATTTTGTTGATTATGTTCAAGGATATTTTGGGCATGTTTTTCTTGGTAATGATGAGACTTGCAGGTATAGTTGAAAAGGTTCTATTCGGTTAAGATGCGTAATGGGAATACATGGCTATTGAAGGATGTCGGACATGTGCCTACATTAAGGATAATTTTAATATCGGCAGGAAATTGGGAAGTGATGGTTGTCTTTGTGATATTTACATCGACTCATGGAAGGTTACCAAGGGCGCTCTTGTGGTGGAAAGAGGTAAGGAGGTTGGAACCTTGTATTTATTCACATATAGTACTAATGATTGTAATCTTGTGGCTTTAGATGCGAGATACAACATTATGACACTATAGGCTTGGTCATATGAGCTATAAGGGCATGGAAATCATAAAGAAGAATTTGCGGGATATACAAAAATAGATTTGGAGTTACGTGAGGACACTATATATGGGAAACATAAGCGAGTAAGGTTTCTCAAGGTTGGACCTAAAAAGAAAGAGAATAAGTTAGAGCTGGTGCATTCGATATGTGGGGGCCAACTTAGGTATCATCTCTTGGGGGTTCAAGTTAATATGTTACTTTCATTGATGATGCAAGAAGGAAATTTTGGGTTTATTGTATTAGAAACAAATCTGATGTATTTGACACTTTTGTTGAATGGAAATCCTTCTTAGAGAATGAAACAGTCTTAAGCTAAAATGTCTCGGGTAAGATAATGGAGGGAGCTACCGCAACATTGATGCATTTAATGATTACTTGTTCTAAGAATGGAATCCACGTGGAAAAATATGGTTCCGGAACTCCGTAGCGTAATGGGGTATCAAAAGGATGAATGAACAATAATGGAACATGCCAGGAGCATGAGGTTACATGCAGGACTACCTCTTTCTTTTTGGGCAGAAGCGGTGAGCACAGTTGTGTACTTGATAAACAGAGGACCCTCAAGTGCCTTGGATGGAGGCATACCTGAGGAGGCTTGGTATGGTAAGAAAGTTGATTATTCATTTCTTAGAGTCTTTAGATGTGAGGTGTTTGTTCATATAGACAAGGATGATAGAACCAAGCTAGAGGCTAAATCAGAAAAATGTACTTTCATTGGTTATGGTGGTGATGACTTTGGATTTAAATGTTGGAGTATTAAGGACAAGAAAATCATTCGGTCTAGGGATGTGGTCTTTAATGAGAAAGTCATGTATAAGCAATAGTTGCAGGAAAACATGGAAGAATCCAAGAAAGAATATGCAGTGGTAGAGGATCTTCTGGATGGGACAGTGACCCATGAATCATTTTAGAACCAACTCAACCTACTCAACAGGAACCCATGAATCAGTTCAGGAACCTACTCAACAGGAACCCCAAACTCCTACAATGAGGAGGTCTTCTAGGGTAAGAAAAGAACCTAAACATTTTTCTCCTTCTCTTTATTATTTATTACTCACTGATAGTGGAGAGCCAGAGAGCTTTGATGAAGCAATGCAGGTAGATGCCAGTAAGAAGTGGGAGCAAGCCATGGATGAGGAGCATAAGTCTCTCATGGAGAACCAGACTTGGGATTTGGTGAAGCTACCGGAAGGCAAAAGAGCATTGCAGAACAAGTGGGTGTATAGAGTTAAAGAAGAAGGAGGAAAGAAAAGATATAAGGCCTGGTTTGTGGTCAAGTGGTTTGCACATAAACAAGGTATAAATTTTGATGAGATCTTTTCTCCTGTAGTAAAAATGACTTCTATTAGAACTGTTCTTGGAATAGTGGTAGCAGAAGACTTACACTTAAAACAGTTAGATGTAAAGACTGCATTTCTCCATGGTGATTTGGAGGAGGAACTATATATGTAGCAACTAGAGGGCTATGAGGTCAAAGGTAAAGAGGAGATGGTGTGTAAACTAAAGAAGAGCTTGTATGGCTTGAAACAAGCTCCACGTCAATGGTATAAGAATTTTGATAGCTTCATGATGGAGCAAGGTTATATTAGATGTCATTCTGACCATTACGTGTATACAAAGAAATTTGAGGATGGAAGTTATATTATCCTGTGTTTGTATGTTGATGACATGTTGGTTACAAGTAAAAACATGCAGGAAATAAAAGTACTCAAGAAACAGCTAAGTGAATCCTTTGATATGAATGATTTGGGGGCAGCTAGACAAATCCTTGGTACGAAGATAACTCGGGATAGGAAGGAATGGAAGCTGACTTTATCTCAAGAAGAGTACATTAAGAAGGTATTGGAAAAGTTTAACATGTAGGATGCTAAACTAGTTGGGACTCCTTTGCAGCCATTTTAAGTTATCAAAGGAGCAATGTCCCAAGACAGAGCAGAAAGAAACCGAGATGTCCAAGGTACCTTACTCATCAGCGGTTAGGCAGTTTGATTTATGCTATGGTGTGCACTAGGCCTGATATTGCATATGCGGTGGGAGCTATGAGTAGGTTTATGAGTGATCCAGGTAAAGAGCTTTGGCAAGCAATAAAGTGGATCCTTCCGGTATTTGAGAGGGACCATGGGGACAAGTTTTTACTACGAGTGGATTAGACACCACTTTACGTGGTTATGTAGATTCAGGACATGGCTAGAGATGTAGATAGCAGGGAGGAGCATGACAAGTTATATTTACACTATAGGTGGGACAACAAAGTGAACTGGATTTCATGACTACGAAGCTAGTGGCTTTACAACCACGGAGGCCGAGTATGTTGCGTCCAAAAAGCAAGCAAAGAGATGATTTGCTACAACAATTGCTTGAGGAGTTGGGGCATAAGCGGGAGTAATATAAGTTGCATAGTGATAGTTAGAGTGCTATACACCTAGCTAAGAACTCTACTTTGCACTCCAGGATGAAGCATATACATTTGAGATATCACTTCATCGGGATAGCTTTGGAGGAAGATTCATACCAGAAGATCAAAATCCTACGAGACATGATGAAAAAGGTGGTCACAAGGATAAACTAAAGCTATGTTCGGCTTTGGTTGGCCTTCATGCATGATGAGTGAAGGGTTGAGAAGCTTTACTCATTGGAAATCGGTCTCAAGTGGGAGATTGTTATGTTTTGGAGTCTATTTTCATGTTAGAGTATGGTACACCTTCTATCTGGTACACTCGGGTAATTTTACGGTGGTCCTTCTCGCGGTGAGCAAGTCGTGGGGTTGAGGGATGAAGTCCCCTCAATCGATGGGGACTCGGGGTGAAGCCCTCGAAGAAAATTTTCATGGGTGGTTTATTAACCCATGGGTAATGGGTAACCATTATGGGTTGTTTTTGGGCCCATGGTTTTTGGTACCCATTATTTTTAATACCCATGCTTTTTGCCCATTGTTTTGATACCCACGTTTTTGCCCATGGTTTTGATACCCACGATTTTGTATCAAACTACTTAAGCAATTATAGAGTTTGTTGAGCATAACTCCAAATGGATATGGGTATTGTATTGAGAGAGTGGAGGCTTGTAATAAAATCTGAGCAAGTGATTCTTGGTGGACGTAGCCCAAATGGGGTGAACCACATTAAATCTTGTCTCTTTGTGTTGTCTTATTTATTCTCGCACTTTTATTTGAGATCTGTAATATTTTTTACATATTAGTTTCTCTTGTTATTTCCATAAGGGATTATTCCGCATATTTATCTCTTATTCCCTAATAGAAATGTTCTTCCACCAAACTCCATGCAGGAAGATTTTCACTGGTTTCTAGGTCTCGTATACACAAACGAAAGAAAAATGCTAAATCCAAAAGTCTGCAGCTGCCACGTCATAAGGTCCACACATCTTGGTGAAAGAAAACACAGGTCTTCAATCAAGTTTCAATGCTAAGGAAAGTCTCTCCACACAGGTCACTTCCTCTTGCTTCTCAATCTCCTCTCACTCCATGAAAGATCACTCATTAGGGCTTTACAGGTTTTGGATGATAATGTCTTCCAAACTTCAAACCACGCAAAGACCAGTGTCATGCCAATCCTCCATCCACCGTGATTACAATGGAGACAACACTAGAAAGGTGTCTACTCTAATACCAATGTTAGCTCAAGAGAAATGTAAAAATGTCTTAATAATTTTATTCACAATGAGTAGTGTATAAATACAGGAGAGAATGTGGTTAAGAGGCAACGTCCTATAACCTGAAAGGTCGTTACATATAGCCAAATTAAACAATGTATTAATCATGCCAACAGATATTTGGGTAATTTGTTTTCAATTCTTGTCAAAATCCCACTCCCACATAGCTAAGGTTTTATCCTTTGCATCATGTGCAACCATTATAATGGAAGACCCATGAAAGTATCTTGGCATGTAGTGGATCCTACACAATAGAGGGAAGAGATACAAATGGACATGCGATATCCAATTTACAATATTATTTGATTTTGAAATCCATGATGTCAAATTTTGAAGAAGGGTTGGAATATGCCATAAAGAAGAAGAAATCATGGAAAAACATTATTATTTTACAATCGCCATTTCCAAGTCATGTTTTAAACATTACATCTGCTGTTGAAAACTCCACTACATTAACAATGCAGGCTTACTTCATACTTGTAAGAATACCTTTGCACTATTAATGTGGAATCGTTTATTTCCCAAATATATTTCTCTATGACCACCCTCTTTTATGATCAACCATGACAACTAAATCAATGCGAGAATGAAGATTCGGCAAATTAACAGGATTTTGATGCATTTAACTAGGAATCACTTTTAAATTCATCTCCTTTTGAGATAATCTCTTGATTGCATTACACTCTCCATGCCACCTTTAGAAGAGGGATACAAGTGTTCAACCTCTGAGGAGGCATTTTTCGTAATATCAAATTTCAATATTGTGTAGATACCTAGATTTGGTATTTATACCCTTGATTTCCCATGTGTGCATATTTATTTAATCCATCCCCTTATTTTATTAAATGCCCACTTTAATATCGATCACCTTTAATTTGCATTAATTAATAAATCTTTAATTGATTATTTAATTAATTAGTCCACATCCTTTTCTTCCCTTTCCCTAATGGACTTTTTGTTTCCCATCCCTACGCTTTTTCTAACCTATCTCTACCGCTAAGTCACCTAAACCTCATCCCCAAACATCATCTTTCCGCCTAATGCTTTAAAGCATTCAATCCCATCTGTAAAATAGAAAATCATGACAAAAGCAATAAAAAAATCCTCCCATTGGGGAAAGTTTCCTGAAGTTAAGCGGCAACCTAGCCCAATTGTTATCAACCCTAAAAATTTGAGTGTTTTCTTTCCATTCATAATTACATGCATGTACATACCCCCAAATTTTTGTAACATGCAAGTTATTTCTCTTTCTAGAACATCTCTCGCAATGATAAAAAAATATTGGATCCCCTCTAGCTTGTTTCCATTACTTATAGACATTACTACTGTGGTGTTATTATCGTTTGGTGTGATTTCATGTAGTTATTATTGTATTATTGTTTCCTTGTTTGAATCTAAACTTTTCAAGTACACAAACACTAGGGACTCCATTATCAACCTATTATACCATTTTTTCTACTTACGAAGTTCTCGATCTAGTTTGTTTCCCTCATCCTTATTCAACATTGCCTAGATCCTCATTGATTTTTCTAGGTGACCGTCGACATAGCCCCTTACCCCCATCCATTTGGTCTCGATTCCTTTCGGTTCCTCTTCCATCTCTTGCATCATTTCCAGGACCCGATTTTTCCATCCCGCTTCTCTCGATCCTGTCTATTTTTAGCCCAAATCCACCGTGATCCTTGTTACCTTGCATTTCCTTTCCTTAGACCTCCTCTATATGTTGTTTTGAGTATCTACAGGCATCTGTTTTGTGCGGATTTAACTTCGAGCATCCAGATCCACGTTGACCTACCTTTGCATAGTTTGGGTTGTTTTATCGACCCGACTGTACATTTAATTTGCATTTATTTCAATCAAATCAATATTAAATCAATCATAATTACTTTTATATTTTGTAAATCCTTGAGTTTTTACACACTTTCATTTTATCTTTACTTTGTATCAATTTTGTTTAACAATGGCATTTGACATCCACCAAGAAAGTTAAATGCTTCTCGGTAAGCTTTGTCAAGCAAGCACCACCCAAAACATCTCGATCAATCCCACTTTAGTGGGTCTTATTTTCATGTTCCATCTTATTTGCAGCAGGGAATCCATCATTATTTTACACCCATATCCCATCACATCCAAGTTAACATAAACCCTCCAAAGCATTTCTGAGTTGTATACTTTCTTTAGTAGGTAACTCATTAATTTTAAATGAACGAGAAAATACTACAACATTCCTAACATGCCTGTGTGACCACCATTTTTGTGATTTCTTACATTTATTTCTTTTGTCTTTGGTTTTTTTTTCCACTAACACTGCAACATGAAGCTCTACTTCATTTCTTGCTCATGTTGGATTTCGTCCTAGATTGTTCATCACTCAAGAGTCTTTGACAAATAGGAAAAGAATTATTCAGGTATTCCTCACTTTTTTCCTATTTTCCTCCTTTTTGCATCATAATTTTCCATTCTTGTTTGTGTACTTATCGAATATCACACTTTATTTTCAGTTTAAAAAGAACATTCTTTTTGCATCCTTCTTGCTCATATAGTTTAAGTAGGGATTTAACCTTCTACATTTCACACTTTATCACAAACAACCTAAACCTCACAAATCAAATCAACACATCAAAACATTCCTTACCCAATTAACTAATTGGGATTTCACCACCCAACAAGAAGCCGCTGAGACTTTCCCTGAAACCATAACAAGCTCAAACCAAAGATAGTTTGAATCTTAAATAATTCAAGAACATTAAAAGAACTATTTTCTTGACTTTCTTGGGTAAAACTTGTTTCATGTCCGTAATTACTTGTTTAGAAGCAAAATAATGAAACAAAAAATAGCTTCAAATAATCCCTTATCTCAATAAATGTTCACCACAATAGTTACCTCATATGTGCCCCTGATTACTTCTTTCATGAGCACCTAACCCATCATCAATGTCTCTCACCCATAACATATAGTTCATATTACAACTTTAGGTGAGACCAACCCATTCTTACACCATTAATGTATCTCTTCTAGGCCATCTACCTCTCCATCTATTTGATCGAGTCTTTTGACCTCCAAAGGTCCCTCTTAGTGATACCATGTTATAGAGCTCTTGGACACCAATCTGGTGGCACTTCAAGATTATCTCCTTAAGAGATATACTCGTATTCCCTTAGATGGTTTGCCACTTCAACAACTTTATGCTTATCAAACCAATCCACAAACTACCCAACTTACAGGAAATGAGATTTATATAACCCATCTTGCTTCCTCTTCTACCAATCCCCCACCTCATCAAACTACTCGATAGTCATACATATTCACCACAATATCCCACTAATCAACATGACAATAAAACTACCCTCCCCCTCACCACTTCAGTCACTATTGTCAACGGTTCCCCTAATCAATATTCCCAAACATTATATCCCATATTTAGATAGTATGACCTTCTTACATCTAGCATGCCTATTAATACTTCCCAACCCCTTTAACAAGTACTTTATTGTATTCGTTATCTAACCCTTTTCAACATCATTTTCAACCCATTCATACTCACATTCCCACTCAAAGACTTACCATAGCATCCTTCCTAATCCTAATAATCCTATCATGTTCCCATCTCCCAAAGAACATTTCTTTCAACAACTACCCTTTCCATTATAGCCCATGATTTACACTCACCCCCAAAAATTATTCAAACACCCACACATCCACAATTTCATCAACAAACTCATCCAACCACTTCTTACATTCAACCTCTCGCATTTCATACCCCAATAGACTCTTTCGAATGACCCTATGTAGGATCTTGTGAATAGGTAAACCAATCTCAAAGTCACTACTCTAGGATCCAAATTTCCATAATCCTATAAGAAAATATGTAACGAGCCTATTCACCCATTTGTACAAGTTAAATTATATCCTCTACTATGGGAATTTCTGAAATTCACCAAGCTTAACAACAAATAGGATCCACAACAACACTTTTGTGCATTTAGACATGCATATTACCTTATCACGCATGATCAAGGCTTAATGCTTTGTAATTTCCCCATGTCCTTGGTTGGTCCAATAATAGACTCATACAATATTATCCCTCAATATTCTATATTCTCCTTCTCCCAACTTGCACAATTATTTCTAGAACACTTTTCGAGTAACATTGTGCAAAAAGTAACTATCAATGATCTATAAATTATCGGGCGTTTGAGGACGAGTCCATTGTAGAAATTGTCACGTGAGTGTGTGGCATTATAATCCAATTATCGTTCCCTCTCTTGTAAACTGACCTCATCGAGATCTTCTCAAGTTCATGTGTGAAGCGTATATCTTCTTTTTTATAAATCCAATCATTATGAACCTTTGACAAAGCATTTACAATGGCTCACAAACTTGAAACATGCACCCTTGAGAAGGTTCATTTAAAATTAAAATCAAAGAAACCTAAACATGAGTTTACTAAACCTTCACGTAAAGTTACAAGTCAAAAATAGTGGCAATGTTGTTGTCGTTAAATCATCTCCTGCACTTTATATCTAGTACGTTGACTCAACAACAAGCTCTTTGACCAAATCTTAACTACACTTCCATTGGGGATTCATACAGTATAATATTTAAAAATTTTATGGTAGTAAATCTTATGAATCTCCCTTCTATCGACTAGTTGAAGATTCTAGACCGAATCCCATGTGGTATCATGAAGACCATTACTGCAAATACCACCAAGTGTAAGTACATGACATAGAGAGATGTCGAAATTTCAAGGATTTGGTCCAAAGAATCATTGATCAGGGTGATCTTCAAGTAGAAAATCCAAACGCTTCACCCAATCAACCACTTAACATCTAAAAACAATCGTTCCCAAATCATATGCCATCAATCTATGCCACCACTTCTACTACAACCCAAGCACCCAATGCTCACACTATAATTAACCTAAGCACTATTGATCAGAACCTATCATATCCACAACTTCCCATCCTTTATCATTGATCACATCCACTCCCTTTGATATCCTTACTACATCTATTGTTCCTACTTCTATTCCAAAATCCACTCCCACATCTACAAATACTAGAACCCCATTTGCAATTATATCATTTATGCCCCTAAAGACATTCATGGGATGATCTTCTAGGGATGGTCCCCATTTGTTCATTAATGTTATTTGGGTGTCCACTTGATTAGGCTTGCGTGATCTAAAACTGATCTCTCGAACTAAAATCCAAGACCTTATTCACCATTCCTCCTCCTAAGGAGTTAGCCACATCATCAAAACCTAAGGTTTCCATTTTAGCATCCCCGTGCCTATTGAACAAAGTATCATTAAACAACCGCATCTCGCCCCAATCAAGATGTCTCTTTACGTGATCATTAAAAGATCGCCAAACCATCAAAAGGATCTTACTAAAGCCTTAATGTGTATTCCCATGTCCAATAACAAGGTTCAACCTTTTCATCTCTCATAGGAGTGTTCACTACTTTTGCAGCTATCTCATTTGATGATATTGAAATTCCTTACATCCCACCGGAAGAGAAAATATTCCTCTCTTTATTACGGTTAGGATAAATGACATGGTTATTTGGTGATCCTTGATTGAAAGTGGGGTGAGAATTAATATTCTTCCATCACACACTTTCAATCAACTCAAGATCCCAAAAATATGTCACCCGGACACCTACGGTCCTCCACACTTTCAACGATATCATTTCTCCCACCTTTGAAATGTTCGTTCTTCCCATCCACAATGGTGAGAAGCTCATCCATCAGGTATTTTATATCATTGAAGGATAATTTCAATACAATGTTATCCTTGGAAAACGTGGATCTCAGACTGCTTGCGTTCCCCTATATACTTCATCACCCCCTCAAATATGAGCATGAGGGAAATATTATCACGCTCCCTAGGGATGTTCCTCCCTTCCAAGGGTGCAACATGACCTATAGACCAAATTATGTACTCATTCCTAAGAACAATCCATCTGCACCATCCACCAGCTCAACCATTCCCTCATCCAAACTCCCTAACGATGACTCCCTAAATAACGTAATGGAAAAACTTACAATGGGGGAGTATCATATCCTCACACTAAACAATCTTACCACTCCTCACCATATCAGTAGACCTGATAAGGCACCTATGTACCAACCGTATGTTGGGGATCTTGTTCCATTTGGTCTACCATGTCTTCGCACCAATATTATTTATGGTGGTTTTGATACCCCCTCTTCCCATATCAACGATATTTCACATGTCAAACCTTATACCAATGGACTTGAACTTCTCAACAAACCATCTTTTTCCTATACCTATCTCCATCATTTGCACATGGATTTGACCTAGGCCATTATGAGCACAGCCCATATGGCCTTATTCCCATCAATAGCGTAAACCATGTAAAATTTTTGGGCTAGGCTACTAGGAGTAATCCCATAAGCCCATCACACCATATGAGATACTCACGGACATGCCTTCTCTTCCTCCGTTATCTCTTTTAACTTTCAAGACATGGACATACCTTCTTTACCTTCTCCATCTCTTCTGACTTTTGAAGACATGAACATACCTTCTCTACCTTCCCCATCTCTTTTGGCTCTTGAAGACATGGAAATGGATGACAACATTTATATTACTTCTAACTTTGTTTTTACTCTCCACCATAACTTTGGGGCTGATCACTTATTAGTGTGAAAATCAAACTAGGTCCCTTCCCCTATGCCATCCAAACATGATATCGAGCACTCTTCTACCATTTACATTCTTAGTGTGCTAGCAATGATGTCATTATTTCCCACACGGGGGTAGAAGATTCTTATCTTCAAAATACCTTGTCATCTTACACACCTACTTGTCTTAACGAAGCCACCATCGATGTCAATATTATAACCCCTTATGAGCCTTACATTCTCAAAGGGGGCCAATCTCTTGATCCACATGAGCTGGAATCTTTCACCACATTCCTCTCCCCAATCATATCTAAGAATTTACATGGTCATATTCAAACATGCCAAGTCTTTACCCTTCTATCATTGTCAACAATATCATCACCTATCCTAAAACTAAACCGGTAAATCGAAGCTTCTCCGTATGCATCCTTGTGTTTCCCTCATTGTTAAAGAATAGATACAACACCTTTTTTCTTCCAATTTCATAATTCTGATCGACTATCACAATGGTTTTCCAACATTGTTCCCATCTCCAAAGCATCGGTAAAGCTTCATATATATATATATATATATATATATATATATATACACACACACAAACACACCAATTTTTGATATATCAATCTCATTTTCCCCAAAGATGACTTCCCTCTTCCAAATATCGATTTGCTTGTGGATCTTACCACAGTCATGAGATGTTTTCTTTCATGAATGGTTTCTCTTCTCATCGCACTGCAGCATCAACACAAAACCTCCTTTATTACTCCTTAGGGGACCTTTTTCTATCGTACCATGCCCTTTGCTTTAAAGAATGTCAATGCTACCTATTAACTTGCCATGATTTATATCTTTCATGATCTCATCTACAAAACTATCAAGACTATGTTGATGATATTTGAGGCACATATAAACATCAACGTGACCATCTTTTCATTCTCGAAACCATTTTTTTGAGTGCTTTATTTTTTATCTTCATCTTAACTTGACCAAATGTGTACTTAGAGTCTTAACATAAAAATCCTTGGATTTATCGTTTCTATTAGGGGCATTGAAGTTGACTCCGCAAAAATTAAGGAAACTATCGAAATTCCTTCTCCTTCTAATCTCAAGAAACTTCCCACCTTCAAGGTCACCTTCAATCTGTCACATCATTTCATCTCACAAGTCTCGATCATTTTCAAAATTTTCATCACCTCCTTCGGAAGGACATAGAATTTAATTTGGATCACAATTTCTAGAAGGATTTTGACTATCTTAAACAATATCTCCTATCTCCACTGATTCTTACACCTCCATGCGAGGGGGCAGCTTTTATTTGTACATTTCCGCTACTAATCATGCCCTAAGAGCTATGTTTGAAAATTACAATTATCAAGGTTGTGAGCATGTTTTTATTACATCAGTCCACACCCTTCATGACTAGAAACCCACTACATTGAATATGAAAGGTCAGTTGTGTTGCATGCTCTTCTTTTCTACTTTGAAGCTTCAACACTACGTCCTTAATCATAAGGTGTATGTCATTACTAGTTTGCATTTTCTTAAAAAATGCATTCCAAGTTATATCACAATGATTGTATCACTCATTGGATCATGCTCATGAATGATTTCAAGCTTGATTTCATTTATCAAAAATCTATTAAGGGAGAAGTTATTTCGATCAATTAGTAGAAGCCCCTCTTCTTAGTACACATTTTCTCGGATGAATCCATGAACCATTTTCATCAGCAATACAACCCTCTCAAATTCACTCTCTTCTTCGATGGCTCTAAGTGTCAAAGCAAGGGGAGATGATGGTGTTTTTCTTATTCCTCCATAGAAAACTCCTATTCCCCTCATATATAAAATCAATTTTGAGTGTACAAACAACAAGGAAGAGTATGAGGCCCTCATCTTGGATCTTGAAACGAATGTCTTTCTATGTGTTCACATTCTTGACATATATTGGGATTCCGAGCTTATAATGAAACAATTCATAAAATAGTATAAATGTAAAAATGATACTCTTCAAAAATATCACGACATTGTTCATCTTATCCTTAAATCCTTTTATTCCTACACCATCCAAGTTGTTCCCCAACCGACCAATCGCTTTCACCGATATGATAGCATCCTCGCGGCTCTCATCCCATGTAAAATAGAATAGTCTAAGCTTCTTGTCATCATTCATCATCGTGATCAGACTTTCCATGAATTACCATAGGTTAATCTTATTGAATCTAATTCATCAAACGTTTGGTATTCTCAAATATTTGATTACCTATCCCAATTATTTATTCCTCTTTATCTATCCAAAAACACTAAGAGGTCCTTTCTTCAATGCACTAACCACTATGTGATCCTTGGTGGCATTCTTTATAAACACAGATTTGATGGTGTTCTTCTCCAATGTCTTAAATCCCATGAAGCCTCTCAAGCTATACGGGAAGTCCACGACGGTATTTTTGGTGGTCACTTTATCGGCTTGGCCGTTAGAAAGCGTGTTCTCTATCTTGGCTATTATTGGACTTACTCTAATCATGATTTTTGTGGGTATGTTAAGAAATGTGAAAAATGTTATCACAATTCCAATCTTACTCATATCCCTAGTCGGATTTTCATCCAACTCAGGACCTTTGACCATTTTTCACAATGGGTTATTGATCTTATTTTTCTTATTAATCCTTGTTCTTCACGAAACATCACTCTATCATTATTGCAGACTGAATATTTCACCAAATGGGTGGAATAATTCCACTCACCTCAACTAAATATAGCCTAATCATTAACTTTATTTATGAACACATTATTTTTCACTTTAGTGTTCCCCACAAACTTGTCATGGGCAATGGAAAGTCCTTTAAAAACAAGGATCTTAGAAAATATGTAAGGCATTCAACATCCAACTCGCCTTCTCTTCTCCATATTATCCTCAAGCTAATGGTGAAGCCAAAGCTACAAATAAAACCCTTTGAAATGTTCTTTCAAAAACAATTGATAGAGCAGGTCGTAATTGGTATCTCCAGTTTCATTTTTCCATTTTGGCCTATCACACTAGCATTCATACCTCAAGTGGGGCCTATGTATTTTTTTTTTTTTATGGTTCTAAAGTTATCCTTCCTCTTGAAGTTCAAATTCCATCTTTGTGTGTGTCCCTTCACGACTTCATCTCTGATGAAGACTATCACTAAGCTCGCCTAACACAACTCGAGTTTATATATGAGCACCGCCTTCTCACTCTTGAACACAATAATATTTACTAAGAGCACATTAAACGTGCTTACAATAAGCACCTTAAATAATGTAACTTTAATGTTGGCAACCTCATACTCAAATAAAATCATAATGTCACCACTCTAGAAAGGAGATAACATAGAAAATTTTCCCCTAACTAGATTAGACCATCCATTAGTACACACAAGTATGGGTCAGAGCCTATCATTTGGCCTCCTTGATGGTAAACTGGAAATGGAACCTCTTAACACATTGAACTTGTGACAATTATATTCTTAGCATATTTACTAGTGTGCCATTAGTCATATCTTTAGATCTTTCATCCATCTTAGCCTCTTTCTATCTCTTGTCATGATGATTTGGAATTATGTAGTCTTCTATCACTTCCTAGATGTGACCTTAAATATGGCCACAATGGCTCTACCCATAGCATATTCCTTATGTATAGGTTCTCTCCTTTGGTGAGAATGCCACGATCATCACATCCATGACCATCTTATTCACCTATTGGAACCATTCAAAGGGTTCAAGCATGTCTCTTGTACAATCATTATCCCCTCCTAAGTGGTCTAATTAGCTAGTCACAGCTCTTCCCATGTAAAATTCAATAATCATCAATGATCTTGTGAAAAATAAAAGTTATAGAGAACATACTAATCCCACGAAGGATAGTTATCCATGCAAAAAAATGCAAATCAAAATCAAATTCAAAAGAAAATCGAAAGAAATAGACTAATCCTCAAAGGACAATTATCATATTATTATTTTCATTTGTATATTGTATAAAGTAGACCATACCCTCAAATGATGGATACTCCTTATGGCATTTGAATGCTTCCCGTATTGATCACTTCCATTTTATTATCATCCTAATAAAGCTTCCCGCATTGATCAATTTACTCTTTCCCCTTCCCAGAGCTGTGGCATAGTTTTAGGGAACACCACTTTTGGAGAACCTTTTTCCCTTTGCACAAGCACATCTCAAACTCCTTTTTCATGTCAACATTAGGTTTATGATATCATCTCATCCTTTTTTTTCCTTACGATCTTTTGTATAACTAACTATCGTTGTTTATTTTCAAACATTTGTATTGATTGCATGTACCTCGCATCACTTGGATCCTCCTCTTGTTTACCTCTAATGCAATTGGAGGCATATTTTCCTAGTATATTCCTTGATATGATGTAGGAAATTTTATATGTATAGGTCGATATCGTTAAGGTCGTGTCTTATCCTACTCCTCATTTTATCTTTTCTTCTCTCTCTCTCTCATCCTAAGTCCCACTAGGCCATACATATTTTCCTTGGGTCACTCCTCTTAACCATTCATCTCTTTAAGTCCATATTTGTGGCCATACTCATCTTTCCTCCCTAGGAATTTTACTACGATATTTAAATCATCCCTTTTCGGGCATACATTCTTTTTTCCAAAGTCCACATTCGTGGCCATATTCTATATTCTCCCTTTAGGCCATTCTATTTTCATATTCTAAATCCTCTCCTTCTCATTTCAAATTCCACTTATGTGGCCATATTCACTCTTCCTTTAGGAATTTTCTTTCACAATCGTATTCAACTTGCGCATAAAGCCCACTTAGTGGCCATACTTTCTCCTCTTCTGAATACCTTTTTACCTCCTTTTGTCTTCTTGGCCATAATTTTACACTTTTGGGAATACTTTTAACTTTCTTCCTTCACGGTCATACCTTCCCCTTTTGGAAATTCCTTTTCATCACTCATCTTTTCATTTCTCCATTCGGGCCATATTTTTGCTCCCCTTTGGGGCACCATTATTTTCATCCTTGTGGACACATAATTTTTCACTCAACTTCTTGTGTAGAAAGGATTTCACATGCTTTTCACATATAGTTGTGCATACTTCGATGACCGCCTATGACCCATTGGTCATCCTAGCTTGCATCCATACTGCAGTGAACTTCACTCACTCACTTGTTTGTAGAACATCAGTAGCTCGTCTCCATTGAGACCATAGTTATTCTATAGTGATGTGATATTGAGTCACAAATAGTTTTTATTAATATTCGATCTTTTTTCGTGTGTCATATTTCCTCGGATATGTCTTCACCCATCTTTTCTTCACCCACCAGCCCTTCATCGCCTACCTATTTCAAATGCATCATCTATTTCCCTTGATGTCATAGATCCCCATTTGAGGGGGAACTCATCATCTACCTTTGTCCAATCCTCATCCAACTCTTATCGTTTTTGTCTCATAGCTTGCATTCTCAAACCACTCAACAAGAAGGGAAAAATATAGACACCTAAATTCAAGTATCTATATCCTTGATTGCTCGCACATGCATATTTATTTAATCCATCCCCTTATTTAATTAAATGTCCACTTTAATATCTATCACCTTTAATTTACATAAATTAATTAAGCTTCAATTAATTAATTAATCAATCTATTAGTCCACATCGCTTGCTTCCTTTTGCTTCCCTTGCCACTTCTAATGGACTTTTGATTTCCCATCCTTACACTTTTTCTAACCTATCTCTACTACCAAATCACCTACACATCACCCCCAAACATCCTCTTCTCACGTAATGCTTTGAGGCATTCAATCCCATCTATAAAAATAGATAATCACGCCAAAAGAAGAAAAATCCTCCCATTAGGGAAACTTTCCCCGAAGTTAGCAAAGGACCCAGCTTCGAGCTTACTGCTTTACCCTATAAATCCAAGTACTTTCATTACATTTGTAATCAAATGCATGCACATACCCCAATGTTTTCAGTAACCTACGAGTTGCTTCCTATGTCAAAACATCTCTCGCAACGATCACATACCTCTTAGATACCCTCCTAGCTAGTTTGTATTGCTTGTAGACATTCCTTTTTGAGGTTATCATCATTTGGTATCATTTGATGCAGTTATTATCATATTATTATCGCCTTGTTTACATCTAACCTTTTGCAAGTCCAAACAGTTGGGACTCAATTATCATCCTATTCTATCAAGTTTTCTACTCTGCAAGTTCTCCGATCCACTTGTTTACCTCGGCCTTGTTTAGCACTACCTAGATTGGCATCGATTTTCCCTACCGCCATCGACCCACCCTCTACCCCCATACATTTTGTCTCATATTCATTTCAAAGTGCTTTTTTCAAGCTCTCGCATCATTTTCGACCCCACCCCGCCATCCCGCTTTCTCTAAACCTATCTAATTTTCATCCCAAATCCACCGTGATCCTTCTTACCTTACATTTCCTTGCCTCAAACCTCCTCTCCGCAATTTATTTCCGTGATCTATAGGCCTTTGTTTTGTGTGGCTTGCACTCATAGATCCAGATCCACATTCACAACTATTGTTTTATCCTTTCACCTCAAGTCACCAGCAAACCGGACTAAGTACATTTAATTTACATTCATTTAAATTAGATAAATATTAAATCAATCATAATTACTTTCATATTTTGTAAATCCTTAGTTTGATCGCATACTTTTAATTATCTTTACTTTGTATCAATTTTGTTTAACAACGGCGGTCGATAACCACCAAGAAATTTAAACGCTCCTCGGGTTTGATTTTTGGGCAACTCCCACCCAAACCATCTAATCAATCCCATTTCAGCGGGTCTTACTTGTAGGTTCCATGTGATTTACTACAGAAGGTGAAATCCATCATTAAACTCGCCTTCCTATCCCATCGTATCTAAGGTAACATAAACCCTCCATCATTTCTCGAGTTGGATACTTTCTTTAATAGCTAAATCATTAATTTGAAATGAACGAGAAAACACTACAACATGTTGAACCAAAAAAATCATCCATATGCAATGAAGCTAATTTTTTTTTTGGTGAGGTATTTTATTTGTCCATTCGGCTTTACTCGTAATTGTGAATGATGATTGTTGTTTGTGTTTGAGTAGGGTTGTTGATGATCATTCAAAGAATGCTCAAAATGCATATTTACTTATAGGCGACACCATACTCGCTAGGATTATGTTAAAGAAATCCCAACAAGAGTAATTAGCTATAGAGAAATTAAATTCCAAAGTGGCCAATGAAATTCTTCAAATTAGAAATGAAAAACATAATGTTTGTAAATTAGATCTTCATTGTCTTCATGCATTGAAGCAATGGATGCATTGGCATCTCGCCTAAATGATTAAGTATCTTGTTTCAAAACCATTTCTACCTCATTAGGTCAAAACATTAAATTCCATATAAACAAGAAATCTCTGCAAGTTCTCTCAACGTGCATGTTGAAGTCGTTTCAACTAGAGGTCATAACAAGTAATTAATATTTTATTTTGTTTGTAAGTTTCAAAATGTCTAATGCACTTTTCTAGGATGGAAATATGAGGAGGATGTACCACTTCCTTAAAATGGAAATATGCAAGAAATAATAACTACATTTTTGTAGTGGTACATCCTCCTTGTATTTCCTTTTTGTGATGTAGCAGTTTTGATCAACTATACATAAAATAGAAATAGGTGTGTAATATGAACTGATCTTATATTGCCAAGTACTCCCATTAAATAGATACTATTAGTCAAAGGGACATAAGCGTTATTATGTTCTAACAATTGTTATGATATTCTTACTACAAGATTAGGAATACACAATCATGGGGGTGTAGCTCTTCCAATGCCTATTGAAAATTTCCTCATCGATAAAGGGTATGTGCTCATCAAGCCTTTACATAAATTATTAGGGATTTACATCTTAGATTAGGTGGAGGCCTATAGGGTATGTAGTATCCGAGAAAACATTCCCTTGATATAGAATTTCTATTCGTTGATGCAAGTACAAATTCAATGAGGCTAGAGTTGGGGTGATTGTTGTTTGCCCAAAGTTTCAATATAATTAAGAGGCAATCGTAGAGACTCGGAATGCTAGCCATTATTGTTGAATATGCAAATTGTATGGTACAATTCACTTTTGAGGTTTGTATACCAAAGTTTAACATTTTATTCACCCAATTGCTAAGTAATACTCATTTGAATTAACTTTATTCTAGGTGAGAAGGGCATCCCGAATAAGCTCAACTTTTACTTGTATATTTAATCGATACACAATAAATTCATTACCATTTCTCACCTTTATCATATTTTCTAGACGCCTACTCATGAAACATGAAGTTTGTTCTTACCTTATAAAGGGGAAAGGTTAATAATATGCCTTTAATCGAGGCCACATGGTCATCGTATCTTATACATAATTGTCATTTATGGTCAATTGATAGGTCCGATGTTGTTTGATGGCATGTTTGTCATATTATCTATGTATGAATGTATTCTTGTAAAATGTTAGCATTTGTGCGGTCTTACCAAACATAAATTATATTAGTTGGGATCGATAGACAATAAAAGGAGTTTATGAGGATATGACATGTATTTGCATTTTAGACCTTGTGAAATATTTATAAGGATTAATTGCTCAAAAATGACAATGCTTGCTTAATAGGTTAAGTAGCCACGTGATAATTAACTGTTTCTATAATTTTAGTGAATGCTTTTTCAAAATTTTGAGTTGATGAGGCTTAGGTATACGATCCACATTTGGAACACCTAGATCAGGGGACTAATACAGTTAATTCCAGTGAAGAATACTCTTAACCTAGTAAATAGAGAAATCTCAATAGTCAAAATAAAGAAACTTACACCATTCGGCATTCACATTGCATTGTACACATGCAATTGTTAGTAAAATATTCCAACCACTACTCTAAAAACAAGTATACATGTATGACAACATAATATAAAAACAAGTGTGCACATCAAGCCTCCCAATGTATTCCTCGTCTCATACCTAAAACAATTTAAAAAATTAAAACAAAGTGTGCTCATCAAGCTTCCTAATCGATACTTCGTGTAAACACTTCCAAAAGAAACAGCTCGGCGTTGACCGCTCTGCCTACAAATAAATATTGGGGAGCAGGCACCTGGATGTGCATTGCCTGGTAGTGAGTCAATAATCCTTCTTCAACATGAAAATGGATGTCAATGCCATGATTGCCAAAATATGGTCTTTCATCGGCCTCTTCACTCTGCTCCAAAACATTCTTCCTCCCCAATTGCATCAAATTTTAATGCGATGGTATTCATTCCTGCTGGAGTATTTCAATCCTCCTCATTATCAGGTAGACATTCCAGAATTCAAAGACAATCATGGAGTGAGCGGCAATGATCTTTATGACAGCATACAACACTATGTGCAAAGTCTGCAAGCCATTGCCCCAAGAATGACTGCGTTTCGTGCAAGGAATTCCCTCAATTTGGGCATCTCTCCAGCTGATGAGGAGGAAGTGGAGGACTCGTTCAAAGGGGTCAGGGTACGGTGGTCTCACAAAACCCAGGCTGGGGAAAATGGCAACAATGAGAGGCGGAGCTATACTCTCAAACTGCCCAAGGCAGATAAAAAGTTTCTCTCCGCTTATTTCAATCACGTTACAAGACGCGCAGCCGAATTCATTACAGCGAATAAAGAGCTCACGCTTTACACCAATGCCCATGGATGGACGGGGGTTCCGCTCAAGCATTCCTCCACTTTCGCCTCTCTCGCTCTCGATCCTCCGCTCAAGCGCAGGATTCTCATGGATCTCGATCGTTTCAAGCAGGGAGAGATTTCTATGGTCGGATTGGGCGTTCATGGAAGCGCGGATACCTTCTTCACGGCCCTCCCGGAACAGGGAAAACAAGCCTCGTCGCTGCCATTGCCAACTACATGAAGTACGATGTGTACGATCTGGAACTCACTCGCGTGAAAGACAACACGGAGCTCCGCACGCTTCTCACTCAGACAAAAGAAAAATCTGTGATTATAATTGAGGACATCGACTGCTCGCTCGATCTCACGGATAGGAGGATTTCAAAGCCTCCTCAAACAGAGGATTCTCAGGACAAGGAAGAGGAAAACATAAGCAAAGTTACCCTGTCTGGTTTGCTCAACTTCACAGACGGGCTGTGGTCGTGCTGCGAGAGGAGCATATCATTGTGTTTACAACCAACCACAAGGAAATGCTCGATCCTGCCCTGCTCAGATCTGGAAGGATGGATATGCACATCCTCCTTTCATTTTGCACTTTCCCCAATTTAAATCTATCGCCTTCAACTATTTGCAGATTGAAGATCATCCGTTGTTTCCCGCTCTAGAAGAGAAGATGGGGTGTGGGGCTCAAATGACTCCTGCACAGACTATAGAGCTTGTGATGAATAAAGTGGACGACCCTGACGAAGCATTGAATGACGTGATTTCGGCAATCGATCTGATTAATAGGGAAAAGGAATTGGTATAAACATGATGGATCTGTCAAGGTCTCTCAAATCATGTTAATAGGTCTGTTTAGACAGCAATAATCTATTTCTGTACTCTTGGTATCATGTTAATAGGTCTGTTTAGACAGCAATAATCTATTTCTGTACTCTTGGTATCATGTTAATAGGTCTGTTTAGACAGCAATAATCTATTTCTGTACTCTTGGTATCATGTTAATAGGTCTGTTTAGACAGCAAATTTAGTTTTTATTGGGAAGAGCTTTGGACATTTTGGGTTGTTTGTCAGCTGTTTAACCCAACATGTTGGGCTTTTTTTGGTTAGCTTTCAATTGTTTGAAGAAATATCTGGATTGCATCCATTTGAGATTTGTGTCAAACATTGCTTCAGATTTGTTAGTCTCACATTTAAAATCATGGGGACAGGGAAATGAACAAAGTATGGAACAGGTCAGGAATTAAAACAGGAAAAGGATCAGGAACAAAACTAAAGAAGAATAGAACGAGTTTGCATGCCCATCGTTTTACAAAACTCCTTAGTTAAATTACAATGTCAGATCAGCCAATAAAAGGGGATAAAGATAAAATAGAGGTGATTAACTTGAATGCATCACCAAGCACCATGGCCAACTCTTCTATCGATGGAGTAACAATTCTACAACAATTGTATTTGCCTCAAACAAATGTTGGAATTATCTTCAGTTGTCATGGAACAAAATAAATTGATGAGTAATCTCTCTCTCTCGGAGTTTAAATATTCCTCTACCTTAAACATCCATTAACAAGTATGTAGAGCTAACTCATCTTCATGTTGAATTGGTGACTAATGAAGATGACTAAACAATTTAGCTACCAAGCTATAGCAATTGCAAGCGAGTAGTGCGATGATAACGTCGAAAGTGATTCAGATGTCTATAATATGGAATACGAGTTAAGCCTAGCCCATAAAGAGGAAAGGGAAAAAGCTAGTTTCTAGAATGAAGGCGTGATTCATGGGAATATTGCTGAAAAGTCGATGGGTGGATGTCAACACAACATTAAATCATCGAAAGGGAAAAGTTAGGAGCATGTAGATGTAACATTGAGGCACGTTAAATGTATTGGTAGCATTTTATGAAGTAGCATGAAGAGAACGTTGGACCTAAATCACATTACTATGTTGCATAAGTTATCGAATATCAAACTTGTAATCAAATGAAACCTTTGTGACTATGCAAAGGGAAAATGAACCGGAAATTCTGGGGTTTTGAGCAATGAGGCCAACATCTAAATGTAAATTAGATATGCGTCCAAACGACACAATGTCAATGCATTTTTATCCCTTGTTATAGTATCGCGAAGATACTCACTTTTCTCACCAAAGCATAGTCAAGCTATATAAATTATCCGTATTCATACAAGTTATGTCTATGCATGTGGAGGAAAAAGTTGCATGGCGATAAATCTCATAAATCCTAGTGAAACAAACAAGCACTTCTAAGCGAAGACACTCATTAAGGAAAATATAAATTACAATGCATAGTTGACATCGCATGGCTATTGCAAGAGAGAGAACAATGCCCTACCGATATCCACAGTAAGCAAGCACTATCTGAAATGATTTGAAAGAGAAGGTGGTTTCTCGCAACAAGTAGCCAATCAGCCATACATTGTTCCATTTATATTTTTAATAGCAAACAATCAACATAAATAAATTATTATATAATTTAGTAATCTTTTGTGTATATATTCTAACAATAATTTATTTTCTTTAAACTATTTACGCTAGTAACGCTTTTTATAAACGATATATTAGTAGTATTAATGTATTTAAAAAAGTAACTAGCATACCTATATTATATTAATATATTTTAAATATGCCGAGAGGTATAGTTCAGCAGGTGTTTATACCTCTCGGCATATTTAATATATGTAGATTTATATAAACATAAATCAAATCATGGTATGTAAAATATACTAAGAGGTATAAACTCCTCGCGAACTATACCTCTTTGACATATTTTTAAGCGTATATTAATATAATATAGGTATGCTAGTAGTAGCTGCAGGAGTCAATCATTGTACATAAAATGACACCAAAATAAAGTGAGTAAAAGAAGTCGGCATTTAGTTTTTGCATGAATGACCTCGATGAGAACCTATCAAGTTGGTGACTTAAGACTCATATTATTAATAGTAAGGATCCCCGCCCATGTAGTTCATTGGTGTTCATCGTCATGGCATTATGTTCATCATCATCATAGGGATCATCATCTTCGCATCGCTGATCATCGCCATAATCGCTATTGTCATCATCCTTGTAATCATTATCACCACCATCACCAAAACCATCATCATCATTGTAATCATGGTTATTCTCATCACCATTATCACATCATTGTTGTACATGTTTATGGTTTAGGGTTTTGAATCAGATTTTTGCAATTTATAATATAAACATAAATTATTAATAATAATATTGTTAAATATATATTATTATTAGTATTGAAAAAAATATTATTATTATACTTATTAATATTAATATTTTCATCATCATCACCATCATCATTTTCATCATCATCATCATTGTAATTTTGTAATTATTTTCAACTCTATAAAACTTGATCCCCTATTCAAGGCCACCACTTGCCAAGCTTGTTTAATGCGCTCTTCACTCATCTTCACCCTTGCACCACCGAATCCACTATTTTTCTCCTAAACATCGTATATTTTCTCACCATAAATTGACCACTTGATGTTGCTCAAAATCCGTCTTTGAACATTTGGAGTGATGAATATAGGTTCCATCACACTTCTCGCCAAACCCTCCTCCTCGATAACCCCGCTCCGATATTTTAACATGGCACAAAAATAATCCATCATGGTGCCGACGTGGCTTGATCCTCGACATTATAATTGGGGTCGCAGGAGCCTACTATGGAGAGAAACTCCATCGTCTCTAGCTTACCACTTGCATGTCATATGTGGCAAGTCCGTCATCATTTTAAATACCATAAAATTTTGAGTATGTTCATTAGACAAGATGAGGATTTTGAGGTTTTGGCAGCTTGGATTTCCTTATAAAAGAATGGAATTACTAGTTCAACCATGACTTAGAGAGCCTTGACCCAATCTTTTCATTGAAATGACGGCCTCATTGTCCTCCCATTTGACTCCATTGATTCAAGCGCCTCAAGTCCAATCTTCTGAGCTACCAGAGCTTCCATTATTGGTGGCTACTACAGGCCCTCCACCACATCAAAATCAATGATATGCACCTTGTATTTTTCTTTGAGACAAAAACTCCAAAATGTTTGTATTTTTCATAAAATGAGAAAACTTTGAGTAAGGGTAGAGTTCGTGACAACTCCCCGAACATCGTAGTAGAACTCTCACTAAAAATTTCTTTTGTTAACCTACATGAAAAGATGCCAATCATGAAGAATGATGTCTCGCTTGTTGTTGTTGACCGAGAATGTTGTAGAGATCGGCATTTCCAAGTAACAACATGTTCTCGCTTTGTTTGCAGCTTCTTGTTCATGAGCCATATGATGAAGTTTGTGTTGATCCTTTAAAATTTGGGAGAATTTACACTCTTCGGAAGAGGTGAGACTAGCAGACGATCGGCTCTTTCTATAGTTTCTCAAGATTTGAAATCTATTGATCAATCTTCATCAATGTAGACAATTTGCTAACAATTGAAATAATATGAAGGCTTCCTGCTTTTGCATATACTTCAATGGTTTTTAACATATACTTACACTTATCAATATGTTTTATATAGATCATGTGAATTGGTGATCTTAAAATTTTGCCAATTTTTTTACCGACAAGAATATATAAACAACAATATTTAAGCATTATATAGCATGCAATCTCATGATTTTATCATTGATTTTTTTGAATATGAACATAAACATAAAAAGATCAATATAATTTTACATAAGAACATTAATGTAAATCTTTTTATGTAGATTGTGCCAAAAAGATACAAATACAATTTTTGAACAAAGTTTTTATAAATCTTTAGTTCCGTCCTTCAACAATTCCTACGCACCTTTATATATATTGTTTTCTCTTGAGAGTTTATAACAAAAACAAGTTATTTGAACATCCTTGTGCAAGGAAAGAAATAGCTGAGTTATAGGGATAACACACCCCACAAGTGACCTCCTCAAGACATTTCATGTGTAAACCATTTGTTCCTATTTTAGCGTTCATGATAATCGAGAAGAACAGAGTACCTAATGCTATAGACTTGGACGATCACAAGTAGATATGTATTGTGCATGGTGTAATTTATGCCCTGCGAGTAAATATGGAAAGTCACCAATCATGAAGAGGGGCCGCCTATTTATCATTTCCTAACCGATAATGTTATAGGCTAGCATTTCCGCAAACAACATGATGCTATTGTTTTGGTCATAGCTTCTTGTTCGTGAGCCATATGGAAAAATTTGTGTTGATCTCGTTAAAATTTGGGAGAATTTACACTCTTCTAAGAGGTGGAGACTGGAAAAGCAATTAATCTATCGTGGAGTCTCGATAATGATGGGGTCAGGATGGGGGTTCGCCCCAGGTCTATGGGGTCCATGGGTAGCGCCCAAAGCCACATTTTATATGTATCTATTGATGGACGCTTTGTAAGAAGATATATTGCTATTATTTAAATGATACAGAAGATGCCTTTATATAGGCTGATAAGGAGAGCCGTGAGGGAAATATATATACTGACGCTTAAACAACCGTCTAACAAATACTAACACAAACATGTATTAGTTATCTAACATTCCCCCCCTTAATACATTGCTCTTACAAATGTACCCCCTAAACAAATCAAACTTCACCTTGCCGAGAGGCTTGGTGAGAATATCTCGCAACCCGAGAATCAAGAGGGCAAGATCGAGCTGAATTTGGTGGTTTAATACTGCTCACGAATGTAGTGACATTCGACCTCAATATGCTTTGTCTGCTCATGGAAAACAGATTCTTTACAAGCTTCAACACACCTTGATTGTCGCAGTTGAATGATGGGAGGTTTCTCTTCAGAATCCCTATATCCGCAAGAATGCGACGTAACCAAATTGCTTCACACACACTCCTCGTGCAAAGCACGTATTCACCTCAAGGATGAGAGAGCAACAACAGCTTTGCTTCTTGCTGATCCACGAGATAGGTCCGACCCGAGATGAAAACATATCCCAAGTGGATTTCCGTCATCAACGGATCCCGCGCATAGTCCGAGTCTCAGATATCCCCGTAAGAAGAACTCGAGTGTTCTTCTCATACCTGCACCAAAGTCAACTGTACTTCGAACATATCTCAACACATGCTTTGCTGCTATCCAATGACATTTCTTCGCTCCCGCATAACCGAGAGATAGCTCACCGCAAAGCAAAGATCTGGTCCGGTATAAGTCAAGTAAATGAGACTCCCACAAGCCGCCCGTAGTGAGTGCCATCTACCCGTGGTGAATCCTGAATCTAGATAATTGCAAACCTTTTTCCATAGGTGTGACATTGGTTTACAATCCGACATCCCATACTTTTTCAGAGTGTCTTGGCATATTTCATCCGGGAGACGAAGATATGATTCTTCTTCTCGCCATATCTCTAAGCCAAGACAATAGTGAAGTAGCCCCAAATCACCATGTCAAGGATTTCTTCGTATCATTCTTTACATCATCAACAAGATTGTCGTAACTTCCCGTGATCACAAGATCATCTACATACAAAACCGTAATGACAATCTCTGCTCCTACCTTCGATATACAAATTTGTATCCGAGGGGCTACGAGTGAATCCATGCTGCAATAGGTGATCATCAATTTTTATATACCATGCCCTAGGTGCTTGTTTAAGTCCATAAAGAGACTTTATCGACGACATACCTTGGTGGTTGATGCTCGCCTACAAACCCTTCAAAGTCAGGCCATGTACACTTCTTCTCGCAGATCACCATTTAGAAAAGCACTCTTGACATCCATCTCGCTGAAGTTTCCATCCATTTTGTGCCGCCAAAGGCACATACAACTCGATGGTTTTGATCTTCGCAGTGGTGCAAAGGTCTCGCCATAGTCAATTCCTTCTTGCCGAGCATAACCCTTCGCAACAAGTCGTGCTTTGTGTTTGTCGATCAACCATCTCGCTTATATTTTGTTTTGAAAATCCATTTGCAGCCAATGGATTTCTTACCCGAGGCAGATCGACAAGTTCCCACGTCCGATTCTCAATCGTGGAATCATATTCAAAGATCCATAGCTTGTTTCCACCGTGGTTGGTCTAATGCCTCACGAATAAAGCGTCTTGGTGCTCTCAACAACCGAACTCATGAGTGCAAAATTTACCTCATGTCTAGCTTGACTTCTTGTTCTAACTCCCGTAGAAGTACCAGAAGTGAGTTCGTGTGCATCCCCGATAGTACTGACCCATTTCGACGTTGGCGCGCTGATGTGAAGATGTGTTTTCCAAAGGTGCCAAGATCAACGAACAAATCTCCACTCAGCCTCTTCTTCTCTCTCGAGAAGAATCATCTTGCTCATCATCTGGATGTGTGAGCAATCTATGTGACGAGGTCGGCATCGATCTCCATTGTGTGGCAAGGAGTCAAAGGACGACTCATCACATACCACATCTCGACTCTCGTAGATCTTCTTCGCCTCAGATCCATGAGACGATATGCCTTTGAGGTAGTACTATACCCCAAGAAAAGACATGGCAAAGTTGTCTTTGATCGATCTTCTTCCTTCTTTTATCCGGAACATGCATATATGCAAGATAACCAAAAACTCTTAAATGATGAATAGAAGGTTTACGACTACCCATACCTCTTCCTGTCTTGTTCTCGCAAGATCTTCGTGGGTGCCCTGGCTGAGTAAATACACTCTTGTCTCGACTCGCCGCCTAAAACCGATCCTCCAACTTGGCGGTCGAGAGCATACAACGAGCCATCTCCATGACAGCCCTGTTGTGGCGCTGAAATCCTGCCTCGCTGGGGCGTATAGGAGCAAAATGTTGTTGAATGCCATGCTACTTGTGTATGCTAAGAACTTCTTTTCGACACAAATTCCCCTCGATCCGAGCGAGGAGAAGAAGAGGCTTCCCAGATCGCCCGGTGGCTTCACCGTAGAAGGTTTGGAAATTTGCAAGTGCCTCACTCTTCTTCCGAAGGAAATATACCCACATTTTCCGTGAGTAATCATCAATGATGAGCCAAAGTACACAAAACCTCGAAAGCTAGTCGGCAGGGGTCCGCATGATCGGTGTGAACGACCAAGATGCTCAGAGAATGATAAGAGCTCTGCTTTGAATGGACTCTATGTTGTTTGCCCGCAAGACATCCCGAGCAAACAGTAAGGAATGGGAGAGTGGAGGAAGCCCTCTTACCATTTCCTTCGCACCGAGTCGATGCAGAGCCCTGAAAAGATGACCATATCTAAAGTGCCAAAGTGCAAAGTGGACTCGCCGTTGATGCAGAGAGAGCAACGCTAGATGAAGTGACCGCATCCAAGGCAAATAGACGGCCCTTCGTAAATGCTTGAGCAATGACCCGACTCTCCTCGGGAAATGATGCAGACTTGACCCCTTTTCAACAAAGAATTCAACTCGCATTCTATGGTTAAGAAGTTGACTTACGCATAAAAGATTTGAAGTCAAACCTGAACATAGAGCACCTTTGTCGTGTACATCTTCGTGTTCCAAGAGGAATGATGACATCACCAATCCCCGCGCTGCAATATACTCTTGATTGTCTCGCAATGGTGATCCGATCTCCAAAGGGGCCGGTCACTCGTGAGTATGGAACAACTTCTTGCTGCTACCATGTGTTCACTGCACTGAATCAATCAACCATACATCTTCTCGACGGCTGCGAAGTCTCGTGAGACTAGAACAATGTCGAATGAGTCGATCTCGTACCTCTTCATCCGAGGTGGCTTCCTCGCCGAGCAAGCAATGTGGCCCTTCGCCTCTCGACACGACGAGCATGCCATCGGGATTTCTTAGAATATCCGCGGCTAAGTGCTCTCTTCGCCAGAATTTCCATACTTGCACTGCAGTAATAACAGTCATAGCATCATGTGCGTATCCGTGAGCAAATGTGGCACCATCGATCCGCCTTGTGATTATGCCGCTTCGGGGGCTGGCCGTGGTGGCCACCGTGAAGATGGCCGCCGAGCATGCCGCTTCGATTCTGGGGGCTGATTGCCTTTCCGAGGCTTATGTTTTTGCTCGTGATGAGAGCCTTATCTTCAAGGCTTCTTGTACATTTTGCATGGCTTCTTCCTCGCTGAGATAATTCACTGTGGTCAAAAACTCACCTCCTGTTGAGTAATTGTCAACGTGGTGATCAGTGTCCGAAACCGTGACGGAAGAGCTCGCAGGGTGAGCGGGACAAGCAACTTGTCATCCACTGGTTCTCCAAGTGCAGAGAGTTCTGCACGTAACTCAGCTACACGCCGCAAGAAGGCTTCTACTGATTCGCCTTCATGCATACTCATCGTATGAAGCTTTGTCTGAAGTTGCAACTTTGTCGTCAGATTCTTAGCTTCGTAGATGGTACACAATGTGCTCCATGCCTGAGAAGAAGCAGTTGCTTCTCGAATGTATGGCTGCACCTCATCAGAAAGACTGAGGGTGATGAGCATGAGTGCTTTCGCATCAGCCTTTTCATATTTTTCCAACAGATCATCGTCTGCAGGAGGGGCGTCTTTGCCAGAGACAATCCCCCAAAGATCTTCGAATTGAAGAATCGTCCGCATTTTGGTTTTCCATGCGGCGAAATTTGGCCCTTTCAAGAGTTGGGCATCAGATAGCAATATTTTTGGAGCAGACATTTTTCAAAAAACTCAAAAATGTATCTTTATTTATTTATTTATTTTTCAAAATGGCTACAATGCTTACTGAAGGAATCTGTCCCGAAGATGGGCTCTATAGGCTCAAAAGGAGACGCCGACGCTCCCGTGGGCGTTCTATTTCGCATTCGCACATCTCGCATCATAACCACGCTCAAGTTCTCGCACGAATCCGCCGTGCTTCGACATCGAACGCCGAACCGTATATTCCAATAGTCCTCGTGCACAATCTCGCCAAAGAGAATGTTACCAGTGTTGTGTAGCTCTCCGACCAAGGCAAAGAATAGCCCAGTGGTGTCCTCGTTGTCATTCAATGCCCAAATATTTGGTGCATTGCTCGCGGTGCTTTGTGCATCGGAAATTTGCGACATACGCGCACACACTGTTTTGAAATTTGCTGACTTTCTTCACTTGCATGCTTTCGCTCTCCACGCACCGAGTCTCCTTCACCGCCACGCCTCACGAAGTGCAAGAACAGCCGAGATAGGGTGCCTCTGTTGCTTAGAAGGTGTGGCAGCCAGTGTTTTGGATTCACAGACCCATCTTTTGCATGGAACGATACATTCAAATGGGTTTGGGCATTTTCTGCACAAAGATGAATGGGAAACGCTCCAAATACCTCTCAAATGCTTCACAAGAAAAGAAAGCGCACTCCTCCAGCACTTCACGCACACAACGCAACTTCTTGCACCACCTCCACGCAAACGCTTTTCTTCGCACGCACGCACTCTTCCTCCTTCACGCATGTCACTCTTCACGCTCAAGAAACGTGGCAAGACGCACGCACAAGAAATGCCAAAAGCAAATGGCGGACTCCTTCACGCACGCACAGCAGAGAAAAACGCAGGGGCACGCACTCCTCCTCACGCCTCAACCAGGGCACGCACAGTAAAAGAAATGCCAAAAAAAACGGGACAGACACGCAGGTTCCTCGCCTCCAACGTACGCGCACCAGTCTGCTCTTCCACGCGCACCAGCAGTCTGCTCTCTTCCTCTCACGCACAACCACGCTCCGATACCAATGATGGACGCTGGAAGAAGATATATTGCTATTATTTAAATGATACAGAAGATGCCTTTATATAGGCTGATAAGGAGAGCCGTGTGAGGGAAATGATATATACGACGCTTAAACAACTGTCCTTAACAAATACTAACACAAACATGTATTAGTTATCTAACACCACATTAAATCTATGTCTCTATTTTATTTCATTCTTTTCTATTTTACGTTTTACGAATTATTCATTACATGCATGTTTATCTATACAACCTGTATAACCCTAGCAACTAGTATCACAACACGTTTGATATTTATTTGTTGGTCGTATACTCACGAGGGATTTCTATTCGAGTGGAGAAGCAAAATGGAAGAGGATAAATAGTTCAGAGTTGAGAAGTTTGACGGCCGAAATTACCATCTATGGAAAATGTAGGTAAAATATTACTTGTATCAAAAGGATATATACCTAATGTTGGGAGGTGAAGAAGTGAAACCCTCAATCATGTTTGATGAGGAGTGGAAGGTTCTGACAGAAATCTCTCTTGTGATTTGACTAATTCGACATCGTCCGTAGATTCAAATATCTCACAGGTGAAGAGTATGGTAGAGTTGATGAAAACACTAGTTAATTTATATGAAACACCTAGTGAATCCAATAAAGTGTATTTGATGAAAAGTTTTTTTAATCTACAAATGCAAGAAGGTGGATCTATATTTAACCATCTTAATGATTTCCAAACTATTGTAAAACAATTAGATTGAGTTAATATCCCATTTGATGAGGAGGTTAGAGAATTATTATTCCTATATTCTTTGCTAGAAAGTTGGGACAACTTAGTAATGGCAGTTAGTAATACATCAGCTACTTCTCTTAAATTTGAAGATGTAGTTAGTGTCATTATAAATGAGGAAATGTGCAAGAAAAGTACAGGGGAAAATTCTTCTTCTAGAAATGCGTTGAATATGGAGAGTAGAGGGAGGAGAAAGGAGAAATCAAAGAGTAAGGCTCGTGGAAGATCTAAATCAAATTTGGGAAGATCCAAATCTAGGACTAGAGGCATTACTTGCTAGAACTATGGAAAGAAAGGACATGTTAGAAAGGATTGTTGGTTCAAAGGAAACAAAGAAAACTAGCCTGAAGGTATTAAAGAGGAAAATGTGATGGGTAATATTGTACTCAAGATGCTCTTATATTTTCTTGTGATGCTAGAGTAGAATCTTGGGTAATAGATTCAGGAGCCTCTTTCCATGCAACTCTTGATACGAGCTATTTTAAAGAATATGTCTAGGAAATTTTCGACAAGTTTATTTGGGTGATGATGAGCCATGCAACATTTTCGGGAAGGAAATGTACACCTAAAATTACAGAACGGAAATACATGGATATTGAGAGAAATGAGGCATGTACCTAGCCTCATGAGAAATCTCATCTTTGCAAGATAGTTGGTTAGTGAAGTTTGCACAGTCCACATTCACTTCATTCTTGGAAGGTTTCCAAGGTTGCCCTAGTAGTGGCATGGGATAAGAAAGTAGGAACTTTTACTTGTCCACTTGTATATCTAATTATTCTACCATATTTTCTACTTGAGATCAGATGCCAACATGTGGCACAATAGATTGGGACATATGAGTGAGAAGGGCATAAAAATTCTACAGAAAAAGGTAAGATTTCAAGTTTGAATCAATTGGACTTAGAGTTTTGTGAGCATTGCATTTTTGGGAAATAGAAAAGAGTTAAATTTCTCAAGGTAGGGAATACGAAGAAAGAGAAAAAGTTGGAGCTAGTTCATATAGATGTGTGGGGGTTGGCCCATGTTGCATCTCATGGTGGTTCTTTGTACTATGTCACATTCATAGATGATGCCACAAGGAAGGTATGGGTATATTGCATTAAGCATAAGTCTGATGTCTTTGATACATTTAAGAAATGGAAAGCACTTCTGAGAATGAATGTGGTTTTAAATTGAAATGTTTGAGATCTGATAATGGCGGTGAGTATTGTAGTAAGAAATTTGATGTTTATTATTCCTTGAATGGGATTCATAGAGAGAAAATAGTTCCCATGACTCCATAAAAAATGATGTTAGTGAGAGGATGAATAGAACAAGATCTTTGGAGCATGCACGGTGTTGGTGCTCAATTTGATCTCACCCCGTTTGTCCATGAAAATTTTTAATTTGTGGGCTTTGTCATCTTTTTTTTATCTCCCGCATTGATGCATGAAAACTCTATCCTCCATTTGGTTGCCATGATCAGTCCCTTCCTTTGGTCAAGGATCACTTTAAATCTAGAGTTTGTTTTTCGTTCCTCTATCCATGTGAAAAGATTTGTAACTTGGGCATAAAATCAGGTTTTTTCCCTTCCTTCCATTTTTCCACAGTCACGTTTTGTTTTCCTTGTCAATTTTTGTCCCAATATCTGTGCAAATGTGATTGGATGTGGGTCGGAAGATCATATTTGGGCCTTATATCATTTCTAAATTCTCTGTCTTGAAAGAAAGATTCATTTTCCTGTAAATGGTGATTTCCCTACATTTTATTGTTTGTGGTGTTTTTCCCCGTCAAATTTATATCTCAACATATGTGGAAATGTGGCACTTTCTGGTTGGATGCGGCTCGGTGAGGCACTTTGAAACTCTAAGGCCCACTTCAACTCAAAACCATGGACACTGGAGGACTCGACTCTCATTTGAGGATTTGCCTCGGTGGTCCCACCTTAACATGATTGTCCTGGGAAAACACGTGGAGGCTTCTCCCGCTCAACTCTATACTTAAACTTTTCAAAGTAATTTTCTAAGTCCTGGGAGACATGGAGGGACCACGCTTGTTTGGGGACTGACCACTAAATTTTATTTTGAAGAAGCGTCAAGAGGACACTTGGAGGTTTCTGCTAACTTTGCTAGACTTAGACATTTTTTTGATGTGGCCAGTGCAACTTTGGCAAACCATGGAGACGTGGAGACCGGTGCTCATTTGAGGATCCGCCTCAGGGTCCCACCTTAAAATTTGCGCCGAGGAGACATGTGGAGGATCCTGCGGGCTTCGCTCTATACTTAAACTTTTCAAAGTAATTTTGTAAGGTTTGGGACACGTGGAGGGACCGCGCCTATTGGGGACCAGCAATCACCTAAATTTTATTTTAAAGAAGCACCAGAGGACACTTGGACGCTTCCGCGCTCACTCTACCCTTTCTTGGACTTTTCAACGGCCAAGGAAAATTGTCTCAGACCCTAGACACATGGCACCTTTCGCTGATCCTTCAAATTTTTTAACAACTCTACCAAAATGAGACACGTGGTGAGCCCACGCTTGTTTAGGGTCTCCGCTTTTAAGGACCATACCAAAGGTGTACCAAGGTGACATGTGGAGGCTTCCGCTGGCTCCTTTTTTACTGATACTTTTGCAAAGTCCAAAGGCATTTTTCTTGGGCCCAGGGCATGTGGAAGGCCCGCACTTGTTTAGAAACTTGCCACTGTACCTCACCTTTGCATTTGCGCTAAGAAAACACGTGGACGGCTCTAATCTAGAGTTGAGAAGGGGTAGAATCAACAGCTTATTGTGCATTTCACCTGTTTTGCTCCAATACTCCTAAAGATGCGAATACGCCCTATTTTTCATCTTTTTGATGAAATTCCTTGTCATTTTTTTTACAAAGTGCTATTAAATGGATTTAGAACTTAATTTGTGAGTCCAAGAATTGTTAAGGTTGACTTTTTAAAATTAGAATTTCTCGGGCACTTGTAGAAACGTGAACTCCCGGAGAATATGGATGCGGGGTCGAGTTGTAGATGAAAGAGAGGGAAAATGATGAAATGATGGAGGTTGTAGGTGCAAAATATGAAAAAGGTGTTGCCTTGAGAGTGAAAAGGATTACCTGTCAAATCCAGTTGTATAGATCCTCCAGAGAATGATTAAAATGGGGATTTCTCACATGAAAAATTAGAATGATTAAAAGGACTATCAAAAAGGTTGTGGCATGGCATCCTAGTCATTAGTCGAGGGTCATGAAATGTGATCAGTTCATAATTGGTCCACTTGGCAGCTTTTAGATGTGAATTTGTTAAACGTCACTTTCTCGAGGAAAATTGGTAACAAGAAAAGGTCCCTCGAATATTCTTCTTTTTTGGGGAAAATTTGGGATGAGTGAGCAAGTGAAATGTATAAATGCAATGAGAATACTCTTGCAAAGGTTCGGGGGTTGAATTCTTAAGAGAAAATTTGAGAGAGCCCATCTTCCTGAGAGACAAATATGAGAAACCATTAATTTCCTTTGTATTCGATCTCAATCCGTCAAGTTGGTTATGAGTGTACAACCATTGACATGCTCGATATTTTTGAAGAAACTTTCCCATTGATGAATCTAATCAATTTCGAGTTAATTTGTGTCAATCTTGGAGCAATTTGTGTCTACTTTATTTCAAAATGTTTGCAAGTAGTTTTTCTTATTCCTATTGCAATCTTGTGTTAAAGTCCCTCTAAATCACATAGGATCTCATCCCTGTGATAGTTTAGTGGCATTTGCAATTTCATTTCAAGAAGAGCCTTCATCTTGTGATGAGATAAACAAATTTAAAATGTCTTCATCATCTTTTGTTGATAAAGATTACCCTGTAAGCCTTCGAGTGTATCTTAGGCATGAGGAACCAGGGGTATTTGATGTTTTATTGAGTCTTTAGCTCGAGATTTCATGTTAAATTCTTGGATATTGTGTGAAATCATGTGCTAATTTGGGCCTCCATTGAAGCACACCTTCTAGTTAAAGGAATATCTTAGCTATTCTAAAGCTTTACGTCATTTAGCTTTCCAATTGTTGTGTATTCTCTCAAAGATCTAGTATAATCAACTTTATCATGCTTAATCTCCAACCCAAATTATTCAAACACAATGAATCCATTTTGAACTACCCTGCTTCCTTGTGTGTCCACAAATGTATAAGTTCTAGTGCTAAAATATGTAGAAGCAATGAGGATCCCATAATGTCTTCAATAACCTTAGCCTTGTTTTGAAAGTATCTCCATCTTTTAGAAGTGACAACTCTTGAGAGTTAAATTATGGAGTATTGATCATACTTTCCCAAGGTTTTCTTCATAAAATTTGTGCAAAAGAAGGATATCTCCATCTCCTTCATCAAACAGAGGTTACACTAAGGGTCCTCTCACCTGGTTGAAGAGGCACAACCTAAAGTAGTGAGGATAGGTCAAATCCTCTTGAAGGTGTTATCCATCTCTCCACAATTTGAGTGATAAAGGGCCAATTAGATCTCATCCTCAGCTACAAAATGACATACATTTTGATCTATCATCTCTAAGCTCCATATAAAATTTGTGATGTTGATCAACTTGAAAAGGAGAACAAATTTGGATACCAACACACTATCAATGAGATTGCATGTGGGGTTGCCTCTTTAGTTTTGGAGCAGAGACCATAGATACTATTGTGTACTTAATCAATCGTGGGCCTTCGAGTGCACTATATGGAGTAATTCTTGAAGAATCATGGACTGAGAAAAATTAGACCTTTCATTTTTAAGAGTATTTAGTTCAAAGGTATTTGTGCATGTTAATAAAGAAAATAGGAAGAAATTGGATTCAAAATCCAAATGTTGTACATTCATAGGCTATGGCTCCAATGGTGATTATGGATTTCAGTTTTGGGATCTAGATGAATCTAAGATAATTAGGAGTCATGATGTTGTTTGGCGTGAAAATAGAATGTACAGGGATCAAGTACATGATGAAAAAATCCTAAGGAATAATTAGTTGAGGATATAGCTCCTAAAAATGAAATCTCCGATGGAAAATATCCACCTACAGTACCGAGGGTTGAGATTTCATAGGCCGAGCACGACAAACCCATCTGCCAACATCGACACCTCTCAGGGAAATTCAAGAAAATGAGAAGCAAGAAAATAATGATCCCGTGACACCCCATCTTCGGTAAGAAGGTCATAATGTATTAGTAGACCTCCAAAAATATTTTCCCCTGCTTTGTATTATTTGTTACTAATAGATAGTGGTGAGCCAGAGAGCTTTGATGAGGCAATGCAGGTGGAGTCCACTAAGGAGTGGGAGCATGGCATGAATGAGGAGATGGACTCCCTGGAGAAGAACCAAACATGGGATTTAGTCAAATTGTCGGTTGGGAAGAGAGTACTACAAAACAAATGGGTCCACCGTGTGAAAGAAGAAGAAGGTGGACGAGAAAAGGTACAAAGCAAGGCTTGAAGTGAAGGGGTATGAACAAAAGAAAGGTATCAATTTTGATGAAATTTTCTCCCTATTGTAGAATATTTCTTCCATTCGTATCTTATTATTAAGTTTAGTTGTTGTTGAATATTTACACTTAGATCAACTTGATGTCAAGATGACATTTCTCCATGGTGACTAGGATGAAGAGATTTATATGCAACTACCACTTGGATATGAAGTGAAGGGTAAAGAGAATTGTAGGTTGAAGAAGAGCCTATACGGGCTCAAGAAAGCTCCTATAAATGGTATCTAAAGTATGATAGTTTTATGCATGAGCATGGTTTTACTAGATGTAAATCAAATAATTGTGTGTAATTTAAACGATTGGATAGTGGGAGCTACATTATTCTTCTATTATATGTAGATGATATGCTTCTAAGAGGGTCTAATATGCAGAAATTGCAAAGCTTAAGGAAACTCTTACACAAACATTTGTGATGAAGGATTTGGGTGTAACAAAGAAAATCCTTGTATGCAAATCAAAAGGGATAGGAAAAATAATAAATTGGTTTTGTCTTAGGAGGACTATGTAGAAAAGGTGTTAGAGGTTTCAGATGCAAAATGTGAAACTAATTAGTACACCATTGGATGGGCATTTTAGATTAAGTAAAGAGAAATGCCCAAAAACACCAGAGGAAAAAGATTATATGGCACGTGTTCCTTATTCTTTAGAAGTTGGGAGCCTCATGTATGCCATGGTTTGTACCAGGATAGACATTGCCCAAGAAATGGGAGTTTTTAGCGGGTATATGGAAAATCTAGGTAAAGCACACTGGAAGGTAGTCCAGTGGATTCTTAGGTACTTGAGAGGGACCAGTAGTAGGCACTTGTGCTTTGGAGGGTCAGATTATACTTTACATGGATTTTTGGATTTAGATATGGTAGGAGATGTGGATAGTAGGAGGAGCACTACTGGATACGTGTTTACAGTTGGTGGTGTGGTAGTGATTTGGATCTCAAAGTTATAGAAGGTAGTTTCCCTATCTACTATAGAGGAAGAATATGTTGTAGTGACTAAGGTAAGTAAGGAAATGTTATGGATGAGTAGGTTCATGGAGGAGTTGGGTAAGGAATAAGGGCATTGTAAGTTACACAATGATATTCAAAGTGTAATTCACCTAACAAAGAACTTGGCCTTCCATTCCAGAACCAAACATATTCAGCTAAGATATCACTTCATATGACAGGTGTTGGAGGATGGGCAGCTTGAGTTGGTGAAGATTCATACAGATGATAATCCTGCTGATATGTTTACTAATCCAATGAAAAAGGATAAGTTGGATTTGCATTCAAATTCTATGGGTCTTCAAGATTGATCTTGAAGTGGAAGAAACAAGCCAAGAAGAAAATTCCAAGCAGGAACTGTAGTGGTGGAGTTACAACAATCAGTCTCCAAGTGGGAGATTGTTGGTTGTGGAGCTTGATAGTGATGGGGGTTACAAGGTGGGATTCACCCCCTTGTAGGGTCTAGGGACCACACGCCCGGCGGGGGTTCGGGGAAGTGCCCCCAGAAGAAACATTTTATGTGTATTTATGCATTGTGAAATCTGGACCGTTCCTTATTAGGTCACGCTTATAACGGGTGGTTTTCTATGTTTTCCCAAAATGGTAAAACCCTAATATCTTTAAAGGGTCAGTTATGTATGAGATTCATTGTTTTTAGTGGTGGATTTGTAAGAGAGAGTTTGGCTCGACCGAATTAAAGGATTGGTTTGTTTCAGTGGATGTAGCCCATTTTGGGTGAACCATGTTAAATATGTGTCTTTGTTTTATTGTATTATTTTCTTTTTACATTTTCTACATTATTCATCAGTATGCTTGTTTATCTATACAACCGGTATAATGCTAACACAATCTTCATCAACGTAAAAAATTGCCTAACAATTGAAAAAACAAGATGCAAAGGCTTCCTAGTTCTCGTAGATATTTCAATGGTTTTTAACATATATATACTTACACTTATCAATATGTTTTATATAGATTAGGTGAGTCGGTGATCTTAAAATTTTACCAATTTTTTTATCGACAAGAATATATAAACAACAATATTTAAACATTATATAGCATGTATGAAATATAAACCCGTGTAATCCCATGATTTCATCATTGATTTTTTTCAAGATGAACATAAACATAAAAATATCAATATAATTTTAGATAACAATATTAATGTAAATATTTTATGTAGAGTGTGAAGATACAAATACAATTTTTTCATGAACAATGTTTTTATAAATCTTTAGTTTCGTCCTTCAACAATTCACATGCACCTTTATATATTGTTTTATATTTATCATTTGCATCAGAAAAAAATTGTTTGAAAATCCTCAGTGCAGGGGAAAGAAACAAGTTGCATGGATAACACACCCCACAAATCACCTTGCTCAAGACATTTCTTGTGCAAACCATGCATTCCTATTTCGGCATTCATGATTATCAGGTGAAGAATAGAGCACGATTTCTATAGACTTGGGAAAATGCTATATATGTGTTACGCATGGTGTAATTGATGCCTTGTGAATGATAAACTAAATTCAAATTAGCAAAATCCTTGCGAATAATTATTCGGGGCTCTTCATCTTCATACCTTGTATGAACAATGACTTCTTATTTGTTGCCGTTGTCATGGGATGAAAAAACAAAAAAAATTACTGTTTATGAGTGCAAGTTTCTAATACCCTGTAAAAATCAAGAATACATAATAATGTTGGCAATTAGGGTAATGAACTAAAATCACTTACGATATTAACTCCAAATCTTTGGATGAGTCGAATAGTTGAGACGAAACCTCCATTTGTAGCCATGACTCGTATCTATAAGTAATCTCCATCACATTGAAAGTCAATGAAACATGTGTGATATATCACAAGTTTCCCTGCACAAAGATAATCTTACAAATGTCTAGATTTTTGTAAGATTCTCATGCATCTCAAAATAACAATCCAAGGCAAATTGTAGCTATAAAGACAAACCAAGTTTCTACATTCTTCGAGACACGTCCAAATCGTTATCTTGCACAATAAATAAATTACATAAGCCCCTCCACGCTACAAAGACAACCGTTTCTACATTCCGAGGCAGTCGGGAACACCTACACAATAACAGTTTCTTTATTCTTGCCATGTGTTGCCACTTACGCCTAGTTATAAATATGTCTATCAATCCACTTACCTCTTTGTTACAAATATGTATGCCATTCTTGCTACGGTGAATGGCGATCCATATCTAGCACAAAAACTTGATGGGGCCACGGTCCTAATCACATAATTAAGTAAAAACATTAATTTATTTTGAATTTTTGATTGGCCCAGACCATGGGCCCCATTAGGTTTGTGCTTTTTTATGCTCTCAGTGTGGTGCAATGGTGAATAGGGAAGAAGTTATAAATGTTTTTATTTTTCTCCTATTTTTTGTTTTTATTCCATGGACACAAATTATGAATTTCACGAGCATGACAATGAGACAATTTCACTCAATATATTTAAATGTATATGCCTCTCTACATAATTATTAACAAATGTAATGTAAACATATTCTAATTAATGACTTGTAAAACAATAAAAGGAAGAAAATGTTATATACACAATGTGTTAAGAATTTATGTATATACATATATTATTGATAGTGAAATAACTCATAAAAATTAATGGGTCATTATATTGTCAAACCATATATTTTATTGGTATTGTTATTATTTGTTGGATGCTCGTAAAGTGTTTGAAAAAATGACTATGTCAACGAATAACTTGAGGAAACAAGAGAGTTTATTGTGAAAATGCCAAATAAACCTATGGTATTGTGGGGAAATGTTTGTAGCTTGCATTGTGCTTTCGATATCACGAGCAAGCTCTAGAATTTATTATGAAAATGCCAATTAAACCTGTGGTGGCTGCGTGGAATTGTTTTCTCATTGTTGCACAAGCATAATAATATAAGGATACAAGTATTTACTATTTCACATTATATATTTTGTGCTGAGATGGCTCCTAAAATGCTTGACATTATGTTTTCCTGCGAGACATCTATCTGGAAGCCGACATGAGGGTTTTCATCGAAAAGGTAAGGACAATGATGAAATCCAAATGACTCAAAAAAAGTTCTGAAATAGTTGAATACAAGTCCATAAAAATGTACGCGTGTTTCACAAGGACATAATGCTCCCACAACAGAATGCATACTGTAAATCAATGAGTTCATGAAAATTCGAAAGGCAACACATTAACAAAGTAACACATTTTCAACAATCTTTTTAGTTTGAAACCCAAGTGTTAATGGATTATGAAAGAAATATATTCACACTTAAACCATTAAATGCAAATATATGTAAACGAGCAACAATTAAACTAATAAACAATTATTTAGTTCAAGAAGCTCAATTAAATTTTGTTTCCCTGTCGAATTAGTCCTATAAAGAATAAAAGGATGGGTTAGACTCATAAGAGTGGACACTAGTAATAGTACACTATGTCCACTTTGATAATTGTAATTATATATTTATTTTTATTATTCAAGGAAAAAGTGAAAATGTTTATTGATAAAGTAGGAGAGTAGAGTAAAATTTGTGAAAATGACCATAGCATGTGTGAGTTTAAAATTTTGAGTATGCATAATCTTCTATTAATGCGATGTAGTCAATTATCATCTCTTATTATGAATGTAATTCAGTCAATTTATTTAATGCACTATCTCAATTTATTGTAATGTTATGAATCGTATTGGGTTTTGAGTTATTTTCTTTTCTACGTATTCTTTTGGTTTATGCTTTTTTTTCCTACTTTTTCATTTGAATAGATATTCAAATTGACTTGAGCCTAAATTGTGTCTATGGTAGACTTTTAACAATGTCATATTTGGGCCTTATACAAGATTTATGAAACGTAATTGAGATATTAGTTAATCAATTCTACTTTGATGAGGTGGAACTTTGATAGTTTTGGACATTCAAGGTTTCGATTGTTAAAATGATGCACCTAATTAGACATTTATGTAATATACATCATACTAATAATGGAATGAAATATTGATGTGTTACTTACAATTTTTCATTTATGGTATGAGAGATTAATGGATAATGCATGCTAGAATGGAAGAATCAATAATCCTCGTGGGAGATACAATAACACAGTCAAATTTGAACACAACTAGAAGTTTTGCGATTGCTTAAAAACTAAAAATTTTGTGGAAAAGAAGAACAAGAAGAAATGAAACCTAGTGTACAGAACTTTCCATGTTTGCCATGGCTGCTGGACATTTACTAACCAGGCATATAGATAACAAACAATTGCAATAATCTTGAAGATTAAGTGAAGTATGGAGATATTTCATGGAGATTTAGAATTAACTCGAGGGCATGAATGCAGTGTAGGACAGTTGATTGTGTTAGAGAGAATAATAATTGTGCATGGCTAATAAGTGAGAGCTGGCATTATAAAAGATTTAT
>CM031243.1:347200352-347242407 GCA_018340775.1 Taxus wallichiana var. yunnanensis | reverse complement strand
CTTTTCTCTTAAGTTTAGAAGCAAGTTCACTAGAAATAAAACATTCGGTAGCTCCTGTATCGAAAAGAATAGTGACAGGGTATGCCAAATAACTTACTCCGAACTTCTATAGGTGTCACTTTGCCTTTGACTTGCATGCGCTCTTTGCAACATGTATCTTATCAGCTGCTGACACGATCATCCTTCTTCAAAGGGCACTGATTTACGTAGTGGTCTTTGTCACAATTCAGTGACCTCACCGTATAGGTCCCTTTTTGAAGGCTCAAAAATTACCTCGACCTTGTAATTATCACGTTGTCCTCCATAGGGCTTCTCGCCCATTGTTATAATTTTTGGCAAAATTATCCCTTACATTTCAATGAGGAGGCTTATTTGCACTCTGTTTTCTTACTATTATCCACAGAAACTTACTGTTTCCCAAACTTCTTTTCCATGGTCCTTTTTGGAGATCTGCAAGTGAAGTTGAAGAAGGGTTTGCGATCTTCTTACGCCCACTTCCTCTTTATGAGCGAAATAGCTTTTAATTTTTGTTCTTGTCTTATGGCCTTTTCAACAAATCCTTCCATAGTGGTTGGACTATGAACATCGACCTCTCCCCCTATCACGGGATTCGGTCCCATGATAAATTTTCATATTACTAAACTTCTCGTCGGTTTGATCTCATGCGGTACATACTTGAGGAGTTTAGTAAATCGCTCAGTGATTCGATTCACATTAGCTTCCTTGAGCTAAGTTACGGAATACTGTCATTTTCTGATCATAGAAAAGTTGTGGCAGCCAACGTTGCCTAAAATAGCCCTTAAATTGATGCCAAGTAATATTGGTCTCATCAATATTTAGCTCGACTTTATGGCTATCCCACCACATAAAGATGCTTCGTGGGAAAGGCTGATAGGCTCCCCAAATAGCTTTGGTTTCCTGCTTGAGAAGTTTCTTATTGCAAAGTACTTCTCCATTTCATCGAGCCGAGTTCTCGGCTCCATCTCCTAATGTGGTGCCATCATATTTAGGTGGGCTTATCCTTTTATATCATTAGTGAGTTACACTGCGAACTGGCCTTTTGTTTTACGGTTGGACGGAGTGCATTTCAAGCATTATTATCAACACCCATATATCGAGGTTGTCCTCGGGGAGGTTGCTTGATTGTTATTACCATCTTCATCTTCCTCCTCATTTCCCATTACTTGCTGTTCAAGTAAATCTAAATGATCTCTTGTGTCCGATAGGGCGAAAGGATCTCATCAAGCTTTTAGGTTGTTCTTTACCCCTCCTTGGTGGAGCATTATTTGCAACGTTCCCTCTTATTCTAACCATTTTTGTTACAAGAAAATTCAGGTTTTATCGGATTATGGACACAATAGGTCCAAGAGCTGCAACCTTCAGCTCTGATACCAAGATGTAACATCTCTATTTTAGTACAATAGAAACTGATAAATTTTTTTTGATAAATGCTTCCTAGTTCTAAATACATAATTTAGAACTCACAAATCAAAACAACCATTCTTATAATAGATAACCATATCGCATTTTGTAATGACTTGGAGTACCTTCGATCTATTCATTCCATGACTCGGGTAATCTACCAATCTATTCATGAGTATCGAAAGAGTTGGCATTTTATTTTAACACATCACTCTTGCGGTTCTCTTCCCTAATCTGGGATTGAGAATGCTCTAATCGAGAACCTATCCCGAATAATTGTTACCATTATTCATTAGAATATCATCCCTTAGACTAGGTGACATAGGACAACACAATCAGCGGCTTGCGATACTTTGGCCAAAGATTTGAAACATACTACTTATGTCTCGTATTCCTTGAGCGGCATACTCGTAAATAACGGAATATGTCCTTCACCCCATTCTATGTTATGTAGAATGTCTTATCGACTTTGTCAGGTCTCTCCCCAAGTTATTCACTTAGGAACAAATTAATAATATGACAACATTATAAGGATGCTCACGAGGATTAGGGATATGCTAACATGCAGGTCAACCCTATTTAACCCGTGTGTCAAGATACCACAAGTCTCCAAGAGGCAGCCTTATAACATGACCACATTCCTAACCGGTCGAGAGTAAAACTTGTTCGAGTTTAAGGTGTAAATCTTAACGATCACGTGCGAAGGGTGTCACCATAAGTCACTTGCATTGTTGTATCTTTGTGAAGATCCTAATATTCTCGAAGGTACAACCCTGCAGTTGACTTGTGCCATCAACCTTCAAATCCACCTTGAAAAGATCTACTTATTTTTAAGGTGTTACATATGTTGAGTTAAAGTTATACTTTAAGACGCTCCTTTTAGGGTAGTCTTTTCCCAACCCCTGGGTTCCTCACCTTAGAATTACCTTTCTTAATAAAACCCATTACGCAAAGAGAAGTTATTAAGAATTGAGGTCTCATCAAGGAGTTCATTGAAAAATAGTAATCTAAATCAACGAAACTAGGCAATAGCCCTTAATCTTCACATAAGGTTGCTAACCATACCCTTTTAGGTTTATATCAGTTCTCATAACTAAAATATATCTTACTTATTAGTATTGAGATATAGTGATTAAAAATCCAATTAAACGTTGTCTTGACTTAGATCAAGACTAGGAAGTAATAATTTATTCAGCCCGTTTAGCTTCCTGTTGAGGTTTATCTTAACCTTAGCTTCTCGAAAGACAATGATCTAAATTCCAATTTAGCTTTAGATAGAACATAACAAAACTACTAAACATTCACAAGTATTCAGTCACATAATCTTTTCAAAGCTTACTTAGAGAATCACAAATGTCTCCAAGATATACTGATAATAATGATGCTCTTAAAATCATTCGAGGCAGAAGAAGTTCAACACATCAAGATAAAAATGCAAACACATAAGTAACAAATACCTCATTTCATTCATTTCTAAGCTAATCAAATACATTTTATGCATTGACATATTTGATACAATACTCTGACAAAGAAAAAGAACATCCTTCTTCAAGTAGTACATTTAGAGAATCAAATTGGAATTCATCATAAAACCAAATTAAACAATCTAAACATCATATCAGATCTACAGGTGTCTTTACCACTTACAAAGAACCATCTGCTTAAAAAATTATCAACAATGGGTCGATTCGATGAACTGAGCATGATAAACACTAATTCTTAAAACAATTGCAATCCACCAATTGTTCTCATTAAACAACTTGTTTAAATGAAATCATTTCTTCAAATTCCAAACATAAATTAGGCTATTCATCTCATATGTTAGAGACTAAGAACAAAAGAATACAACCATTCCAAAGACAACAAAACTCCTATAAGAATGTTTCTAACAATTACTCAAAGGTAGTTTATAACATTCAACAAGTTCAACTATCATAACTTCCTTTCAAACATACATTATTTTAATGGTATTGATGAGTATACCTACTTATACAGGAACACACATTTTATACCAGTCTCTCCATACAACACCACAGTCTATTCTTGTTATGCCCTTACCGTAGAGATCGCATAAGGATACAAGAAGAAAGCACATAAAGTTTCCATACTAGGAGAGAGAGAGTATTTTCTTATTCCTCTTATTACACATAAACATATAATTTACATCTCAGGAGAAGGAAATAGAGTAAATCAGATTCCCATTTCAATCATGTTCAGGACTATATCGACTCCTCTAAAATAACGTAATTACTTTTACGCATGCAATTTAAAAAGTTGAGACCACAAGAAGATACTACAGTTTCATCTAAATTCTTTGATAAAATCACTTGTAGCTATTAAGCAATACAAGAGCTCTCGCGACAAGCAACAAGATAAATAATCATCGACCATGAAAGACTCAACAACCTTTTCCATATCATTCATCAACATGAAAATACCCAACACCATCACGACATGGTAAGGCTAAGAGCTATTTGTTTCATCAAACACGAGACAAGATATCATTAAAAACAAATAACGTATCCATATGCAAATAAAGTGACATTCACACGCGATTCGAAACACAAACATGCACAAACTTCATTCAACTAAAACAATCCCTAAAATTATACAACAAGGACCTGTATTAGAAGTCGATTTCAAGAAAAATAATCACAATAAGGTATTCACGGAAGCTGAATTTCATAACAATAATTTCCTCAAAGTTTCATCCGAAGTCGAGCTACTACAAAATACAACGGTGGTCTCAAAGCAGTCATCTTTGTAAAGAAAACCCATCCTTTAATTCCAGAGGAGTGAAATGAATATAACACAACAATGTAAGAAAGAGTACGTATGATATGCATGCACGGCTGAGGCATTAATTCGAGAATTGAGCCAAATCGCAACATATCAAGGACTACAACAGTGTTAATTCAACCGTTACTCATAACCAAGGTTTTATTGAAGTTGAATTCATACGAAAACAATTCAAGAATCCCAATATTACTCACAACAAAACTTCTACAAAATTTAAAAACATAATATACGTTTCGAGGACTCCAACAAAGTCAATACCATCAATATTCACAACTAAGCTTCGAGAGAAGTTGAAATACAAGATACATTTCAAGGAATCTCACTAAGTCGATACCATCGGTATTCTCAACTAAACAACCACATTCAACTAAGCTTAGAAAGAAGTTGGAATACAAGATACATATTAAGGATTCCAACAAAATCAATATCAATAAGTATTCCTTCTACAGAAGTTGATTACAAGATACATATTAAGGATTCCAACAGAATTAATATCAATAAGTATTCCTTCTATAGAATTCGAAACACTAGTTACATTCCAAGGACTCCAACTGAGTCAATATCAACAGTATTCACTACAAAACAATAGCATTCAAAACTAAGCTTAAGCCACTGGACTAGCTTAAGGTGAGTTGATAAGGTAAGCTCCTTAGAAAGCTCAAGGAAAGGCCGACAAGGTGAGATGATAGGTGATCTCCCATGCGAGTTGTCAAGGTGAGCTGTAAGATGAGCTCCCATGAGAGTTTTACGGTGAGTTGCTTGACAAGCTCCCAGGTGAACTCAAGCTGAGCTATTTAAAGAGCTCTTGGGTGAGCTCAAGGTGAGATGGTAAGGTGAACTCCCAGGTGAGTTTCTAGGAAAGCTCAAGTCGAGTTACTCGACGAGCTCCTGGGTGAGCTACTTGACGAGCTCCTAACCAAGCTCCTAGGTGAGCTACTTGGGTGAGTAGGTAACATGAGCTCAAGGTGAGTTGGCAAGGTGAGATGTAATGTAAGCTCCCAGGTGAGTTTGAATGAGAGCTCGCTTTACCAATTTGACATGAGGTCACCTGGGAGCTCGTCAAATAGCTCACCAAAAAAATCACATAGAGTTGACCTGACAGCTCACCTTACCAACTCCCATGGGAGCTCACCTATCAGTTCCACTTGTCAGCTCACCTTGGGCTCACTAAATAGCTAACCTTTGTAAATCATCTTGAGCTCATCCGGTAGCTTGCCTCAAATTTCATCATTCATCTCACTAAGTAGCTCAACCGAGATCTCACCTACGGTCAGCTTCACCAGGACCTCACTTGGGAGCTTTCCAAGTAGCTCACTTGGGAGCTCACCTAGCAGCTCACCTGAGAGCTCACTAAATAGCTTGCCAAGTAGCTCACCTGGGAGCTCTTTTGGGAGCTCAATGATTAGCATGAGTTGAGAGCACCGAGAAGCTCATTGAGTAACCGACACAGGAACTCACCTAGGAGCTTACCCTGATAGCTTGCCGTTTGCCAACTCACCTTGAGATTTCCTTACCAACTCACCTTAAGCTAGCCTTGCTAACTCGGCCTGAGTTCATCTCAGTAGCTCACATGTAATCTCACCTCAAAGATTCTCGACAAGCTCACCTTTGAGCTCACCTGGAATATCATCAAGTAGCTCATCTAGGATCTCTGCCAGAGCTCGATAAGTAGCTCACCCAGGAGCTCATCGAGTAGCTCAACTTAAGCTTACCCAAAAACTCACCTGAAAGCTCACTTTGACAACTCACCTTGAGCTCACTTAGAAGCTCATTCAGAAATTCACCTGAAAACTTGCATGGGAACTCACCTTTCTAAATCACATGGGAGCTCACCTATAAGCTCAAATTTCAAGCTCACTAAGGAGATCACCTTGCCAACTCGAATTGAGATCATCTGGTAGCTCACCTCATATTTTGTCGAGTAGTTCGCCAAGTAGCTCACTTAGGAGCTCACCTAATAGCTCACCTAGGAGCTCACCGAGTAACTCGTCGATTAGGTTGACTTGAGGTCATTTTGTGAGCTCACTAAGTAGCTCATCAAGGACCTCACCTTTGAGCTCACCAAGTAGCTTACATGGGACCTTCCCTAGCATGTCACCTAGGAGCTCACCGAACAACTCACCAAGTAGCTCCCCTAAGAGATCTTTTGGGAGCTCAGTTGATCAACTCGAGTTGAGCTCACCTAGGAGCTCATCCCAGTAACTCACATGGGAACTCACCCGATAGCTCACCTTGCAACTCACCTTGAGCTCTCCTTGCCATCTCGTCTTGAGCTCACCTTACCCAACTCACCTTGAGCTCGCATTGCCAACTCACCTTGAGCTCATCTCATAGCTCGCATGTAAGCTCACCTCAGAGATTTCTGATAATCTCACCTTTGAGCTCACCTAGGAGCTCACCAAGCAACTCACCTAGGATCTTGGTTGGGAGCTAGGAAGCAGTTCACCCAAGAGCTCGTTGAGTAGCTTGACTTTAGTTTTCTTGAAAACCAACCTACGAGCTCACTTGATAGGTCACCTTGCCAGCTTACCTAAATCTCACTAAGGATCTTGCTGAGTATCTCAACTTGAGCTCACTTGGGATCTCATCAATCAGCTCGCATAAAAAATTAAATGGTACCTCACCTGACTGCTCACCTTACCAATTCTCATTGGCGCTCACCTTGACCTCTACGAGGAGCTTACCTTGCTAACTTCCTTGAGCTGATCGGCGGTAGCTCACCTCAGATTTCATCAAGCAGCTCACCAATTAGCTCACCGGGAGCTTGCCTAAAAGTCTGCCTGAGAACCTACCTAATAGCTCACCAGGGAGCTCACTGAGAATCTCACTTGAGTAGGCTAACTTGAGCTCACTTGTGAGCTAACTTGTAAGCTTACGAGGGACCTCACCTGGGAGGTTGCCAAGTAGCTCTCTTGGAAGCTCACCTAGTAGCTTTCCTTAGAATTCACCCGAACCGCCGCCAAGTAGCTCACCCGGGAGCTCTTTTTGGGAGCTCAGCGATCCAGTCTACTTGAGCTCACCCGGGAGCTCATCAAGTAACTCACACGGAATCTTGCCTTACTAACTCACCTTGAGCTTTGTGTTACCAACTCACCTTGAGCTCATCTAGTAGCTCACATGTAAAGCCCACCTTAGAGATTACCGACATGCTCACCTTGAGCTTGCATGGGAGCTCACTGAGGAGCTCACCTAGGAGCTTGGCTAGGCACTCAGCAAATAGCTCACCTAGGAGCTCATCAAGTAGCTCAACTTGAACTTTCACGGAAACATGCACGACAACTCACCTTGCCGAGGAGCTCACCTTAAGCTCACCTGGGAGCTCACTGAGCAGCTCAACTTGAGCTCACCCAAGAGTTCATCAAGTAGCTTGCCTAAAAACTCACATGAGAGCTTGCATTATAGCTCACCTTTCCAACTCACATGGGATCCCACCTATGATCTCACCTTGCCAGCTCACCTTGAACTCACCACCCACGAGCTCACCCTGTCAACTCACCTTGAGATCATATGGTAGCCCACATCGAGTTTGTTGAGTAGCTCACCAAGTAGCTCACCTAATAGCTCACTTGGGAGCTCACCTAAGAGCTCACTTGGGAGCTCACTAAGAAGCTTGACAAGTAGGTTGACTTGAGCTCACTTGTCAACCTCAACGAGCAACTCACTAGGGACCTCTCCGGGAGTTTGCCAAGTAGCTCCCTTGGGTGATTGCCTAGTAGCTCACCTAGGAGCTTGTCGAATAGCTCACCAAGTAGCTCACCTGGGAGATTTTATGGGAGCCCACCGATCAGCTCGAGTTGAGCTCACCTAGAGCTCGTCAATTAACTCCTCACCTAGGAACTCACCCAAGAGCTCACCTAATAGCTCACCTTACTAACTCACCTTGATCTTGCCTAGCTCACTCACCTTGAGCTCACCTTGAGATCATCTAGTAGCTCACATGTAAGCTCACCTCAGATATTTCTAAAAATTTCACCTTTGAGCTTACCTTGGAGCTCACTGAATAACTCACCTAAGAGCTTTGCTCAGAGCTTAGTAAGCAGCTCACCCAAGAGCTCATTGAGTAGATTGAATTGAGCTTGCATGAAAACTTACTTGGGAGCTTTCCTGAAAGCTCACCTTGCAAGCTCACCTTGAGCTCACCCAGGAGCTCACTGAGTAGCTAGACTTGAGGTGAGGTCCCTGGCGAGCTTCTCGGTGATCTCACAATTGAGCTCAAGTAAACCTACTCAGCGAGCTACTCGGTGAGCTCCCAGGTGAGCTGTTAGGCTAGCTCCTATGTGAGCTATTAAGGGAGCTCTAGGTGAGATACTTGGTGAGCTACTCAATGAACTCTAAGGCAAGCAGCGAGCTTAAGAGCTCAAGGTAAGTTGGCAAGGTGAGCTCCTCAATGAGCTTAAGATGAGATGGTAAGGTGAGCTAATGGCAAGCTCCCATGTGAGTTTTCGGGTGAGCTTCTTGACAAGCTCCCGGTGAGATCAAATCGAAGGCGCTTGGCGCTCAGCCAAGTGAGCTAGAAAGGTGAGGCTATCACGTGAGCTCCCAGGGTGAGTTTCTAGGTAATCTTAAGTTGAGCTATTCGGACTAAGTCACTGGTGAGCTAGTTGCGGAGCTCCCGCTGCTAAGCTCCTAGGTGAGCTACTCTATGAGCTCCTGGTGATCTCAAAGGTAAGCTTGTTGGTAATCTTTAAGGTGAGCTTACATGCGAGCTACCAGATGAGCTCAAGGTGAGTTGGTGAGGTGATCTTAAGGTGAGTTGGTAAGGCAAGCTCAATAATTTTCGAGTAAGGTGAGTTATCGGGTGAGCTCCTAGGTGAGTTCCTAGGTGAGTTACTTGACGAAGCTCCCGGAAAGAGCTCTTAGGTGAACTACTTGGCGAGCTATTTGTTGATCTCCCAGAAAGCTGCTAGGTGAGCTCCCAAGCAAGCTACTTGGTGAGCTCCTAGGTGAGGACCCCGGTGAGGTGCTCGGTGTAACGCTCGATTTTGTATGTTATCTTGGTGAAGGTTTTTCATGCTGTTATAACTATTGGAATGAAGGAAAACATGTTAAGATAAACTCTGATCTTAAAGGAATGTGTTGCTAACTTGGATTCTTGTATGCTGTGATTTATTGTCAGGACAGCAGTTATTGTACTTGTGTGTTTGCTGATGTGACGACAAATTGTCATATACTTGCTAAACTCTCGTTGCTGATTGACAGCACACCTTGAATCAATTTCATTGATCCAAAGTATGTTGAGGGCTTCTGGTGATTTCTGTGTCGATTTACTCTTGAACCAAACCCGGATTGTTATGAGCGTGCGGCAACGATTCGATTGCAGTATGAGCACTGCACGTAAATGCCAACGACAGGGGTTCAATTCTTGAACCCTGTACTATCGAACTTGGGACCTCGTGAGGCAAGAAATGCCTGGACATGGGTGGCCTTGACACGTGATCCAAAGGATCGAGGCGTCCCTGACAAAGATAGATACGAGGGTTAGGCCGAGAGGTTGGGTTAGGAGTTGATTAGTGTTAGTGGTTAGTATGAATTAAACCCTAAACTAATCCTAAGTCCTAACATGCATCCTAAACTACTATCCTAAGTGGATTTTTAAATTACAAAAAAAAAGGGAGGAAAAATAGACCTAAGCCCTAATAACCTAAGGCTAAATTAAGACCTAGGTTGAACACTATATGTAACCTAAGCTAATCCTAATCTAAAGGGGTACGTAGACCCTTAGAGGGAAAGGATAAGGATGGAAGGGGGTATTCATTAGCATTAATTGGAAAGTCCATACGTGGATAGCACCAGTTTTGGCGGGGCAGGTAAGAAATGGAGGCATCTATTTGGAGATAGAGCCAAATTCGGTTTTGCATGGGAAATTTGAAAATTGAGTTCGCCAACTCAAGTTGGCAGTGGCGTGGGAAGTTAGGAAAAGGTAGAGCCTTTAATGCATTGATTTTTCTCGGTCCTCATGACCAGCTCACCTTGCAAAGTTGCTCTACATTTGGTTTTTCATTTGTTTCACTTGGTTTTTGATCGACTCCGGCTCTTGGAATTGGACAACTTACATTCTTGGAGATTTTAAGGAGATTTAGTTGTTGAGCACAGAAAGTAGAAAGAAGTGTTGGGAAGTTTTTACTATCCTTTGAGGAAGGAAATAATACGGCAAACGAAGCTTTGTTCGGGTTACGGAAAAGAGATTACAGGCATGTTAAGCCCTTCTCTTTAAAAATTCTTGTTTTGTTTAAGTGTCTCATTAAAACAACCACGCTCTTGGGTTTGAATTATGTGATTGTTGTCGGGTCGATTTGATTTGGATTTCGTCGATTCTTACTTCTTTTTTAGAAAATGATATGAAGAATCGTTTCTGGTTGCTCGGCTTTGATTTGTTTTTGCACGAATCAAGTTGGAAATAGATATTCTCTTTCTCTGTTCGTGTTGTGTGGAATTGGAACAGGCTGTGTAATTGTTTCCTTATTGTGTAATCTTTTCCTTGCTGTTGTGTTTGGAACTGTCCTTGCATGTAAAAAGGAAGTGGAAATACAGTCGTGTTATGTTGCTATGAATGGATTTCGTTGGCTCTTGTTGTCATTTTTGGAAATAATAAGAAACATTGTTTCTGGTTGCTGAGTTTAACTGTCTTCGTATTTCTCGAATGGAATACCTTCCTGTGTACTGGTTGTTGACGTTAAATGGAAGTTAGAAACGGGTTCTTCTCCGTAAAATGCTTAATGTGAACTGTGCAGGCAGTGTGAATTATTTTATTACTGTGTGATTGTCTTTTGTCACATGAACTTTTGGGATAAGATGGTGAAGGTTGTGTGAACGGCTTGATGTCGTTTCTGTACTGAGGTTTTCTTGCTGAAAGAAATAATTTTTCCTTCTGAACTTATAGTATAATACACTGTTTTCTTGCTGAAGAAGGTATGATGAACTTGTTGTGTTTAATTGATGACCGCTCAATCCTCTAGTTAGGACTGTCTTGTGAGTGCGAACTTGACTTTGAATTGCTGTGCGAAAGAAGTGATGCATGGGAACTCTGTCATATTGTTTGGGTTTGTCTTAACTGTATCTGACTTATGCATTTAACACCCTACGTGGGTTTGCCTTTATAGAGGTATTGATATATGAATATTATATTTGAGTCCTGTACCTTATTAAGAAAATGGAGAATGCTGTTTTTGGGATTAACGGTTGATCGAGATAGAACTCGAAATGGATATTCATTGTTTGTGGTATATTTGATTGAAACTGTACAGGCTATGTGAGTTGCTTTTCAATAAGAACGATTGTTTTGTTATCTTTATAAGTTGAGCTGTCATGCTAAGATAAACATGATTTGGGTGTTTTTATTTCATTCCGAACAAAATGATTGTTTCTTAATGAAATTATAGGGAAATGAATTCTTCTTCTGCCTGCTGTTCCGGCTTGGTGAAATTCGTAGTCATGTGATTATTGGACTTGCTGTAGGTAACAGCAATGAATAAAATGTTATTTTGAACGGGATACGTTCATAGGATTAGAAAGTCATGTGATTAATTGACTGTATGAATGAATAATTGTTTATCTGTTTAGCATACAGTGAAAGAAATATGGTTTCTTTAGTATGGTAAATATATGGTATACATCCTTATACTGTTTGATCTTGGATGAACATAATGTGGTACTAACCTGTTTTGGATTTTCATATGAGCCTGATTCAAATGAAATATGGAAATGGATGATGAATTCTTCCCTGTTTTCATTAAAGCTGATTATGAATGAAACTACTCTACTGCTGGAAAGTGAATTCTGAATGGATTTTGTAAGTTTCACTCTGAACTGTTATCTTGATTTGTGTTTCGTTTGGATTCCATTTTAGAACAGCCATCTGGAAAGAAATTGGGTCATGGATGAATGACTGGGAAAAATGATCTGTTCTTCTTTTATTCAGTTGGAAATCTATAATTCGTTGGTAACGAATCTTGTAGTGCTTAGATATGAGCGACTATATGCATTGCTGTTCACTTTCTTGTCTGTGCTTGATTGCTTGGATTCTAATATGATGCATGAACTGAAAGGAAAGTAAAGAGGTTTACATTTCAGTTAGTTTCATCCTTGCATTTATTATTAATGAAAGGCGTGGAAAGGATAACAGTATGTTATATCAGCAGCAAGCTATTTGTATTTCTAACTTTGTAATTATTGTGAATTAAGACTTGTAACGGTTATGTGGAAAGCAGGACAACGATCCTTTGGCTAATTGTGATGATATTTTGATAGTTCAGTTGTTATGCTAATCTTTCTTTTGTGCCTATTTTGTGATTGATGTTTTACTGTCGATTCATAAAAGCAGGGTTCTTTTATCAGAGACAGATTAGTTGAAGCACTTTATTTTAAGGATAAGTGCTTAATATTCTCGATTCAATCCGACCCTGCAAATCATTTTGCGAGATGGAATTTGATTAGAATGAAGACATGGCTGTTTTCTGATGCTTCTTGATTAGTTGAAGATGAATTGTAATTGTTGCTTTTATTCCTCTTCGAGGAATTGTGAAAAGAAGAAAGTATATTCTTCTATCTATGAGTTATATTGATGTTTTATGTAAACCATGCCCATTCAGTTGGATTGGTAAATGTACAGATTATGACATGAAATGTTGAATACAATTACAAGTGTGATATTTTAATAATTATATCAGTTTGATATTGTTGTCTAAATTGGAAATATAATGTTATTTCTTGATTTGGATTTGCTTGATTGTCCTTGGATGGATGCTAAATGAAACTGATATCTATTCTTATCTAAATGCAACTCTTAGGTTGAAAAATGGAATTAGTTCATACTTGGGTAAAGATGAATTTTTAATTGACATTAAAAAGGTTTAAGAAGAATATGATTCCTTAATCAAAAGGGTATCCAGGATTAGCTTAGGAACTAAGGAATATCAATTAACTTGGGAGTAATCGAACTTCGCTTTCGAACTCCATTAATGATCTCGTAGGCTGAATTCAGAATAAAGGATATAGGATAAGTATATCCATAACTAATGGACCTTAACTATATAATGTTAAGGAGAGAAAATGAATACATTTCTTGGGAATTAGACCTCGTTTAAATGACGTCTAATGAGTTAGTATTCTGAATTTAGTTACAGTTGGGAAAATCTTGGCTAAGTTCAATAGGTTAAACTTATCACGTCCGTTGGTACGGACTGCTTAATCCAATGATTAAGAAGTGAACCAAGTAGAGAAATGTAGCCCTTCGATATGAAGGAGAAGATGCATGGCAAGCTAATGGATGGTTTTAGTCCCTCTTAGCAATATACTGGTATGCAACGGAAACAAGAATCAAGGGATTAACATGGATGCTGAAAGTTGATTCTTAATTATCAAATCGTATCCAAATCACTTGAGCGGGATGTGTATTCTCAATGGGAGGATTGCCAGGACATTAGCATACACCAGCTACAAGAAGGTGTCTCCATGAAGATGGGGTCTTCATGACGACACACTTGTTGCAGTGACATATGCAATGCCCTCCCGAATTAAAACATCAAGAATACATAGGCTAAATGTGCTTAAGCTGTTGGCTAAGGGGATAGGAGTATGATCTATATGAAGTGACTCTGGAATACTACTGAGATAACTAGACACACGGGGTCATGGGAAATGACACCGTATATGCATATCTTTAGTTGCAGAGTGCCTTCCTATATTCGTTCATATTACTAGTTGGAAATTGGAAGTTTAAAATCTGACCTTAAACAAAGAGGATTTGGTAGGAACCGGGAAAGACCATTCTAGATAATGGTGAAGTGAAGTGAAGGACGTATTCTCGTTGATGTGTATCACATCCGGGAATATGATCATGCAAAGCATGTGAAAATATTTGGACAAAGTATCGCAATTGCTGGTTGCGTTGTCCTTATCACTTAATTTAAGATGCGGGATGTCGGATGAATATCGATATGAGATATTCATATATTAAATGGATCACTTCGATAACCGGAAATGGTTATGAGAATAGGTATATATAATATACCATGCATAAACGAACATGAAGGATCGTTGAAACTCCGAGCCATGAAAATGGAAGATCGCGTAGTTCTCGAGTCATTTACGGTAGCATAAAGAATACATTATAAGATTGAATGGCATTGAATGTGTGTTCCATATTGTAAATATGTGAGCAGGGAACATTCATTTTAAAAAGAAATTGTGTGATCCAAAATGTGTTGTTTGGGCAGAGAACAATTATTAAAACTTGAACGTGTGTTTGAATTTTATAATTCATAACAAAGAACGTTATCAAAAATAAAAAATAAAATTTTTTCCCTTGTTCTGGTATCTTAAAATGGGGATGTTACATCTTGGTATCAAAGTGAAGGTTGTAGCTCTTGGACCTAATGAGTCCATGATATTAATAAGGTTTACATTTTCTTATTGAACAAAAATGGTCGGGACAAGAGGAATGCTGCGAATAACCCGTTACAGGGTGGAGAAGTAGTGACTGCCCAAAAGCTAGATGAAATCCTTGCTGCCCTACTTGATACGATGGATCATTTGACTGTACTGGAATAGCAGTCAATGGGAAATGAAGACGAGGAGAATGAAGCTGAAATGAATGATCAGTTTGCCTCTGTGGACAACATTAATGGAGGGAATCACGGTGTTGATGATAATAATGAAATTGCTCCTAATCCCCCTGAAAATAAAAGGGCAAGATTAGCAGCTGAACTTACAAATGATATAAAGAGAATAAGTCCTCCAAAGTTTGATGGAACAACTCTTGGAGATGGAGCTGAGAACTGGCTCAGTGAAATGGAGAAATACTTTGCAATAAGAAACTTCTCGAAGAGACTAAAGCGATATGGGGAGCATATCAGCTTTCTCATGAAGCATCATCATGGTGGGACAACCATAAGGTTGAGCTGAATATTATCGAAAAGAGACATAACTTGGGATCAATTTAAGGGTTATTTTAGGCAACGATGGCTACCTCAACTCTATTTTGATAGGAAAATGACTAAATTTCAGAACTAGTCGCAAGGAAGGCCGACGGTGACGGAATCTTTGGGAAGGGTTTACTAAACTCCTTAAGTATGTGCCCTGCATCAAATGACGAGAAGTTGAGAATATGGAAATTCATAATGGGACTGAATCCCATCATTGGTGGTAAAGTGGATGTCCACGGCCCAACCACCATGGATGGAGTTTTTGAAAAGGCAATCGAAAGGAAGAAATTGAGGGCAATATCTGCTCACGGGGAAGAGATAAGGAAGAAGATTCCCAATCCTTCTTTATCTCTTGCACCAAAAAAGGGACCTTGGAAAAGGTTTGGTGTGAAAAACAAAATTGTTGTAGATAACAACAAGAAACTCCGTGATGAATAGACCTGTAAATGGTATGCGGAACAACTTCACAAAAGTGAATGACATTGGACGAAGTCCTATGGAAGCGAATGATAACTTCAAGGTGGTAACAAATTTGAGCCTAGAAAAGGGCCATTTTGGAGGATGCTTCAACTATGGAAAGGACCACTATGTGAATCATTTTCCTACGAAGAAGGATGATCGCGGATGACGGCAAAGCATAGGATACATGGCTATGTGCGGTGGCTAATAGCAACACATTTGAAAAGCAAGTGACGCCCATAGAATTCTGGGTAAGTTATTCAGTACACCTATAATTATACTTTTTGATACGGAGCTACGAGAATGTTTTATTTCCGCTAAACTTGCTATGAAATTAAAAAGAAAGGCTACAAGAATGGATAAAACATGGAAAGTGCATTATGGGAATAATGCTGTCCATATAATCGAAAATGTGCCTTTTTGGGGCAATTCTTGATCTGCTGGTTTCTCCACCGAAGTTGACTTGTATGTCACTCCTCTAGGATCATATGATATCATTATTGGAGTTAAGCTGGTTGGCTGAACATAAGGCAAAGGTCAGCTGTTATGAAAAAAAAATTTGTTGCTTTGATGACTGCAAAGCGGCGTGATCATTGAGTGTAAAGCAGGAAATTCTGATTAGGAAATTGGCGGCTATGCAACTAAAGAGGGCTAAAAACAGAGGCTGCACTTTGTATGCAGTAAAAATGATAGAAAATGTAGAGGAAGATAATGATTTCATGGAAATATATCCATTGTTGAGGATTTCCGTGATGTGTTTCAGAGGAATTGCAGTCTTCCGCCCAAACGTGAGTTTGACTTTGCAATAGAAATCAAACCAGAACCGAACACATATCCAAGGCACCTTATAGAATGACTACCATAGAGTTGGTAGAGCTGAAGGCTCGATTACAAGAACTTCTAACTAAGGGGCTGATCAAATGAGTGTCTCACCTTGGGAGTGCCGGTAATTTTAAGTAAAGAAAAAGGATGGCACTTTGAGGTCATGTGCATTGATTACGAGAATCTTGAACAAAGCAACTATCAAAAATCGATACCCACTTCCTAGGATTGATGATCTATTTGATCGAGATGAAGAGAGGAGCATCGGTTTATTCAAAAATAGATCTTGATCAAGAAAAAGGTACCATCAGTGAGAATAAAGGAAGAAGATATTCATAAAACAAATTTTAGAATGAGGTATGGGCATTATGAGTTCACGGTGTTACCTTTTGGGCATGACTAATGCACCTGCTACCTTCATGAATCTAATGAATAATATTTTTCAAGAATACTTAGACAAGTTTGTGCTTGTATTCTTAGACGACATTCTTATATACTCTAAAAATGTCGAAGAGCACCAAGAACATCTTAGGATAGTCTTTGGAAATCTTAAGAAAGAGGAAGTTGTATGGAAAACTGTCCAAATGTTCCTTTTATGATGTAGAAGTGCATTATTTGGGGCACATTATAAGCAAAAATGGGATAGTTGTTGACCCTTCAAAGATCACAGCTATAACGGAGTGGCTTGCACCTACGAACGTGCACGAAGTGAGGAGCTTCATGGGCTTGGCTGGATATTATTGAAAGTTTGTTAAGGACTTTCCAAAAATTGCTGCCCCAATCACTTCGCTGCAAAAGAAAGAAAAGAAATTTGTCTGGACAAACAAATGTGAATCTGCCTTTAAAAATTTAAAGGAACAATTAACTACAGCACCTATTTTGACTATACCTGATCCAAATGGAGATTTTATGGTTGTAACGGACGCCTCAGGAGAAGGCCTTGGAGGTATTCTATTACAGAATAACCATGTCATCACTTATGAAAGCAGGAAGCTTAAGTTACATGAACATAACTATGCTCCACACGATCTTGAACTCGCTTCCATTGTTCATGCACTTCAAATGTGGAGGCATTATCTTTTAGGCAAGCCCTTCAAGTTAAAAACGAGACCAACTAGGGCTGAAGTATATTTTACTCAAACCAAATCGAATACAAGGCAAAGCAAAGATGGTTAGAATTTCGTCTCAGTATGATTTCGATATAAGCTACATTAAGGGAAAGGAAAATAGAGTGGTAGATGCTCTGAGTCGAAGGAAGCATATCTCTGCTCTTATAACGTTGAGAACTCAGTTTAAGGATGAGGTGAAAGATGCCTTGGAATCAGATCCTTATTTCCAGCAAGTCAAATCAGCACTTGCAGACCCGCAGGACGTCAGGTATAAGGGATTCCGTTTTGATAATGAAGGAATTCTGAGGTTCGAAAACAGGGTATATATACCTATGGCAAATGACTTAAGAGGAAAATTGTTAACTGAATTCCATAATTCACCTTTTACGAACACCCCGGCATTACAAAAATGCTCACGATCTTAAGCAACAATATTTACGGAAGGGAAAGAAAAGGGATGTGGTAGAGTTTACTATGAAACACCGATCTAAAATCTTCTCAGATTCTGGGATTGCTAATGGTATGGTTGTGTGGAGAAAAATGAGAGCTTTCCGACGGTATCTTGTTTGTAGAAAATGGAGTATATATGCAAAAGATATGGCCCGCTGAAATTTGCGGCCAACTGGTATTAATCAGGACTGCGCTCACGCCAAGTGGACCGATGACGAGGCGACACATGGACAATTGGTAAAGTGGTTACAAAAATCAGTTGTTAACATTGGATTATGGATGGGTGCCTTCTCGTCCTTTTCAAATTACCACGTTCCAACTTTTGTATTCATATACTTCATTGTGCTACTACATGATGAATGTGGGATTATTATTGCAAGGTAATATCTTTATTTTAAATAAAAATAATTGCCTGTCCACTAAGTTGTTATCTCCTAAATATCCGGTCACAACACATACAGAACAACTTCGGCAACAAACTTCCAGCGCAGCACATATCCATTCAGCTCACGAGTTTATCCATCCAACTTGATATTGATCTCTACAAGGCTCTTCAAGCCAATTACATTGCGCCTCAAACAAGTTTAAAAACAACTTTGCTATCCCATGTGCGGCGGATGTGGGATTAAACCACAAAGCATTTATCCAAAACGCATATGAGGGGATTTGAACCCCGAACCACGTGGTAAAAGGATAAGCCCTTAGCCATTGCGCCAAGGGACTAAACGTGTATATAAAGGGATGAATATTTATTTGTAGGGGTAGTGGGTTTTGACTGTAACACTCTTGTTTTGATCATATCTTGAGCTAGAGAAGGAATTTTTCAAAAGTGTAAAAAAGCAACCTGTCCTATTTTTGATAGGGGAAGACAGTGGGAAGATCAAATTTTTGTAGAAACCTATGCAGAGGTTTATTTTCAAGAATTTCAATAGATCGGTCTCATTATATGGACCCGGAGATGTAGGCCTTAAGTGCCGAACTCCGTTATCACGTCTTGGCTATTTATTCCGGTGAATTATTTCTAGTTTCTTGCTGATTACACAGTACTTGCAGTTTTTAATTAATTATCCATTCCATAGAAAGTCGTAATTTCGATTTTATAAAAGCAAAAGTAATAAAAACACAATCTTGAGTTAAGTGTGCAAGTGTGTTTCAATTTTAATTTTTGGATCACTGGTATCAGAGCTGGTTTCGCTGTTTTGTTTCAGTTAATGTATTTTGGATTGCAAGATTTTGTGTTGGTGAATGTTGACAAGGTCTCGTTCTAAGAGGGGTGAAGGACGGTTTGCGAAGTTGATCCCGGGGTACAAGGCGACCTCGAGGCTCTAAAATGTCGGATCAAGAGGATTCGAATTCCGTCAATCTTTCCTTCAAATGAAGGTAATGGTGGAAGAAATGTATCAAGATAGGCAAAGAGGAAGTAGAACAGGTAAAGAAGATTCTAGTTCTTCTTTTGACAAATCAAAAGGTGAAACTCATAAATTTGAATTTCCTTCATTAAAATTAGATATCAAGTTTGAATTGCCAATGTATAATGGAGAGCTTAATGCAGAAAAGTTGGATAATTGGGTCAAGCAGATTGAGGTATACTGCAGGTTCAAAATATTGTTGACGATGAAGCAAAAATTCATTTAGCAACTCTTCGAATGGGTGGCACTGCACTCATATGGTGGGAGAGTAAGCTACAGGAAGTAGATGATTCTAAAGGTAAAGCAATCTCTACTTGGTCTGATTTTGTTTCTACTTTGAGGCAACAATTTTATCCTCTAGGATACATGCAACAAGCCATGATGGATTGGCAAACATTGAGACAAGGTAAAGGCCAAAGTGTACAAGATTATACACAAGAGTTTAGGAAAAGAGCTCTTATTCTTGGCATTCCTCTTTACACACAGGAAACATTGCTTAAGTATATTGGTGGATTACATAGTTATTTGAGATATATGATACTTGTATTAAATCCTACTAATCTTGATGCGGTGTGTGTGCAAGCTACACATTTGGAAGCAAGAGGGAAAATAGGAAAAGAGGCTTTTACTCCTTTCAAACAGAAGAACAAGCAATCTGAAAACAAGGAACAAAGTTCGAAAGAACAAGGAAAAGGAAAGGGTAAGCAAAAAACAAACTCTACTGTTAAAAAAGAGGATGATAAACCATTTTGCAATCACTGTAAAAAGAACCATGATGAGTCTAAGTGTTGGAAATTACATCCAGAAACAAAGCCTAAATGGATGGTTAAAAAAGGAAAAGAGAAGAAAACAAATACTATGGTGCATGATCTTGGGTCTGATTCAGGAGATGAAACCAAGATCACCGCTATGAGTTTACAAGGTAATACTTCATTTCCTCTTAGCACTAGTTCATCAAATGTTGCATCCTCTTCTAAACAGAAACAACCTATAGTTGATGAAAAGAAAAGAAATGAACTTTTTCATATTAGAGTTGTGTCACAACATACAAAAATTGACACTCTTTTTGATAGTGGTTCACAAGCCAATTTGATTTCTGAGGAAGTTGTGAAAAAACTAGGACTCAAAACAAAACCACATCCTAAGCCTTATCCTTTGGGCTGGGTTTGTGATGATGCAAAATTACAAGTAACAAAAACATGCAGATTTAGATTTGCCATCACAGAGAAGTTTATTGATGAGGTTGATTTGGATGTTGTTCCTTTGGATATTTGTGGTGTAGTTTTGGGAAGTCCTTATTTGTATGATCGTAAAGAAATATTCTATAGGGAAGAGAATAAATACTTGCTTGTAAAAGATGGGATTGAATATATTGTTAGAGCTCATCGAGTTAAGACAAATATATCCTTAGTTCATCGCAGCCAAATGAAAAGGCTTGTTAACTCAAGCAAGAATTTTGTACTCATGGTGATCAAAGCCAAAGAGAAAGATCATGAAAAAGCTTTTGAAGATTGTGATCCTAAACATCGTAATGAATTGGTTAAAATTGTTTCTAACTATGATGATGTTTTTCAGGATCCACAAGGTCTACCTCCCAAAAGAGGGGTTCAACATGAGATACAATTGCTACAAGATGCACCTCTTCCTAATATTGGTATGTATAGATTGTCGTGGTTGAAAATGAGGAAATCAAGAAACAGTGATGGAACTTTTGGCAAAAGGTATTATTCGTCCAAGTACATCTCCTTGTGGTTCGCCAATTATTTTGGTGCCAAAGAAAGATGGCACATGGCGGATGTGTGTGGATTTTCGTGCTTTAAACAAAATCACGGTGAAAAATCGTTACCCTCTTCCTAGAATTGATGATTTACTAGATCAATTAAAGAATGCAATTTATTTCACTAAGTTAGACTTAAGAAGTGGTTATCACCAAGTAAGAATTGATGAAGGTGATGTGTGGAAAATTGCTTTTAAAACAAAACAGGGATTATTTGAATGGTTAGTGATGCCTTTTGGATTGTGCAATGCACCGGCAACATTCATGAGAGTTATGAATGATGTTTTTAGACCATTCATTGATGATTTCGTTATTGTCTACTTAGATGACATTCTTATTTTTAGTAAATCTTGGAATGAACATGTTATTCATATTCAAAAAGTCTTTGATGCAATAAGGAGAGAAAAATTGTTTTTGAAGATGTCAAAATGCGAGTTTGCAAAAACATCTTTGATTTACTTGGGTTATGTTGTGGGGAATGGAGAATTGAAAATTGATCCCGCAAAAGTAGAGGTCATAATTAATTGGCCTAGACCCGCTAATGTGACAGAAGTTAGGAGTTTTCTTGGTGCAGTACAGTATTGGAGAAAATTCATTTCTAACTTCTCATTTATTGCTTCTCCTTTGCATGCTTTGACAAGTATTAAACAGGTCTTTCAGTGGGGAGGAAAACAACAGAAAGCTTTTGATACACTGAAAGAGAAAATTGTTACCGCTCCAGTCTTGGCACTTCCAGATCTACAGCAGTCATTTGAAATTGAGACAGATGCTAGTGACTATGCTATGGGTGCAGTTCTAATGCAGCACAAGAAACCTATTTGCTACCATTCTGAGACCTTCACGAGTGCGGTAAGGAACTATCCAACTTATGATAAAGAGTTGTATGCTTTGGTTCAAAGTGTAAAAAATGGAAGCATTACTTAATGGGTAAAGAAACGATTATACATACCGATCATCAACCCCTTCAAGATATTTGCAAACACAAACAAAGCACTACAACAGTCTAGACATTTCCGTTGGATGGGTTTCTTACAACAATTCCATCTTGTGATCAGGTATAAGAAAGGTATACAAAATAAGGTTGCCGATATGTTGTCTAGACCCCCAGTTGTTGTTGCATCTATTCTTTTGAAAAATAGTTCTTTGACTCATGATAGTTATAAAGAACAATATATAACTGATGCTGATTTTAAAGAAGTGTATGAGGATTTAATGAGTGGGAAAAAAGTAGGAGAATTAGACTATCATGTGCATAATGGGTTGTTATATCGTTCTGGAAAACTTTGTATTCCAGAAAATGAACGTGTGCATATGATTAGAGAAGCACATACTTCTCTTATTTCTGGTCATTTTGGTATTGGGAAAACAGTTGCACATTTACAGTTATATTGTTATTGGCCAAGAATGCATGAAAATGTAACCAGGTATATAAATGGTTGTGTACTTTGTGCCACGAGCAAACCTAGCAACAGGAAGTTAGGACTTTATACTCCTCTTCCTGTACCTACACGTCCTTGGGAAAGTATTTCCATGGATTTTGTAGGAGGTTTGCCCATGTCACGAAGGAAACACGACTATTTATATGTGGTTGTGGACAGATTTAGCAAAATGTGTGTGTTGGTTCCATGTACTAAGAAAATAACTGGTGAAGGAACTGCACATTTATTCTTTCAGTTTATATGGGTTCATTTTGGGTTGCCTACTTCAATTATTTCTGATCGGGATTCAAGGTTTATTGGTGAATTTTGGTCAACTTTGTGGGGACTCATGGACACTAAACTAAAGAAAAGTACTGCTTTTCATCCACAGACTGATGGACAGACAGAGGTTGTAAACCGTACAGTGGTACATTTACTCAGAGGCTATTGTGGCAAACATCCTAAATTGTGGGATGAACATCTATACTATGTGCAACATGCTTATAACCGTGCTTTACATTCTTCTACTTTGAAATCTCCTTTTGAAACTTGTTTTGGTTTCTTGCCTAAGTCTCCTTTGGATTTCGCATTTGGAATTGAAAAAGTTGTAAATGACTCAAGTGATTCTGACAAAGCTAAAAGATTTGTGCAGCGTATACAACAGGTTCATCAGTATGTCCGAGAACAATTGGAGAAAAGTCAAGCTAAGTATAAAGCCAGGCATGATAAACACAGAGTTGATCACAAGTTTCAGGTTGGAGATTTGGTTTGGCTTCACATCAATAAGGAAAGGCTGACAGGTGAAGGAAAAAAAATAAAACCTATTCGGTATGGTCCATTCCCAATAGTGGGAAAAGTTGGTAATAATGCTTTCCGGTTGGATTTACCACCATACATGCACATTTATTCAGTTGTAAATGTTGAAAACTTGAAATTGTATGAGCCGCCTATGATTATGGATGATGATGCTAACATTATACCTTCTGTTGATGATTTTGCACCTGAGTATCTTGATGAGTTGCAGGATGATATCATTTTAGACAAGAAGGTTAGGACATCGCGAAGAGGTGACGTTGAATATCTTCGTGTTGGATTGAAAGGCATGCACCCAAACAAGGCGAAATGGATGGAAACTGGAAAGGTGAGGGAGCAATACCCTCACCTATTTACCAATTGAAAGGACTTTTGGTGGTCCAAAAGTTTCTCAGTGGGGAGGAATGATCCAGAGGATCCTCGCTATGAAACACCGATCTAAAATCTTCTCAGATTCAGTTGCTAATGGTATGGTTGTGTGGAGAAAAATGAGAGCTTTCCGACGGTATCTTGTTTGTAGAAAATGGAGTATATATGCAAAAGTTATGGCCCGCTGAAATTTGCGGCCAACTGGTATTAATCAGGACTGCGCTCACGCCAAGTGGACCGATGACGAGGCGACACATGGACAATTGGTAAAGTGGTTACAAAAATCAGTTGTTAACATTGGATTATGGATGGGTGCCTTCTCGTCCTTTTCAAATTACCACGTTCCAACTTTTGTATTCATATACTTCATTTGCTACTACATGATGAATGTGGGATTATTATTGCAAGGTAATATCTTTATTTTAAATAAAAATAATTGTCTGTCCACTAAGTTGTTATCTCCTAAATATCCGGTCACAACACATACGTAAGAACAACTTCGGCAACAAACTTCCAAGCGCAGCACATATCCATTCAGCTCACGAGTTTATCCATCCAACTTGATATTGATCTCTACAAGGCTCTTCAAGCCAATTACATTGCGCCTCAAACAAGTTTAAAAACAACTTTGCTATCCCATGTGCGGCGGATGTGGGATTAAACCACAAAGCATTTATCCAAAACGCATATGAGGGGATTTGAACCCCGAACCACGTGGTAAAAGGATAAGCCCTTAGCCATTGCGCCAAGGGACTAAACGTGTATATAAAGGGATGAATATTTATTTGTAGGGGTAGTGGGTTTTGACTGTAACACTGTTTTGATCATATCTTGAGCTAGAGAAGGAATTTTTCAAAAGTGTAAAAAGCAACCTGTCCTATTTTTGATAGGGGAAGACAGTGGGAAGATCAAATTTTTGTAGAAACCTATGCAGAGGTTTATTTTCAAGAATTTCAATAGATCGGTCTCATTATATGGACCCGGAGATGTAGGCCTTAAGTGCCGAACTCCGTTATCACGTCTTGGCTATTTATTCCGGTGAATTATTTCTAGTTTCTTGCTGATTACACAGTACTTGCAGTTTTTAATTAATTATCCATTCCATAGAAAGTCGTAATTTCGATTTTATAAAAGCAAAAGTAATAACTCACCAGATTGTACTTGAGAAATTGCGAAGTGAACCAATGTAAGGTCCAGTGGGACCAGTTTAGTGAAGAAAGTGCAACTTGGGAAAATCTCGAAGAAATGAGATCTACTTTTCCACACCTGTTTAATTGAATTTGAAATTCAAAGAACTGATAATTCTACCAAATTTAGACAATTATTAGTCTATTGTTGTGATTGTCTTAAAAGTTGTTTTTAAGAGTGAATCTGAATTTTGGTATGAACTTATTAATGAAAGGACAATAACTGAACTTTGTCCTAGGAACCCCTTGATTTGCTTAAACTGATCATCGGGACAATGATTCTTTAAGGAGGGAAGAATGTAACGCTCTGATTTTGTATGTTATCTTGGTGAAAGTTTTTCATGCTGTTATAACTGCTGGAATGAAGGAAAACATGTTAAGATAAACTCTGATCTTAAAGGAATGTGTTGCTAACTTGGATTCTTGCATGCTGTGATTTATTGTTAGGACAATTATTGTACTTGCGTGTTTGCTGATGTGATGACAAATTGTCGTATACTTGCTAAACTCTCGTTGCTGATTGACAGCACACCTTGAATCAATTTCATTGATCCAAAGTATGCTGAGGGCTTCTGGTGATTTCTGTGTCGATTCACACTTGAACCGAACCCGAGATTGTTATGAACGTGCAGCGCCTGATTGCAGGTATGAAAACTGGCACGTAAATGCCAATGACAGGGTTCGATTCTTGAACCCTGTACTATCGAACTTGGGACCTCGTGAGGCAAGAAACGCCTAGACACGGGTGGCCTTGACACGTGATCCAAAGGTTAGCCGAGAGGTTGGGTTAGAGTTGATTAGTGTTAGTGGTTAGTATGAATTAAACCCTAAACTAATCCTAAGTCCTAACATGCATCCTAAACTACTATCCTAAGTGGATTTTTAAATTAAAAAAAAAAGGGGGGAAAATAGACCTAAGCCCTAATAACCTAAGGCTAAACTAAGACCTAGGTTGAACACTATATGCAACCTAAACTAATCCTAATCTAAAGGGGCAGACCCTTGGAGGGAAAGGATAAGGATGGAAGGGGGTATTCATTAGCATTAATTAGAAAGTCCATACGTGGACAACGGACCGCTTTGGCGGGGCAGGTAAGAAATGGAGGCATCTATTTGGAGATAGAGCCAAATTTGGTTTTGCATGGGAAATTTGAAAATTGAGTTCGCCAACTCAAGTTGGTAGTGGCGTGGGAAGTTAGGAAAAGGTAGAGCCTTTAATGCATTGATTGTTCTCAGTCCTCATGACCAGCTCACCTTGGAAAGTGTATGAGGGAATTTTGATTTTCATTTTTGTTGATTCGAGCTTTTGCAAAGTTGCTCTGCATTTGGTTTTTCTGGTCTGGTTCAGTCGACCCAGCTCTTGGAATTTGACACTGTTCTTGGAGATTTTAAGGCTGTTGTTGAGCCTGAAGCAGAAAGGAGTGCTGGGAAGTTTTGTTGTTGCTGAGGAAGGAAATAACGCGGCAAATGAATCTTTTTTCAGGTTCTGGAAAAGAGATTACAGGCATGTTAAGCCCTTCTCTTTAAAAATTCTTGCTTTGTTTAAGTGTCTCATTAAAACAACCCTGCTCTTGGGTTTGGATTATGTGATTGTTGTCGGGTCGATTTGATTTGGATCGTCGATTCTTACTTCTTTTTTTTGGAAAATTATATGAAGAATCGTTTCTGGTTGCTCGCTTTGATTTTTTTTTCCACGAATCAAGTTGGAATAGATATTCTCTTTCTCTGTTCATGTTGTGTGGAATTGGAACATGCTCGCGTTGTTGTAATTGTTTCCTTATTTGTAATCTTTTCCTTGTTGTTATGTTTGGAACTTTCCTTTCATGTGGAAAAGGAAGTGGAAATAGAGTCGTGTTATGTTGCTATGAATGGATTTCATTGGCTCTTGTTGTCATTTTTGGAAATAATAAGAAACATTGTTTCGGGTTGCTGAGTTTAACTGTCTTTGTATTTCTCGAATGGAATACCTTCCTGTGTACTGGTTGTTGACGTTAAATGGAAGTTAGAAATGGGTTCTTCTTCGTAAAATGCTTAATGTGAACAAGAAAGTGCGGGTGAGTGTGAATTATTTTATTACTGTGTGATTGTCTTTTGTCACATGAACTTTTGGGATAAGATGGTGAAGGTTGTGTGAACGGCTTGATGTCATTTCTGTACCGAGGTTTTCTTGCTGAAAGAAATAATTTTTCCTTCTAAACTTATAGTATAATACACTGTTTTCTTGCTGAAGAAGGTATGATGAACTATTGTGTTTAATTGATGACTGCTCAATCCTCTAGTTAGGATTGTCTTGTGAGTGTGAACTTGACTTTGAATTGCTGTGTGAAAGAAGTGATGCATGGGAACTTGTCATATTGTTTGGGTTTGTCTTAATGAATCAGTATCTCGACTTATGCATTTAACACCATATGTGGTTTACCTTTATAGAGGTATTGATATATGAATATTATATTTGAGTCTTGTACCTTATTACAATTAAAATGGAGAATGCTATTTTGGGATTAACGATTGATCGAGATAGAACTGAAATGGATATTCATTATTTTTGGTATATTTCTTTGAAACCGTTTGTGCTATGTGAGTTGTTTTTCAATAAGAACGATTGTTTTGTTATCTTTATAAGTTGAGTCATTATGCCTAAGATAAACACGATTTGGGTGTTTTTATTTCATTCGAACAAAATGATTGTTTCTTAATGGAATTATAGGAAATGAATTCTTCTTCTTTTTGCGTTGTTCTAGCTAAAGTGAAATTTGTAGTCATGTGATTATTGGACTTGTTGTAGGTAACAACAATGAATAAAATGTTATTTTGAACGGGATACGTTCATAGGATTAGAAAGTCATGTGATTAATTGACTGTATGAATGAATAATTGTTTTCTCTGGTTAGCATCGCTTTACAACATGAAAGAAATATGGTTTCTTTAGTATGGTAAATATATGGTATACATCCTTATACTATTTGATCTTGATGAACATAATGTGGTACTAACCTGTTTTGGATTTTCATATGAGCCTGATTCAAATGAAATATGGAAATGGATGATGAATTCTTCCCTGTTTTCATTAAAGCTGATTATGAATGAAACTACTCTATTGCTGGAAAGTGAATTCTGAATGGATTTTGTAAGTTTCACTCTGAACTGTTATCTTGATTTTTGTTTCGCATTTGGATTCCATTTTTAGACAAAGCCATGTGGAAAGAAATGGGTCATGGATGAATGACTCGGGAAAAATAATTTGTTCTTCTTTATTCATTGAAATCTATAATTCGTGGTACCATGAATTCTTAGTAGTGCTTAGATATGAGCGACTATATGCATTGCTGTTCGCTTTCTTGTCTGTGCTTGATTGCTTGGATTCTAATATGATGCATGAACTGAAAGGAAAGTAAAGAGGTTTACATTTCAGTTAGTTTCATCCTTGCATTTATTATTAATGAAAGGCGTGGAAAGGATAACAGTATGTTATATCAGCAGCAAGCTATTTGTATTTCTAACTTTGTAATTATTGTGAATTAAGACTTGTAACGGTTATGTGGAAATGGGACAGCAGTCCTTTGGCTGATTGTGATGATATTTTGATAGTTCAGTTGTTATGCTGATCTTTCTTTTGTGCCTATTTCGTGATTGATGTTTTACTGTCGTTTCATAAAAGCAGGGTTCTTTTATTGAGACAGTTAGTTGAAGCACTTTATTTTAAGGATAAGTTCTTAATATGCCTCATTGAATCAACTGACCGTGCAAATCATTTTGCAGATGGAATTTGATTAGAATGAAGACATGGCTATTTTCTGATGCTTCTTGATTAGTTGAAAATGAATTGTAATTGTTTCTTTTATTCCTCTTCGAGGAATTGTGAAAAGAAGAAAGTATATTCATCTATCTATGAGTTGTATTGATTTTTTATATAAACCATGCCCATTCGGTTGGATTGGTAAATGTATGATTATGACATGAAATGTTGAATACAATTATAAGTGTGATATTTTAATAATTATATCAGTTTGATATTGTTGTCTAAATTGGAAATATAATGTTATTTCTCGATTTGGATTTGGTTAATTGTCCTTGGATGGATGCTAAATGAAACCTGATATCTATTCTTATCTAAATGCAACTCTTAAGTTAAAAATGCAATTAGTTCATACTTGGGTAAAGATGAATTTTAATTGACATTAAAAAGGATTAAGAAGAATATGATTCCATAATCGAAGGGTATTCGTGGATTAGCTTAGGAGCTAAGGAATATCAATTAACTTGGGAGTAAGTGAACTTTGCTTTCGAACTCCATTAATGATCTCGTAGGGCTGAATTCAGAATAAAGGATATAGGATAATTATATCCATAACTAATGGACCTTAACTATATAACGTTAAGGAGAGCAAATGAATACATTTCTTGGGAATTAGACCTCGTTTAAATGACGTCTAATGAGTTAGTATTCTAAATTTAGTTACAGTTGGGAAAATCTTGGCTAAGTTCAATAGGTTAAACTTATCACGTCCATCGGTACGGACTGCTTAATCCAATGATTAAGAAGTGAACCAAGTAGAGAAATGTAGCCCTTCGACACGAAGGAGAAGATGCATGGCAAGCTAATGGATGGTTTTAGTCCCTCTTAGCAATATACAACTGTAACGGAAACAAGGATCAAGGGATCAGCATGGATGCTGAAAGTTTATTCTTAATTATCAAATCGTATCCAAATCACTTGAGCAGGATGTGTATTCTCGATGGGAGGATTCTCAGAGGACATTGGCATACGCCGCCATAAGAAGGTGTCTCCATGAAGATAGGGTCTTCATGATGACACAATGTTGCAGCCGACATATTGCAATGCCCTCCCGAATTAAAACATCAAGAATACATAGGCTTAATGTGTAACTCATGGCGGGGGGATAGGAGTATGATCAGGTATATGTGAGTGACTCTGGAATACTAAAGATAACTAGACACACGGGGTCATGGGGAAACGACACCGCATGTCTCCGTATCTTTAGTTACTGTGAGTGCCTTCCTATATTTGTTCATATTACTAACTGAAATTGGAAGTTTAAAATGACCTTAAACAAAGAGGAGAATTTGGTAGGAACCATGAAATACCATTCTAGATAACAGGTGAAGTGAAGTGAAGGACGTATTCGTTGATGTGTATCACATCCAAGAATATGATCATGCAAAGCATGTGAAAATATTTGGCCAAAGTATCACAATTGCTGGTTGCGTTGTCCTTATCACTTAATTTAAGATGTAGGATGTCGATGAATATCGAATGCATATTCAAATAGGCTTCTTAAATGGATCACTTCGATAACCGAATCTAAGTTATGAGAATAGGTATATATAATATACCATGCATAAAATGAACATGAAGGATTGGTTGTTGCAGAGTCATGAAATGAAGGATTAGTTGTTGCCGAAGTCATGAAATGAAGGATCGTTGAAACTCCGAGCCATGAAAATGGAAGATCGGAAATTCCTCGAGTCATTTATAGCAGCATAAAGAATCTATTATAAGATTGAATGGCATTGAATGTGTGTTCCATATTGTAAATATGTGAATAGGGAACATTCGTTTTAAAAAGAAATTGTGTGATCCAAACTGTGTTGTTTGGGCAGAGAACAATTATTAAAACTTGAACGTGTGTTTGAATTTTATAATTCATAACAGAGAACGTTATCAAAAAAAAAAAAAAAATTTCCCTTGTTCTGGTATCTTAAAATGGGGATGTTACACTTGGTAAGCTCACAAGTGAGCTCAAGTGTAAGGGGTATCAGTGAGGTGAGCTACTCAAGAAGCTCCAAGGTGAGCTATTAGGTGAGCTCCTAAGTGAGATACTTTGTAGGCTCCTCGATGAACTCTGAGGTGAGCTACAAGACAAGATTAAGGTGAGTTGGCAAGGTGAGCTCCTCAATGAGCTCAAGGTGAGATGGCAAGATGAGCTGATAGGTGAGCTCCCACGTGAATTGGCAAGGTGAGTTATCAGGTGAGTTACCATGTGATTTTTAGATGAGATACTTGGCGAGCTCCTGGGTGAGCTCTAGTTGAGCTGCTCAGTGAGCTCCTAGGTGAACTCAAGGTGAGATGGAAAGTTTAGCTATTAGGTAAGATCCCATGAAAGTTTTTGACAAAGTTCAAGTCAAGATGCTCGATGAGCTCCTGGGTGAGTTTGCAAGGTGAGCTAAAAGGTTAGCTTATCGAAAATATTTGAGGTGAGCTTACATATGAGCTACCAGATGAGCTCAAGGAAAGTTGGCAAGGTGAGCTCTACATGAGTTGGCAAGGTGAGCTACTTGGCGAGCTAATTGGTGAGCTCCCATAAGAGATCCCAAGTGAGTTGATCTGTGAGCTGATCGGTGAGCTCCAAGAAGAGCTCCCAGGCAAGCTACTTGGTGAGCTGTTTGGTGAGCTCGTAGGTGAGCTACTTGGTGAGATCCCAAGTGAGGTCCCCAGTGAGCTTCTCAGTGAGCTCACAAGTGAGCTCAAGTCAACCTACTTGGTGAACTACTTGGTGAGCTCCTAGCTTGAGTTATTAGGTGAGCTCCTAGGAGAGATACTTGGTGAGCTACTCGATGAACTCCGAGGTGAGCTACTAGACGAGCTCAAGGTAAGTTCACAAGGTGAGCTCCTCAGTGAGCTACCAAATGAGCTCAATGTAAGTTGGCAAGTTGGAAAGGCAAGCTGATAGGTGAGCTCCCCGTATAAGTTTTTTTGGGTGAGCTACTTGACATGAGCTCTGAGTGAGCTCATGTTGAGCTAGCTGTTTGGTGAGCTATTGGGTGAGCTTAAGGTGAGTTGTTAAGGTGAGCTATCAAGTGAGATCCCATGTGAGTTTTTGGGCAAGCTCAAGTTGAGCTGCTCATTAGGCTTCTATGTGAGCTGATTTCTGAGCTCCCAGTTGAGCTCCTAGGTGAGCTACTCAGTGAGCTTCTAGGTGAGCTCAAAGGTGAGCTTGTTGGAAATCTCTTGAGGTGAGCTTACATGTGAGATACCAAATGAGCTACAGTCGAGCTAGCAAGGTGAGCTCAACATGAGTTAGGAAGATGAGCTATTAGGTGAGCTTCCAGGTGAGTTCACAGGTGAGTTACTCGATGAGCTCCTAGGCAATCTCAACTTGAGCTGATCGGTGAGCTCACGAAGAGATCCAGTGAGATAATTAGCGAGCTATTCGGTGAGCTCCCAGTTATGCTACTAGGTAAGCTCCTAGGTGAGCTACTTAATGAGCTCCCATGTGAGGTCCCCAGAAAGCTCACAAGAGAGCTCAAGTAAACCTACTCGGTGAGCTCCTAAGTGAGATGTTAGGTGAGCTCCAAGGTGAGTTGTTAGGTAAGCTCCTAGGTGAGCTACTTGGTGAGCTACTCAATGAAATTTGATAGGAAAGCTCCAATGAGCTTAAGTGATTCCGGCAAGGTGAGTTGATAGGTGAGTTCCCATGTGAGTTTTTAGGTGACCTCAAGGTGAGCTCCAAGTGAGATCCCAAGTGTGAGTTTTCGTCAGCTCAAGTCAATCTACTTGATGAGATTCTAGGAGAATAGATTTCCAAGATCCAAGTCAAGCTCCTAGGTGAGCTTCGGTGAGCTCCTAGGTGAGTGAGCTACTAGTGAGCTTCTCAATGAGACAAAGCTTAAAGGTGAGCTTGTCGCAATCTCTCGAAGTGAGATTACATGCGAGCTACGAGATGAGATTAAGGTGAGTAAGTAAGGTGAGCTATTAGGTGAGCTCCTAGGTGACTTACTCGATGAGCTCCTGGGTGAGTTCAACTCGAGCTGATCACTGAGCTGCCAGAATAGCTCCCAGTGAACTACTTGGTGAGTTATTTGACAAGCTCCCGTGAGAGCTACTAGGTGAGCTCCAAAGTGTGCTACTTGGTGAGCTCCCATGTGAGGTCCCAGTTAAAGATACTCAGTGAGCTCACAAGCTAGATAGAGTTAACTCCCTTGGTGATCTCGCTCGATGAACTCTGAGGTGAGCTACTAGAAAAGATTAAGGTGAGTTGGTAAGGTGAGTTCCTCAAGCTCAAGCTCAAGGCAAGCCGACAATGTGAGTTTTGGGTGAGCTTCCTCGGAGCCTACCTAACAGCTCACCTGGGAGCTCACTGAGAAGCTTACCGAGTAGGTTGACTTGAGCTTTCTTGTGAGCTAACTTGTAAGCTTATCGGGGACCTCACCTGGGAGCTCACCAAGTAGCTCTCTTAGGGACTCACCTAGTAGTTCGAATTGAGCTTTCCTAGAAACTCACCTAGGAGCTCACTTGATAGCTCACCTTGAGCTCACATGAGTACTTGAATTGAGCTCACCCAGGAGTTCATCAAGTAGCTTGCCCAAAAAATCACATGAGATCTCACATGATAGCTTCCCTCAGCAACTCACATGGGAGCTTGCCTTGAAAGCTAACCTTGAGCTCACTAAGGAGCTCACCTTGATATCATCTAGTAGCTCACCTTAGAATTCATCGACTCAGCTCACCAAGAAGCTCATCTTGGGAGCTCACCTCGGATCTCAATGAGTAGCTCACGAGTAGGTTGACTTGAGCATAGTTTTGAGCTCATCGAGTAGTTTATCGGGGACCTCACCTGGGAGATCACCAATTAGCTCTATTAGGAGCTCACCTATTAGCTCACTTAGGAGATTCATCGAATAACTCACTAAGTAGCTCACCTAGGAGCTCTTTTAGGAGCTCACCGATCAGCTCGATTTGAGTTCACCGGGAGCTCATCGAGTAACTCACATGGGAACTCACATGAGGAGCTTGACTCACCTTGAGTCGCTTCTCTCCAACATCTTGACTCACCTTGCCAACTCACCTTGAGCTCATCTCGTAGCTCAAATGTAACCTCGCCTAAGATATTTCTAACAAGCTCACCTTTTAGCTCACTTGGGAGCTCACCGAGTAGCTCAGTTAGGAGCTAAGACAAGTAGCTCACGTGGGAGCTCGTCAAGCAGCTCAACTTGAGCTTACCTAGAAACTCACCTACGAGCTCACCTGACAGCTCACATTTCCATCTTGCCTTGAGCTCACCTAGGAGCTCACTAAGCAGCTTGACTTGAGCTAGCCCAGAGCTCATAATGTAACTCACCCAAAAACTTGCATAAGAGCTTTACTGATAGTATGCCTAAAAACTCAAATCAAAGCTTGCCTTGCCAGCTCACCTTGATCTCGCTAAGGAGCTCACCTTGAGCTCGCTAAAGAGCTTACCTTACCAACTCACCTTGAGCTTGTCTGGTAGCTCACCTCAGAGTTTTTCAAGTATCTCACCAAGTAGCTCACCTAGGAGACCACCTAATAGCTCACCTGAGAGCTCACTGAGTAGCTCACTAAGTAGGTTGACTTGAAATTTCTTGTGATCTCATCGGGGACCTTTCCTAGGAGCTCACCAAATATCTCACTTGGGAGCTTTCCTAGCAGCTCACCTGAGAGCTCACAAAAAAGCTTACTAAGTAGGTCACCTGGGAGCTCTTCTAAGAACTCACCTGGGAGCTCCCCTGATAGCTTACCTTACCAAATCACCTTGAGCTCACCTTACCAACTCACCTTGAGCTCATCTAGTAGCTCCCATGTAAGTTCACCTCAGAGATTAACAATAAGCTCACCTTTGAGCTCACCGAGCAGCTCACCTAGGAGCTCAGCTGGGAGCTCAGTAAGTAGCTTGACTTGAGCTTACTTGGAAACTCACCCGGGAGCTCACTGATAGCTCACCTTACCAGCTCACCTTACCTAGGATCTCACCGAGAAGCTTAACTTGAGCTCACTCAAGAGCTCGCCAAGTAGCTTACATAAAACTTGCATAGGAGCTCAACCCGATAGCTCACCTAGAAAATTGCATGGGAGATTGTCTATCGGGCTTGCCAAGTAGCTCACCAAGTAGCTCACCTAATATTTCACATGGGATCTCACCGAGTAGCTCATTGAGTTGGTTGACTTGAGCTCACTTGTTAGCTAACCAAGAGTAGCTTGTCAAGGACCTTACTTGGGAGCTCACCAAGTAGCTACTTGGAGCTCACCTAGAAACTTGTCCGGGAGCTCGTAGAACAACTCACTAAGTAGCTCACACTGGAGATCTTCTATGGGAGCTTATCGATCAGCTCGAGTTGAACTCGTTTGGGAGTGTGTCAAGTAACTCACCCCGGAGCTCACCTGCCAACTCACCTTGAGCTCGCCTTACTAACTCACCTTGAGCACACCTTTCCAACTCAACTTGAGCTCATCTAGTAGCTTACATGGGAGATCACCAAGTAGCTCTCCTAGGAACTTAGCTAGGAGCTCAGCAAGAAACTCACCTAGGAGCTCATTGAGCAACTTGACTTGAGCTTACCTATCACACTCACATGGGAGCTTTCCCGATAGCTCATCTTGCTAAGCTCCCCCAAGAGCTCACCAAGCATCTCAAAACTTGCATGGGAGCTTGCCTTACATCTCACCTTACCAAATCACATGGGAGCTCACATATCAGCTCATGTTAAGCTTGTTAAGGAGATCACCTTAAAAACTCACCTTGATTTTGTCTAAGTAGCTCACCTTAGAGTTTTTCAAGCAGCTTACCAAGTAGCTCTCTCTTTGAGAACTCACCTAATGTGCCTCACCCGAGCTCACCTAACACTCACATGGGAGCTCACCCAAGAGTTTAACTTGAGCTGGCTTATGAGGTTACTAAGCAACTTCCCGAGGACCTCATCTAGAGCTCACCAAGTAGCTCCCTGGGAGCTCACCTAGAGCTCACGTGGGAGCTCTCCAAACAGCTCGCCAAGTAGGTCACTTGGGACCTCTTGTGGGAGCTCGTTAGCCATCTCGACTTGAGTTGATCTCACCCAGAGCTCGACTTCAAGTAAATCACTTGGGAACTCACCTGAGCTCACCGACAACTTACCTTGCTAATTTCCCTTGAGCTCACCTTGTTAACTCACCTTGGGAGCTCATCTAGTAGTTCATATGTAAGCTCACCTTAGAGATTACTGACAAATTCACCTTTGAGCTCATCTGGGAGTTCGAGTAGCTCACTAAGAGCTCGGCTTGGTAACTTGGTAAGTAGCTGGCCTAGGAGCTCGTTGAGTAGCTTGACTTGAGCTTTCCTAGAAACTCACTTGGGAGCTCGACTTGAGATCTCTAGGGAGCTCATCAAGCAGCTTGATCGAAAACTCACATGGGAGCTTTCCTGACAGCTCACCTAGAAACTTGCATGGAGCTAATATATCATCTCACCTTGCCAAATCACTTTTAGCTCGTTGAGGAGCTCACTTTACCAAATCCCGGCTTTGAGTTAAAATAACTTAAGATGTCGTCGAGTAACTCACTTGAGAACTCACTGGGAACTCACCTTGACTTTCCAACTCTCCTTGAACTTTCCTACCAACTCACCTTGAGCTCATCTATGGTATCTCACATATAATCTCACCTAAGAGATTGCTGACAAGCTTACCTTTGAGTTCACCTGGGAGCCCACTGAGTAGCTTGCCTAGGAGCTTAGCTAGGAGCTTGGAAAGTAGCTTGCACAAGAGCTCATCTAGCATCTCAACTTGAGCTTGTCTGGAAACTCACCTGGGAGCTCACCCGATAGATAACCTTGTAATTTCACCTTGAGCTCACCCAGAGCTCACCGAGTAGCACAAATTGAGCTCACCTGGGAGCTCACCGATATCCCACCTTACCTAATCACATGGGAGCTCACATATCAGCTCACCTTGAGCTCGCTGAGGATCTCACCTTGCCAAATCACCTTGATCTCATCATCTGCAGCTCACCTTGGAGTTTGTCAAGCCAAGGACAAGTATCTCACCCGGGAGGTCACCTAACAACTCACCTTGGAGCTCACCTGAGAGCTCACTAAGTAGCTCGCTGAGTAGGTTAACTTGAGTCACTTGTGAGCTCTCCCACCAACCAACATGATGGGGACATCACCTAGGGGCTCACCAAGTAGCTCACTTGGGAGGTCACCTAGTAACTCTCCTAGGAGCTCTTCACATGGCCTCACAAAGTAGCTCACTTACGGAGCTCTTGGGCCACCGATATGCTCAAGTTGATCTTTCCTGGGAGGTCATGTAGTAACTCGACTAGAACTCACCCGGGAAGCTCACCTAATAGCTCACCTTGCTAACTCACCTAGAGCTCACCTTGCCAACTCACCTTGAGCTTACCTTGCCAACTCACACTTAGCTCATCCGGTAGTTCACATGTAAGCTCACTCGTAGATTACCGATAAGCTCACCCGGGAGCTCATCGAGTATCTCACCTAGCAGCTTAGCTTGGAGCTTGGTAAAACAGCTCACCTAAGATCTTGTCGACTAGATTGACTTGAGCTTACCCAAAACATGCCTAGGAGTTTGCTTGGCAGCTCACCTTATCAGCTCACCTTGAGCTCACCCTTATCTCATTTGGTACCTTGATGTAAGCTCACCTTAGATATTTCCAACAAGCTTATTGGAAATATATGACGTGAGCTTACATGTGAGCTACCAAATGAGCCTCAATGACTTGGTAAGGAGAGCTATCAGAAAGCTTCCAGTGAGTTCCTCAGGTGAGTTACTTGACGAGCTCTCGGGGAAAGCTCACCCGAGATAATCAAATGAGTTCCTCAAAAGAGCTCCTGTGTGAGCTTCTTGGCAAGCCATTTGGTGATCTCCCAAGTGAGCTACTAGGAAATCTCCTAGGTGAGCTACTTGGCGAGCTCCCATGTGAGGTCCACAATGAGCTACTTGGTGAGCTCACAAGAGAGCTTAAGTTAACCTACTCGGTGAGCTCCTAGGTGAGCTGTTAGGAGAGCTCTAAGGTGAGTTGTTAGGTGAGCTCCCGTGTGACCTACTTGGTGAGCTACTTGACGAACTCTGAGGAGAACTACCAGATGAGCTGATAGGCAAGCTCCCATGAGAGTTTCTGGGTGAGCTGATAGGTGAGCACCCATGTGAGTTTTCAGTGACAGTGCTTGACGAGCTCACTGGTGAGCCAAGTTGAGCTGGTGAGCTCCTAGGCTATCTCAAGATGAGTTGGCAAGGTGAGCTATCAGGTGTGAGCTCCTATGAGTTTCGGGCAAGCTCAAATCGAACTACTCGATGAGCTTATAGGAAAGTTACTTTCTAAGCTCCTAGTCAAGCTCCTAGGTGAGCTACTTAGTGAGCTCCCATGCAAGCTATAAGGTGAGCTTCACAAGAATCCAACCGAGGTGAGCTTACATGTGAGCTACAAGATGATCTCAAGGTGAGTTTGCAAGGTGAGCTATCAAGTGAGCTCCTGGTTCGGGTGACTTACTCGGGACGAGCTCCTAGGTGAACTCAACTCGAGCTAATCACTAAGCTCCCGTGAAGATCTCTCAAGTGAACTACTTAGTGAGTTATTTGACGAGCTCTAAGGTAAGCTAATAGTTGAGCTCCTAAGTGAGCTACTTGGCTAGCTCCGATGTGAAGTCCTGGTGAGTCACAAGCAAGCCTCACAAGCATGCTCAAGTCAACCTACTTCGCCGAGTTAATCGAGCTGAGCTCCCGAGTGAGATACTACTTAGATGATTGATGAACTCTAAGGTGAGCTAATAGATAAGATTAAGGCAAGTTGGAAAGTTAAGCTCCTCTAAGAAGCTCACCAAGGTAAGCCTGATAATGTAAGCTTTTTTGGTGAGTCACCTGCCTGAGCCTACGTAACAGCTCACCTGGTAGGTCACCAAGAAGCTCACTTAGTAGGTTGACTTGAGTTCACTTGTGAGCTAACTTTTAAGCTTACAGGGGACCTTGCCTAGGAGCTCACCAAGTAGCTCCCTTTAGAACTCACCTGACAGCTCACCTGGGATCTCACCGTATAGCTCACCAAGTAACTCATGTGGGAGCTCTTTTGGGAGCTCACCGGTCACCTCGAGTTTAGCTCACCATGGAGCTTGTCAAGTAAATCACCTGGGAACTCACCGGGAGCTCTCTTGATAGCTCACCTTGCCAACTAACCTTGAGCTTGAATTTAAGTTCACCTCAAAGATTGTGGACAAGCTCACCTTTGAGCTCACTTGGGAGCTCACCAAGCAGCTCACCTAGGAGCTTGGTTGGGAGCTCGGCAAGCAACTCACCCAGGAGATTGTTGAGTAGCTCGACTTGTGCTTACTCAGAAAATTATCCTGGGAGCTTGCTTGAAAACTTTCCTTACCAACTCACCTTGAGCTCACCTAGGAGCTCACCGAAAAAATCTACTTGAACTCACCTAAGAGCTCTGTCAGAAGCTTCGCCTTAAAAACTCACATGGGAGCTCCCTGATAGCTCACCCAAAAACTCACATGAGAGCTCACCTGATAGCTTGCCTTTCTAACTTCGCATGGGAGCTTACCACCTTCTAGCTTCGCTCGAAGCCACGAGGAGCTCACCTTGAGCTCATCTCGGTATCTCACCTTAGAGTTCATTGAGTAACTAACTCATTAGCTCACCTTGAGCTCGCCCGAGCTCAACAAGCACTCGCCGAGTAGGTTAACTTGAGCTCGCTTGTGAGCTCACCGAGCAGCTCATTGAGGACCTCCCCACCTAGGAGCTCTCTAAGTAGTTCACTTGGGAGATGAACTAGCAACTCACCTAGATCTTACCGAATAGCTCACCAAGTAGCTCACCTAGGAGCTCTTCTACAAGCTCACCGATCAGCTCGAGTTGAGCTCACCTAGGAGCTTGTCAAGTAACTCATATGGGAACTCACGTGTGAGCTCACGTGATAGCCCGCCTTGCCAACTCGCATTGAGCTTGCCTTTCCTACTCACCTTGGAGTTCACTTTGCCAACTTTCCTCGAGCTCCATGTGGCAGCTCACATGTAAGCTCACCTCAAGAGATCTTGCGACAAGCTCACCTTTGAGCTGACCTGGGGAGCTCAAAGAAGTAGCTTAGTGGGAGCTCATCGAGCAACTCAACTTGAGCTTACAAAGAAACTCACCCGGGATTTCACCTGAGCAAATTTCACCTCGCCATCTCACTTTGGGCTCAACCTAGGATCTCACCTTGAGCTCACCTAGGAGCTCACCGAGTGCACTTGACATGAGCTATCTAGAGATCATAATTTAGCTCACCCAAAACTCGATGGGATCTCACCGACAAAGATGCCCAAAAACGTAAATGGGATCTCACCTTTGAGCCTCGCTGAGAGCTCACCTTACCAACTCACCTTGAGCTCATCCTGGTAGCTCACTTGAGAGTTTATTGAGTAACTCAAAATTGGCTTTGACTTGAGACCTCACTTTTTGTGAGTTCGCCAAGTAGCTCATGAATGAGGACCTCGCGTGGGAGCTCACCAAGTCAACCTCACCTAGAGCTTCTAGAGCTCACCAAATCAGCCTCGAGTTGAGCTCAACCAATAGCTTGTTAAGGCAACTCCACCTCTTGAACTCACCTGAGAGCTATCCTGATAAAGTTGCCTTACTAACTCACCTTGAGTTTGCCTTGCCAACTTACCTTGAGCTCACCTCGATAACTCACCTTGAGCTCATACCTAGTAGCTTGCATGTAATCTCACCTCAAAGATTATTGATAAGCTCACCTTGAGCTTACCTAGGAGCTCACCAAGAAGCTCACCTAGTGGAGCTTAGTTGGGAGCTTAGTAAGTAGCTCAACTTAAGTTGGCCTAGAAACTCACCTAGCAGCTCACCTTACCAGCTCACCTGAGCTCACCTAGGATCTCACTGAGCAGCTTGACATGAGCTCACTCGAGCTCATCAAGTAGCTCACCTGAAAACCCAGATGGGATCTCTCCTGACAACTTGCGTAGAAACTCACATGGGAGATTACCTATTAGCTCACCTTGAGCTCACCGTTGAGGAGCTCACTTTGCCAACTCACCTTAAGCTTGTCTGGTAGCTCACCTTGGAGTTCAAGCCAACTAGCTCACTATGAAGTAGATCACCTAGGATTTCACCTAATAGCTTGCCTAGGAGATCACCTGTAGCTCACCGAGTAGGTTCAATTGAGTTTTCTTGTGAGCTCATTGAGTAGCTTATTAGGGACCTCACCTGCGAGATCACCAAGTAGATTGCTCGGAGCTTACCTAGCAATCCTCGCACTCGGGAGCTCACCGAATAGCCCACCAAGTAGCTCACCTAGGAGATCTTCTTGGAGCTCTCCGATTAGCTTGAGTTGAGCTCACCCAAGAGATCATTAAGTAACTCACCTTAGAGCTCACCTAATAGCTCACATTGTCAACTCACATTAAGCTCACTTGCTAACTCACCTTGAGCTCATCCGTAGCTCACATGTAAGCTCACCTTAGAGATTTCGACAAGCTCACCGACTAGCTCACCAAGGATCTGGCCGGGAGCTTCTGGAAAGTAGCCCCTCTCTAGGGAGATCTTCGAGTGACTTGACTGAGCTTCCCGTAACCAGCATGGGAGTAAACCTTAAGCTTGAATATAGCTCACCTTACCAACTCACATGGGTGGTCACCTATGATCTCACCTTGCCAAATCACCTTAAAATCACTTAGGAGCTCACCTTGCTAACTCAACTTGAGCTCATATGGTAGCTCACCTCATATTTCATTGAACAACTCACCAAGTAGCTCACCTAACAGCTCACCTAGGAGCTCACCTAACATCTCACTTGGGAGCTCATTGAGTAGCTCGCTAAGTAGGTTAACTTGAGCTCACTTTTCAACTCACCTGAGTAGCTCACCGAGGACCTCACCCGGGATCTCATCGGGCATCTCCTCGGGTGCTTACCCCTAGTAGCTCACCCGAGCTTTTGAATAGATCACCAAGTAGCTCACCTGGAGATCTTATGGGAGCTCCACCGATCAACTCCGAAGTTGAGCTCGCCTCTGGAGCTCATCGAGTAGCAACTCACCCGGGAACTCACCCAAGAGCTCCTCCCGATAGCTCACCTTACCAACTCACCTTAATCTTACCTAGCTAACTCATCTTTAGCTCACCTTGAGCTCATCTAAAGTAGCTCATGTAATGCTCACCTCGTATATCACAAAAAGCTCTACCTTGAGCTTGCCTTGAGCCTCACTAAGTAGCTCACCTAAGAGCTGCCCAGAGCTTGCAAGCAGCCCAGAGATAATCGAGTGAGCCGACTCTGAGCTTCCCGAAAACCTACTCTGGGATATTCTAATAGCCTCACCAGAAGCTCACCTCGAGCTTCAGACAGAGCCTTGAGCAAT
>CM031243.1:347148313-347200252 GCA_018340775.1 Taxus wallichiana var. yunnanensis | reverse complement strand
ATGAGCTAAGGATGAGTTGGCAAGGCAAGCTCAGTGGTGAGTTATCAAGGTGAGCTCAAATTGATTTGGCAAGGTGAGTGATCAAGCAAGCTTCTAGGTGAGTTCCCAAATGAGTTACTCCACAAGCTCCCGGTGTGAGCTCAAATTGACCATATCGGTGAGCTCCCAAAAGAGCTCCGAGGTGAGCTACTTGGAAAGCTGTTCGGTGAGCTCCCAGGTGAGCTAATAGGTGAGCTCCTAAGCAAGCTACTTGGTGAGCTCCCAAGTGAGGTCCTCAGCATGTTGCTCGGTGAGCTCACAAGTAAATAAAGTCAACCTACTCGGCCATCTACTCGGTGAGATCTTAGGTGAGCTCCCGGTGTGAGTTGTTAGGTAAGCTCCTAGGTGAGCTACTTATTGAGTTGCTTGATGAACTATGAGGTGAGGTACTAGATGATCTCAAGGTGATTTGGCAAGGTGATCTCCTCAACGAGCTTAAGGTGACCTGATAGGTGAGCTCCCATGCGAGTTGGTAAGGCAAGCTATCAGGTAAGCTCCCAAGTGAGTTTTCGAGTGAGCTACTTGATAAGCTCCTAGGTGAGCTCAAGTCAATCTACTCAGTGAGCTCCTGGTTTAGCTCAAGGTGAGCTGGCAAGGTGATATGTCAGATGAGCTCCAAGGTGAGTTTTGGGCAAGATCAAGTCGAGCTATTAGACGAGCCTCGTGCTAGCACTTTGCCGAGCTCCCAGAAAGCTCCTAGGTGAGCTACTGGGTGGGCTTCCATACGAGCTCAAAGGTGAGCTTGTTGGAAATCTCTTAGGTGATTTTATATGTGAGCTACCAAATGAGCTCAAGGTGAGATTACAAGGCAAGCTTTAGGTGAGTTGGCAAGGTAAGCTCAAGGTGAGCTCCCAGGTGAGTTCTCAAGTGAGTTACTTTACAAGTTATTAGGTGAGCTCAACTTGAGCTTATCGGTGAGCTCTCATAAGAGCTTAGAGGTGAGCTTCTTTATGATCTATTCGGTGAGCTACTTGGTGAGCTTCTAGGTGAGTTGTTAGGTAAGCTCCCAGGTGAGTTATTAGGTGAGATCCTAGGTGAGCTACTTCGTGAGCTATGACATGAACTACGAAGTGAGCTACCAGATGAGCTCAAGGTGAGTTAGCAAGGTGATCTCCTTAGTGAGATCAAGGTGAGATGACAAGTGAGTTCCCATGTGAGTTGGCAAGGAAAGCTCTCATGTGAGTTTTTAGGTGAGCTACTTGACAAGCTCCCCAGTGAGCTTAATTCGAGCTACTCGGCAAGCTCCCGGGTGAGGTCAAGGTGAGCTAGAAAGGTGAACTCCCATGTGAGTTTCTGGGCAAGCTCAAGTCAAGCTTCTCGATGAGCTCCTAAGTGAGCTGCTTACCGAGCTCCCAACTGAGCTCCTAGGTGAGCTGCTCGGTGAGCTCCCATGCGAGCTCAAAGGTAAGCTTTTCGGTAATCTCTGAGGTGAGCTTACATGCAAGCTACCAGATGAGCTCAAGATGAGTTGGAAAGGTGAGCTCAAGGTGAGTTAGCAAGGTGAGTTGTTAGGTGAGCTCCTAGGTGAGTTCCTAAGTAAGTTACCTGACGAGCTCCTGGGTGAGCTCAACTTGAGCTGATTGGTGAGGTCCCAAAACATCTCCCATGTGAGCTTATTGGCAACATTCGGTGAGCTCCTAGGTGAGCTCCCAAGTGAGCTACTTGGTGAGCTCCCAAGTGAGGTCCCCAACATGCTTCTTGACGAGTTTGTAAGTGACTCAAATCAACCTACTCGGTAAGCTGCTCGGTGAGATCTTAGGTGAGCTCCTAGGTGAGCTGTTAGGTGAGCCCCTAGGTTAGCTACTTGCTAATCTACTCGATGAACTCTGAGGAAAGATACCAGATGATCTCAAGGTGAGTTGGTAAGGTGAGCTCCTTAATGAGCTCAACGCGAGTTGATAGGTGAAGTCCCATACGAGTTGGCAAGGTGAGCTCCCATGTGAGTTTTCAGGTGAGTTGCTTGACAAGCTCCTAGGTGACCTCAATTCAATCTACTCAGTGAGCTCTTGGGTTAGCTCAAGGCAAGATGGTAAGGTGATATGTCAATCGAACTCCTGTGTGAGTTTCCAAGCAAACTCAAGTCAAGTTGCAGACAAGCTCCTGGGCTAAGCAACTTCGAGCTCCCCACTAAGCTCTAAGTGAGCTACTTGGTGGGTTCCCAAGCGAGCTCAAAGGTGATCTTTTTAGCAATCTCTTAAGTTATCTTACAAGTGAGTTCTCAAGTGAGTTACTTGATGAGCTCCCAAGTGAGCTCAACCTGAGCTAATAGGTAATCTCCCAGAAGAGCTCAGAGGAGAGCTACTTTGCAAGCTATTTGGTGAGCTCCAGGTGATATCCCATGTGAGCTACTTGGAAAGATCCCGAGGTTAGGTCCTTGGCTAGCTACTCAATAAACTCACAAGTGAGCTTAAGTAAACCTACTCGGTGAGCTACTCGGTGAGCTCCCGTGTGAGTCGTTAGGTGAGCTCTTAGGCGAGCTACTTTGTGAGCTACTTGGAAAGTTGCTCGACAAACTCTAATATGAGCTACGAGACAAGCTTAAAGTAATTTTGCAAGGTGATGTCCTCAGTGAGCTCAAGGTAAGCTGATAGGTGAGATCCCATGCAAGTTGGCAAGGTGAACTATAAGGAGAGCTCCCATGTGAGTTTTCGGTGAGCTGTTTGATGAGCTCCCATGTGAGCTCAATTTGAGCTACTCGCCAAGCTCTTGGGTGAGATCAAGGTGAGTTGGCAAGGTGAGATCCCATGTAAGTTTCTTGGGAACCTCAAGTTGAGCTGCTTGATGAGCTCCTAGGCTAGCTACTTGCTAAGCTCCCAACCAAGCTCCTAGGTGAGATACTTACTTAGGAAAGCTCAAGTCAAGCTACTTGACAAACTTGGGTGAGTTACTTACCGAGCTCGTAGCTGAGCTCCTAGGTGAGCTACTCGGTGAGCTACTAGGTGAGCTCAAAGGTAAGTTTGTCGGTAATCTCTGAGGTGAGCTTAAATGTGAGCTACTAGATGAGCTCAAGATGAGTTGGCAAGGTGACGTTAAGGTAAGTTGGCAAGGCGAGTTGTCAGTGAGATCCTAGGTGAGTTACTTGATGAGCTCCTAGGTGAGCTTAACTTGAGCTAATTAGCGAGCTCCCGGAACATCTCCTAGGTGAGCTCCTTGGTAAGATTTTCGGCGAGCTTCGCAGTAAGCTACTAGGTGAGCTCCGAAGAGAGCTACTTGGTGAGCTCCCTGTAAGGTCCCCGGCAAGCTACTCGGTAAGCTCAAAAGCAAGCTCAAGTTAACCTACTCTGGGAGCTACTCGGTGAGCTTCTAGGTGAGCTATTAGGTGAGATCCTAGATGACCTACTTGGTGAGCTACTCGACGAACTCCAAGGTAAGCTACCAAATAAGTGAAGGTGAGTTAACAAGTTGAGATCCTCAATGAGCTCAAGGTGAGCTGGTAAGGCAAGCGATAGGTGAGCTCTCATGCGAGTTTCGGGCAAGCTCGCTGTGGGTGAGCTCCCATGTGAGTTTTTAGGTGAGCTCTGAGTGAGCTACTCAAGTGAGATCCTGGGTGAGCTTAAGGTGAGCTGGCAAGGTGAGCTATGAAGCGAGCTCCTAGGTGAGTTTCCAAGAAATCTCAAGTCAATATACTTGACAAGCTCCCGGGTGAGCTTCTGCCAAGCTCCCGGAGTGAGCTCCTAGGTGCGATGCTCGGTGAGGTCCTAGGTGATATCAAACGTTAGCTTGTCAAAAATTTCTAAGGTGAATTTACATGTGAGCTACCGATGAGCTCAAGGTGAGTTGGCAAGGTGAGCTCTATGTGAGTTAACAAGGCAAGCTCAAGGTGAGATGGCAAGGTGAGTTGTCGGGTGAGCTACGTGTGAGTTCCTAGGTGAGTTACTCAATGATCTATTGGGCAACCTCAACTTAAGATAATTTGTGAGCTCCCAGGTGACCTATTTGGCGAGTTGTTTAGTGAGCTCCCAAGTGAGATGCTACGTGAGCTCCTATGGAGCTACTTGGCAAGCTCCTAGGTGAGGTCCCCGCTAAGCTCACAAGTGAGCTCAAGTCAACCTACTCGGCGAGCTACTCGGGGAGCTCCCAGATGACATGTTATGAAAGCTCCTAGGAACACTGTTAGGTGAGCTCCCAGGTGAGCTCCTTAGCAAGCTACTTGATGAACTTTTATATGAGCTACCAGACAAGCTCGAGGTGAGTTAGCAAGGTTATCTTCTCAGGGAGCACAAGATGAGCTCCCATGCGAGTTGGCAAGGTGAGCTATAAGGTGAGATCCCATGCAAGTTTTTATGTGAGTTGCTTGACAAGTTTTCTAGGAAAGCTCAAGTCAAGCTGCTCGACAAGTTCCAGCAAGCTTCTTGTCGAGCTCCCTATCAAGCTCCTAGGTGAGCTACTCGGTGAGCTCCCATGCAAGCTTGTCAAAAATATTTGAGGTGAGCTTGCATGCGAGCTACTAGATAATCTCAAGGTAAGTTGGCAAGGTGATGTCCTTAGCGAGCTCAAGGTTATTTGACAAGGTGATTTCCCAGGCGAGTTAATTGATGAGCTCCTGGGTGAGCTCAACTTGAGCTGATCGGTGAGCTCCCAGAAGAACTCCTAGGTGAGCTACTTGGTGAGCTACATGGTGTGCTCCCAGGTAAGCTACAAGGCAAGCTTCAAAGTGAACTACTTAGCAAGCTCCCAGGTGAGGTCCCCAGTAAGATCCTCAATGAGCTCACAAGCGAGCTCAAGTAAACCTACTCGTCGAGCTACTCGGTGAGGTCCCAGGTGAGCTATTAGGTGAGCTCCCAGGTGAGCTGCTCAATGAACTCAAAGGTGAGTTACCAGATGAGCTCAAGATGAGTTGGAAAGTTTAGCTCCTTAACCAACTCAAGGCAAGCTAGTAAGGTGAGATGATAGGTGATCTCCCATGCAAGTTTCTAGGTGAGCTATCGTGTGAGTTTTTAGGTGAGATACTTGATTAACTCCCAAGTGAGCTCAAGTCAATCTACTCGGTGAGATCTTGGGTGAGCTCAACGTGAGCTGGTAAGGTGAGCTCCCATGTGATTTTTCGAGTAAGCTCAAGTCAAGCTTCTCGATGAGCTCTTAGGTGAACTACTTGTTGAGCTCCCAACCGAGCTACTTGGTGAGCTCCTAGGTGAGCTGTTAGGTGAGGTCCTAGGTGAGGTACTTGGAGAGCTTTGCAAAATCTCCGAGGTGAGCTACCGGATGAGCTCAAGGAGAGTTGGCAAGGTAAGCTCCTCGTGCCAAGCTCAAAGTGAGCCGACAAGTGACGTGCTAGGTGATCTTCCATGTGAGTTTCTAGGTGAGATATCAGGTGATCTTCCATGTGAGTTTTTAGGTGAGTTTCTTGACGAGGTCCCAGGTGAGCTCAAGTAGTTCTACTCGGTGAGCTCCTAGGTGAGCTCAAGAGTTTCTAGGTAAGCTCAAGTTGAGCTACTCCATGATCTCCTAGGTAAGCTACTTTTCGAGCTCCTAACTGAGCTCTTAGGTGATCTGCTCGGTGAGCTCCTAGGTGAGCTCAAGGGCGAGCTGCTCCTCAATCTTTGAGGTGAGCTTAAATGCAAGCTACCGATGAGCTCATGGTGAGTTAGCAAGGGGAGTTCATGGTGAGTTGGCAAGGTGAGCTCTTAGGTGAGTTCCCAGGTGAGTTACTTGGTGAGCTCGCATCCTTGCTCAACTTGAGCTGATTGGTGAACTCCCAAAAGAGCTCCCAGGTGAGCTACTTGGTGAGTTGTATGGTAAGCTCGTAGGTGAGCTACTAGGTGAGTTCCCAAGAGAGCTACTTGATAAGATCCTAGGTGAGCTATTAGGTAGGCTCAAAGGTAAATTGTTAGGCGAGCTCCCAAGTGAGCTAATTGGTGAGTTACTCGATGAACTCTAAGGCGAGCTACCAGATGAGCTCAAGGTAAGTTAGTAAGGTGAGCTCCTCAAAGAGGTCAAGCTGAGCTGATAGGTGAGCTTGCATGAGTGTTAGCAAGGTGAGATGTTAGGTGAGATCCCATGTGATTTTTTTTTGTGAAATACTTGACGATCTCTTAGGTAACCTCAAGTCGAGCTACTTGGCAAGCTCTTGGGCAAGCTTAAGGTGAGCTAGAAAGGTATCCTATCAAGCGAGATCACAGGTGAGTTTTCAGAAAGCTCAAGTTGAGCTGCTCCACAAGCTCTTTAGTGAACTATTTTCTAAGCTCCCACCAAGCTCCTAGGTGAGCTCCCAAGTAAGCTCAAAGGAAAGATTTTTAGCAATCTCTAAGGTGAGCTAACATGTGAGTTACCGGATGAGCTCAAGGTGAGTTAGAAAGGTGAGCTCATTGTGAGATACCAAGGCAAGCTCAAGGTCGATTACCAGGCGAGCTATCGAGGAGCTCTCGGGTGAGTTCCTATCTAAGTTGCTCGATGAGCTCCTTGGTAACCTAAACTCGGAGCTGATCGGTGAGCTCCCGGAAGAGCTCCTAGGGGAGCTACTTGGCGATCTATTCGGTGAGATCCTAGGAGAGATGCTAGGGGAGCTCCCATGTGAGCTACATGGTGAGCTTCTAGGTGAGGTCCGTGGTGAGCTACTTGGTGAGTTCATAAGAAACCTCAAGTCAACCTACTCGGTAAGCTGCTCGGTGAGCTTCTAGGTGAGCTGCTCAATGATCTCTTAGGTGAGATGTTAGGTGATCTCCCAGGTGAGTTGTTAGGTGAGCTAATTGGTGAGTTACTTGACAAACTCTAAGGTAAGCTACCGAGATAAGCTCAATGCGAGTTGGAAAGGTGATCTCCTCGGTGAGTTAGTAAGGTGAGCTTATACGTGAGCTCTCATGTGAATTGGCAAGGTGAGCTATCAGGTAAGCTCCCATGTAAATTTTCAAGTGAGTTTCTTGATGAGCTCCCGAGTGAGCTAAATTTGTGCTACTAGGTGATCTCCTGGGTGAGCTCAAGGCAAGCCGGGCAAGGTGAGTCATCAGGTGAGCTCCCAAGTGAGTTTCGGGAAAGCTCAACTCAAGATACTTGATGAGATCCTAGGTGAGCTACTTACCAAGCTCCCATCACGCTACTAGGTGAGCTAAAGGTGAGCATGTTGGAAATTTTGAGGTGAGCTAAAGGTGAGCTCCTAGAGGAGCTCAAGGTGAGTTGGCAAGGTGAGCTCAAGTTGAGTTGGCAAGGTGAGCTCAAGGTGAGTTAGCAAGGTGAGCTATCAGGTGAGCTCCTAGGTGAATTCCTAGGTGAGTTACTCAATAAGCTCCAGGCTGAGCTCAACTCGAGCTGATCGGTGAGCTCCCATGTGAGCTCCTAGGAAAGCTACTTGGTAGGCTATTCGGTGAGCTCCCAGGTGAGCTGCTAGGTGAACTCCTAAGTGAGCTACTTGGCGAGCTCCCAAGTGAGGTCCCTAGTGAGCTATTAGGTGAGCTCCCACGTGAGCTACTTGTTGAGCTGCTCGATGAACTCTGAGGTGAGCTACCAGACAAGCTCAAGGCAAGTTAGTAAGTTTAGCTCTTTGGTGAGCTCAAGGTGATCCAGTAAGTTGAGGTGATAGGTGAGCTCCTCAATAAGCTCAAGCTACTCGGAGACCTCCTCGAAAAGCTCAAGGAAAGTAGGTAAGGTGAAATATTAAGTGAGCTCCCATGTGAGTTACCAGAAACCTCAAGTTGAGCTGCTCGATGAGCTCTTGGGTGAGTTGTTTACTAAGCTCCTAGCCAAGCTCCTAGGTGAGCTGCTTGTCGAGCTCCTATTCGAGCTCCTAGGTGAGTTTCTATGTGAGTTACTCGATGAGCTCATGGGTGAGCTCAACTCAAGCTGATTGGTGAGCTCATAAAAGAGCTCCCAAGTGAGTTATCTGGTGATCTACCAAGCAATCTACTAGGTGAGATCTCAAGCAAGATTCTTGGTGAGCTCCCAGGTGAGGTCCTTAGTGAGCTGCTCGGTGAGCTCACAAGTAAGCTCAAGTCAACCTACTCAGTGAGATACTTGATGAGCTCTCAGGAAAGCTGTTAGGTGAGCTCCTAGGTGAGCTACTCGATGAACTCCGAGGTGAGCTACAAGACCAGTTTAAGGCGAGTTAGAAAGGTGAGCTCCTTAGCAAGCTCAAGGTGAGTTAGAAAGGTGAGCTCCCATGTGAGTTGGCAAGGTGAGCTATCAGGTGAGCTCTCATGTGAGTTTTCAAGTGAGCTACTTGATAAGCTCCCCGGTGATCTCAAGTCGAGCTATTTGGTGAGCTCCTAGGTGACCTAAGGGTGATCTAGCAAGGTGAGCTATCGGGTGATCTCCCATGTGAGTTTTCAAGAAAGCTCAAGTCGAACTACTCGATGAGCTCCTAGGTGACTCGCTTGTCAAGCTCAAGGATGAACTCCTAGGTGAGCTACTTGATGAGATACTAGGTGTGTTCAAAGGTGAGCTTGTTGGTAATCTCGAGGTGAGTTTACATGTGAACTACTAGATGAACTCAAGGTGAGTTAGCAAGGCTATCTAAAGGAAAGTTATGAAGGTGAGATCAAGGTGAGTTAGCAAGGCAAGATTTCAGGCAAGCTCTTAGGTGAGTTCTGAGATGAGTTACTCGATGAGCTCCCAGGTAAGCTCAATTAGAGCTCATCGGTGAGCTCCCAGGTGAGCTACTTGGAGAGCTATTTGGTAAGGTCCCATGTGAGCTACTAGGTGAGATCCTAAGTGAGCTACTTGTTGAGCTCCCACGCGAGGTCCCCGTGAGCTACTCGGTGATCTCACAAGTGAGCTCAAATCAACCTACTATGTGAGCTACTATGTGAGCTACCATGCAATCTCTTAGGTGAACTCCCGGAGAGCTACTTGGTGAGCCGCATGACAACTCTAAGGCGAGCTACCATACAAGCCCAAGGTGAATTGGCAAGGTGAGCTCCTCGGTGAGCTCAAGATGAGTTGACAAGGTGAGCTTATAGGTGAGATCCCATGTGAGTTGGCAAGGCAAGCTCCTTGGTGAGCTAAGGGTGATATGGCAAGGTGAGCTGTTAGGTGAGATCCCAGGTGAGTGTTTGGCCAAGCTTAAGTTGAGCTACTTGACGAGTTCTTGGGTGAGCTACTTTCTAAGCTCCCAGTTGAGCTCCTAGGTGAACTACTCAGTGAGCTCCTAAGCACATTCAAAGGTGAGATTTTCGGTAATCTATGAGGTGAACTTAATGTGAGCTAGCAGATGAGCTTAACGTGAGTTGGCAAGAAGAGCTCAAGGTGAGTTGGGAAGGTGAGCTCAAGGTGAGTTGGTAAGGCAAGATGTCGAGTGAACTCGAGGAAAGTTCCCAGATGAGTTACTCGAGGAGCTCTTGGGTGAGCTCAACTAGAGTTGATCGGTGAGCTCCCATGCGAGCTACTTGGCGAGCTTTTCGGCAAGCTCCCGTGCAAGCTGCTAGGTGAGCTCCTAAGTGAGCTACTTGGTGAGCTCCGTGTGAGGTCCCTAGTGAGTCTGTTAGGTGAGTCCCACGTGAGCTACTTGGAGAGCTACTTGATGAACTCGAGGTGAGCTACTGCACAAGCTCAAGGCAAGTTAGTAAGTTTAGCTCTTTGGTGAGCTCAAGGTGATCCGGTAAGTTGAGCTAATAGGTGAGCCCCTCAATAAGTTCAAGCTACTCTGAGACCTCCTCGACAAGCTCAAGGCAAGTAGGTAAGGTGAAATATTAAGTGAGCTCCCATGTGAGTTACCAGAAACCTCAAGTTGAGCTGCTCGACGATCTCCGGGTGAGTTGTTTACAAGCTCCTAGCCGAGCTCCTAGGTGAGTGCTTGTCGAGCTCCCTCTGCTCGAGCTCCTAGGTGAGTTTCTATGTGAGTTACTCGATGAGCTCATGGGTGAGCTCAACTCAAGCTGATTGGTGAGCTCATAAAAGAGCTCCCAAGTGAGTTATCCGGTGATCTACCAAGTAATCTACTAGGTGAGATCTCAAGCAAGATTCTTGGTGAGATCCCGGTGAGGTCCTCGGCCGAGCTACTCGGTGAGCTCACAAGTAAGCTCAAGTCAACCTACTTAGTGAGATACTCGATGAGCTCTTAGGTGAGCTCCTAGGTGAGCTACTTGGTGAGCTACTCGATGAACTCCGAGGTGAGCTACAAGACCAGTTTAAGGTGAGTTAGAAAGGTGAGCTCCTTAGCAAGCTCAAGGTGAGCTAGAAAGGTGAGCTCCCATGTGAGTTGGCAAGGTGAGCTATCAGGTGAGCTCTCATGTGAGTTTTCAAGTGAGCTACTTGATAAACTCACCGGTGATCTCAAGTTGAGCTATTTGGTGAGCTCCTGGGTGACCTAAGGGTGATATAGCAAGGTGAGCTATCAGGTGATCTCCCATGTGAGTTTTCAAGAAAGCTCAAGTCGAACGTCTCGATGAGCTCCTAGGTGAACTACTTTTCGAGCTCCAGGATTAACTCCTAGGTGAGATACTTGATGAGATCCTAGGTGTGTTCAAAGGTGAGCTTATTGGTAATCTCTGAGGTGAGTTTACATGTGAACTACCAGATGAGCTCAAGGTGAGTTAGCAAGGCTATCTAAAGGAAAGTTATGAAGGTGAGATCAAGGTGAGTTAGCAAGGCAAGATTTCAGTGCAAGCTCTTAGGTGAGTTCGAGATGAGTTACTCAATGAGATCCCAGTGTAAGCTCAATTAGAGCTCATCGATGAGCTCCTAGGTGAGCTACTTGGATAGCTATTTGGTAAGGTCCCATGTGAGCTACTAGGTGAGATCCTAAGTGAGCTACTTGGCGAGCTCCCACGCGAGGTCCCCTGTGAGCTACTCGGTGATCTCACAAGTGAGCTCAAATCAACCTACTAGGTGAGCTACTATGTGAGCTACCACGCAAGCTCTTAGGTGAACTCCAAGGAGAGCTACTTGGTGAGCTGCATGACAAACTCTAAGGTGAGCTACCATACAAGCCCAAGGTGAATTGGCAAGGTGAGCTCCTCGGTGAGCTCAAGATGAGCCGACAAGGTGAGCTTATAGGTGAGATCCCATGTGAGTTGGCAAGGCAAGCTCCTTGGTGAGCTAAGGGTGATATGGCAAGGTGAGCTGTGAGGTGAGCTCCCAGGTGAGTGTTTGGCCAAGCTTAAGTTGAGCTACTTGACGAGTTCCCGGGTGAGCTTCTTTCTAAGCTCCCGGTTGAGCTCCTAGGTGAACTACTCGGTGAGCTCCTAAGCACATTCAAAGGTGAGATTTTCGGTAATCTATGAGGTGAACTTAATGTGAGCTAGCGAGATGAGCTTAAGGTGAGTTGGCAAGAAGAGCTCAAGGTGAGTTGGGAAGGTGAGCTCAAGGTGAGTTGGTAAGGCAAGATGTCAGGTGAACTCCCAGGAAATTTCTCAGATGAGTTACTCGAGGAGCTCTTGGGTGAGCTCAACTAGAGTTGATCGGTGAGCTCCCATGCGAGCTACTTGGCGAGCTTTTCGGCAAGCTCCCAGGCAAGCTGCTAGGTGAGCTCCTAAGTGAGCTACTTGGTGAGCTCCCAGGTGAGGTCCCTAGTGAGCTGTTAGGTGAGTCCCACGTGAGCTACTTGGTGAGCTACTCGATGAACTCTGAGGTGAGCTACTAGACAAGCTCAAGGCAAGTTAGTAATTTTAGCTCTTTGGTGAGCTCAAGGTGATCTGGTAAGTTGAGCTGATAGGTGAGCTCCTCAATAAGCTCAAGCTACTCGGAGACCTCCTCGACAAGCTCAAGGCAAGTAGGTAAGGTGAAATATTAAGTGAGCTCCCATGTGAGTTACCAGGAAACCTCAAGTTGAGCTGCTCGACGATCTCTTGGGTGAATTGTTTACCAAGCTCCTAGCCGAGCTCCTAGGTGAGCTGCTTGTCGAGCTCCTGTTCGAGCTCCTAGGTGAGTTTCTATGTGAGTTACTCGATGAGCTCATGGATGAGATCAACTCAAGCTGATTGGTGAGCTCATAAAAGAGCTCCCAAGTGAGTTATCCGGTGATCTACCAAGCAATCTACTAGGTGAGATCTCAAGCAAGATTCTTGGTGAGCTCCCTGTGTGAGGTCCTCGGCTATATTAATTACCTTGTAATGGATAAATCCACATCACCTTACCTGCCACCTCATTTTGCCACTTCATCATGACCTAGCCCTAACCCTAAACTAACCTAATTAAGACCCATAACTTGGTCCACACCTACACCCATAACTAATGACCCCTTTCTCGCACCCAAAACCGACCTTCTAGTCATTTGACCAAGCCCGCAACTGATCTCTCGGGAGAAAAGTAGGGAAGGTGGGCTATTTTACTAAAAATAGCCTACTTTTTCCTTACCGATGCCGGTTCCTACTCGACCGCCGTCGGTTACGTAACCGCCATCGGTTCCCTGTAAATGGCCTCCCCAAACCAAAAACAAGGGACCGGAATTTCATTTTTGGGATCAGGTGAAAGGATTTTGAATCAATAGAGATCATTGGGAGTGATCAACAGAGTCCAGATCTTCACCTGACCGAGCAGAGACAAGTGAAGAAACCAGAAGCGTTTACAGCAAAGGAGATCAACTTGCATCTTCGTCAAAACCAGTAAGTCACATCTTGCATGTCTTCTGTTATAACATTTCTTATGCCTTTTGAATCACAGTCCTCATAAATCCATTTCTGAATCCACTACCCAGCGTGCCATTTCATCTAACCATCATTCATCTACCTCTCATCACCTCATTTCCTAATATCACCCATTTACAGCCTTACAAATAACACAACTACCAAATAACACCACCACCCCACAAAACAACTAACCTTCAGATCCTAGACTCTACCGATATCGGTCATCAGTAACCGCCATCGGTTATCAGTAACCGGCATCGGTTATACTGACTATAACCAATAACCAGCCTTTCCCCTACCCAGTTCAACAAAGCAATTTAATTGATATCTTATAGTCTTTTGTGTTAATTCATATTAGCAGGGGAACTCACCACCTTCAAAGGAAGTTTTATATTTCTCGGGGCCCAAGGCGCTTCCTCATTTATTGTCTAATTAAAATCTTGTGGTCTTGTGTTCTTATTTGCAGTAGTCCTTCCAAGACAAAAGGAGTTCTTCGCAATCACCCGATCTTTCTCTACGGTACACACACATCATCTCGACATTCTCATGTATTCCTCCTAGCCCCAACCCTTATCTATTTCTAAAAAAGGAAACATTCCGAGTGAAACATTTTGACACGACACGGTGGGACCCATTTTGGGTTTCTTTTTCTTGCTTATTTTCATTCATTTTAGGAAGCATACTTGCTGTTGTTACTTTTGTTATATATTTCAGTAAAGAATTTATCTTGCTTCCTAGTTTCGCATTAGTGAAAGTCATCTCTCTTGCTTCATCGAACATAATTTTTGATTTGGGTTTAAAACACGTGCATTGCATTCTCGCTTGTTGTTTTTCAATTCTAGTGAATGTAGATTAAGTAACATGTGTCATACACGTGGGGGTGATATCCATGGTATTGACAGAAATTAATCTTACATTCACCGCACAACACATACCGAATCACTTCACAATTAACACAACAGCTCAAACATCCCCCTTTTTCCGCGGTATTCTCCGCCCGATTGAGGTAACCTTATAAGCCAAAACAACTTGACATTTCCCCTAAGTCTCTTGTTTAGGATTCTCGACATCATTCTACGCCTAAAGGCATAAGCCCACGATAATTAAAATTAACCCTAGGGTTAATCTCTGGATTTGCGTGTGCATCTTGCTTGTTTTTAGTTCTCGTTTTTTTCTCATACTGCCTTCTCGTGATCAATAATTGACAAGTATACTAAACGCGTTGTTAAAAATCAAATTAGCAGCCTTTTTATATCTTGTTAGCCCAGACTTTTACACCGACATCGGTTACTCGACCGACGCCGCTATATAGTATAACCGACATCGGTTACATTAGACCGATATCGCATATCGTCTTTTCCAATTCCGACAAACCAAAGAACCTACCAATTTTACTACCCCGAGTTTGTTTCTATTCCCGATGATTGAAACCCCCTACCGTGAACTCCCCGTCCATGGTTGTTATCACTCAAAGCAAGCCGCCATGGTTTCACATGCTTGCTCTGTTTCTTTGCCTGAATCACCCCCTTCACATTCTGTGGGGAATCCTACGGATACCAGCGAGGTTCCTAAAATTCCTGTGGGAGATAAGGACTTTGCCAAGTTTCTGGATGCTAATCCTAGTGCTGTACAATACTATTTGTCTCATGCCCCTGACCGTACGCCCGATGGTCAGCTCCTTGTTGGTATGCCTATTAGTATAGCTGCTCATTTAGCTCCCACTCCGCCTGATAACACCGCTCGCTTCTCGCACCTTTAGCCCCATCTCCCAATCCGACGGCTTTCAAATTCATACGACTCGATTGGCTTTCCTTTGGCTAATCTTGGACCCACATATCATTACCACCGATCGCCCTACCTCATCTCTCTGCAGACCACTCCATTCATGACTTGCTCTCGCCACCTATCCACACGAGATTTCCTTCTCAAGCTCCGCCTACCTTTTCATTCCCATACACGTATCCAAAGTAACCTCAACATCCTATATGGGACATCCCTATTCGGTTACCTCAACATATTCATCCTCCACACCTTATCAACACTTAACCCCACCTGTGTCTAGCGGTGGTCCTTGGCCCAATTTGCCTCCATTTACCACAACCGCACCATCATCCCATCCAACCACGGATTTCATCAAACAAATGATGGACAAAATGCAAAACTGGAGGCTTCGTTTCGGGAAGTCGTAGCGCCTGACATACGAGCAAGTTTTTCGGGAGCTATTCACCCTTCTCGTCCCTCTTCATTCATATCCTCCTCAATGGGAATTACCGAAATTTACTCGCTTTTTAATAGTAAAGAGGATCCTCAACAACACTGCGATCATTTAGACATGCTTGTTATTTGATTGCCCATGATGATGCCTTGTTACTCCGCACCTTTCCCATGTCCTTATCAGACTCCGCCTTGAGTGGTACAAAGGCTTTAACCCAAGACTCAATCTTCTCTTTTAACCAACTAGCCCAATCTTTCTTGGATCATTTCTCCATTAACATTGCCAAGAAAGTATCTATCACCGACCTCTATGCCATCCGACAACCAAGACGAATCTATCACAGATTTCGTTTGACGATGGCGGGGCCTTATCAACCAACTTACGTATGCCTTGCCTCAAACCGAACTTATCGAACTGTTTACGCGGGCCTGCGCTAAGCACATCTCCCCTACCCTCCAAATTCAAACTTTCCGTACATTCGATGAAGCCTTTACTATGGCTCGAAAACTAGAGATTCGAGCCTTAGAGGAAGAGAAATTGCAATTACATAACAAAAACCCCAATTTCCGAACTCCTGATTCTACCAATAAACCAAATACCACCACTCCTCACGCGTCCACTTCTTCTAAATCAAAAGGAGCTGTCCACGCGGTGATGGTCAAATCTCAAGCGCCGTCCAATACTCCACCAAAAACCACCTATAAGTACAAAGCCGAGCCCATCAATTACACTCCCTTGGGAGAAACCTATGGTGTCATCTTGGAAAAATTGCTCAAAGCCGGAGCTATCACTTTGCCTCCTGTTAAACCTCACTCTGGGTTTGACTCCACCCGCGCTATACCTTCCTGGTACAAAGAAAATGACTTCTGTAACTTTCACCGCGTAAAAGGACATAGTCATGAAAACTGCAAGATGTTGAAAAACATAGTGCAGGAAATGGTTGACGCAGGGGATATAACCCTCGATAATCCTAATGCCCCTGCCAACCGAAATTTGAAAATCTTCAACAAACCATTCCCGAATCACTCTTCCAACAAAGAACACAAACCAGATATCTTAGCCGAGGAGAGTGTTCATGAGATCCATGCAGAGTTTTCGATACCCAGCCAAAAGCCTCTATCGAGAAAATTTTGAATCAAGCCTCTTCACTAACACAGGAGCCCGAACCTCCTTTACCACCATCAAGCCAAAGTGAAATCATTCCTTTACCCATAAAGGAGTTAATCGCCTGCACTTCTCTTCCCATCGATGAGTCTGCTTATACCACATCCCTACAAGATTGCGAACGGATGTTATCTAACCTATCTATTTCCCAAATTTCCTTCTACCTCTTGCTGCACAAGAGGAAGGTACGCCACTCCATTTGACATCCTTAGACGAGAAATCTCTTGCACCGACATCACCAAATTCTTTAACCATGACGGATCCTCTCGAACATGCCCTCTTACCTATTAGTTCTTCATCACCTAAATCTTTTCAACGACCAGGTTGACCTCTTGACATCTATTGATACAGTGCCTCATTTACCCCCTGTATCACACCCACAGTGGACCGGAATCACAACCCACCTTTCTTCCGTACAAAATTTACAATTCAAACCTGAAGACTGTCATTCTCCAGAAGATAGACAAATCCTATGGGAACGTTTGAGTACTCCCTATTCTACTCAAATGCAGATGACCGATCCCGATACCTCTACCATATACCCGAAGTGTTTACAGAAACTCAAAATGCCTATGTCCTCACTCTCACCCCCCGTATCTATACCAAGTATCCCATCCACCTCTATCCACCTAACCAAACCTTCCCCTACACTTGGGACCTCACCAATACCCAGTCTAACACACCCGCCTAAGCGACTAGATTTATCCAAGAATAAAGCCGCCCCGCCACCTAGGAGACACACTCAACCCATGCCTCTATCACAATCAAAACCATCATCGTCATACCTACCTTCCATATTGGGACCTCATCCTTCCACCTTGCACCAATATATCATACCTCCTGCGTTTTCTTCAAAACGACCTACGCCTTCTGCACCCATACAGGGATCAAAGGGTATATCAACATTATCACCCCACGCATCCGGTCCACCAATCAACCCTAAACAAACTCCATCATCAAAGGATTTATTTTTCATACTCCTTTCTCCGTGGTGTGTCCCACTACCACGCTCATCTCGTAGCTTTATCATCTAACCAGATGAATGTAGCTTCTGCGCCAAAGAAACCACATTTAGTGAAAACCACGTGTCAACACCCCTTGGCTAAACCACCACCCGCACGAACCAACCATACCCAAACATTATCGAAACCCAGACAATCAATACCCTCATCCTCTTCTGATTTTGACCCACTCAAAGGATCTTACGCCAAAATCCTTGCTATGTTAGTAGAGAATGCGACCATTTCCCTACCCCCACTTAGACCTTATGACCCGTCTAAACCTCGACCTATAGGTTATGATGAGTCTAAGATCTGCGCTTATCACCGCACACCAGGACATGATGTGGAGGGATGCAAAGCTTTAAAAACCATCCTTCGTCGGGTCACCTCTCCCAGATACAAAGGTTAAGAAAGACAACTTACGAAGGGAGAGACCTTTAGCTCCATTCCCTCTACTATACCATCTATCCCCGCCTCACCAAGATCTATCATTATTACAACCCCACCTCTCAAGACCATGATTTATCCCAACCATCTTCCTCATCTCCGGTCTACGAGATTAATATGATTAGTGTTGCTACTCGAGGCAGTAAAAACAATGAGAAAGCGAAAGAAAGCACACACAAGCGCATCACCTCTCCTTCTCCGTCCAACATCCCGATTGCACCACCACCCAAAGTGGTTATTCGTGGACCCGCTTACCCCATCTCTAATGGAGTTGCCCATCGAACTATGATCAAACAGCCTTCACCAATCACCCGTAAAATGACACTATATGATCTCATTCAGACTTCAATCTCATCGACAAGCTCTCGTTGAAATCTTCAAGGGATAGAGGTTTTACCTAATGAAACCTTGCTGTTACCTCTCCATTCTAACACCCAATCATGTTGCTTCTCTCACCAAACAACCCATCGCCCCAACCACTTCGCTCTCTCGTACACAAGCGCCGCAGCAATGGGCTCAAGATGAAATTATCGACTTTGGTACAAGATCCCGACCTCGCTCTTTTTATCTCGCTTACGTTTGGGATATTCGGTACGCGTGTTATGATTGATTGGGGGCGCCAGCCTAAATATCATCTCTTCAAAAGCCTTCCAACAAATGAATATCCCTTCCAGTTGCATGTGTGCCAACCCCATCATGTTGCGGTCATTTAATGACGCTATTACCTCTACCTTAGGCACCGTGATCCTCAACATTCGGGTAGGACCACGTACTTTACCCGAACTCTTCTATGTCCTTGAGGGAGAGTTCCAATATAATATATTGCTTGGGTCGCCCTCGATCCGGCCATGGGATGTGTTCCTCAACATTACATAGATGCATAAAATTTGAGTACGAGGGGAAGTCCTACACCGTAAAAGCTGATCCTCCCCCCTTTAAAACCTGCAATATGTTATACCGCCCAAACGATGTGCTTGTACCAATCAAGACACCCATTCATTCAACCCAACCATCCTCTTCAACTGTGCCTCAACCATCCACCTCAACCACACCTACGCCTTCAACTGATGAAACCACCGTCGCAAAAACCACTTCCCTTCCCGCAGCTAACATCCCAACCTCCGACCCCTTAGTAGATGTTTTTCAACGCCTTACGCTGGGGGAGTATCGCCTATATAACATTAGTTCTTTCCATACCCCACAAGAGTATGGACAGGTACATGCACATCCTACCTATGACCGTCGTGTGGGAGAAGTAATCTCCTACGGACCACCGCATTGCCGCACCAACCTAACGTATGGGGGTGTTGACGCATCCTCCATTACCCCTGAACCTCCTCTTGGTGTGGTTCCCTTCCAATCTGATTTTCAATACCTGACAAATCGTCGCTTCGCCCTCACCTTCTTGACTCGCTGTGCTTGGAAAGGCTTTGGTTTTGGTCTTTATGAACAAGGCCGACATACGCTCATCCCCATCACCACACGCAAACATAATGATCGTAGTGGTCTCGGATTTCCGGAAACACTTACATCGACGGAACCTCACGTCAGTTGTCTTCTAGAAGACGATGACGTCACCCCTACCAAACCATCATCACCCACTTTGCCATCATCACCCACAGAATCTATAGACCCTGAATCTATCCCTCCTAACTTTTTTTTTTCATAAATGCTATCTTCATAGGTCCTCTCACTTATCAACGCGATAATGAGGACCCATCTTCTCTTCCCCTTCTATATCCAGACATGATCGAAGAGGATTCACCTTTGATTAATGTTGTTGAGTGCCAGGATGATGACTCCATCCTCACTTACCTTGGGGCGGATGACTCCTATCTTCAACGAGCCTTACCATCTGAAACCCAAACCATGCTGAACGAATCTACTATAGAAATCAACATCCACACGGAGGAGGATCCTCACATTGTGAAGATCGGACAATCCCTTAACACATCAGAACAAGTCGCCTTTACTACTTTCCTCCGTGCTCGCAACCAAGCTTTCGCTTGGTCCTACGCTGACATGCCAGGAATTGATCCTACCATTGCCATCCATAACATCACTCTAAACCCCGATTCCAAACCAAGCCAAACAAAAACTGAGAAAATGCATCCACGCATTGCCCTCTTGGTCAAAGAAGAGCTTCAACGACTTTTTCTGTTTCCTTCATCTTGCCTATTGACTATCCTCAATGGATTTCTAACATCGCACTGCGCACTAAAGCGATGGGGGACTTGATATGCACGGATTTCGAGACCTTAACCTCGCTTGCCCCTAAGGATGACTTCCCCTCCCAAGTATTGATCAACTTGTTGATCTCACCGTGGGTCATGAAATGCTTTCTCATGGATGGCTTTTCAGATACAACCAAATTTTGGTTGCTCCGCCGATCAACACAAAACTACCTTCATAACTCCTTGGGGAACCTTCTATTATCGTGTCATGCCATTTGGCCTTAAGAATGCTGGTGCTACCTATCAGCGGGCTATGACTTACATTTTTCATGACATTATGCACACTATCCTTGAGGATTATGTCGATGATCTTCTGGGAAAATCTAAACATCGCAGTGAACATCTCGATGTTTTAACCATTATTTTCGATCGCCTGTTGCAATATTCTGTTCGTCTTCAACCAAAGAAATGTGTCTTTGGTGTTCTTTCGGGAAAACTTCTTGGCTTTATCGTCTCTTTGCGTGGCATTGAGGTCGATCCATCTAAAGTAAAAGCTATCCTAGAAATGCCCCCACCCAAAAACCTCAAACAATTGCGTAGTTTGTAGGGTAAACTTCAATCCATCCGGCGTTTCATCTCCCAACTCTCGGATCGATGTCAACCTTTTCATCACCTTCTTAAAAAGGACATTGATTTTCAATGGAGCAAAGAGTGCCACCAAGCCTTCAAGCTCTCAAAACTTATCTCTTGCAGCCACCCGTGCTTATCCCACCCCAGGACGACCGCCCTTTCTACCTTTATCTTTCCGCCACTGACCATGCTATAGGAGCTATGCTCGCACATCGTGACTCGCAAATCGAGAACAAGCGCGTTTATTATATAAGTCATACTTTCGTGGATTATGAGACTAGGTATACACATGTAGAAAAATTGTGCCTAGCCCTATCATTCGTGGCCACCAAACTCCGACATTACCTCTCGAATCACAAAACTTTTGTCATCACCAACACGGACCCCATTCATTATATGTATGCCAAACCACATCTAAACCAACGCATCGCCGATGGCTTCATGCTCCTCGCCGACCTCGACCTTGAGTTTATCCATAAATCAATCAAAGGACAAACCATCGCAGACCAACTTCATGAGAAGCCCCTTTACCCGGGGAACAATTCACCAATTTTAATTTCCCCGACGAACTCATCGCCACTCTTTCACTGGGAAGAGTCATATCAAATGACTCTTCTTCGATGGATCTAAATGCCAACGCGGTGGAGGAGCCGGCGTTGTTCTCATCCTCTCGATGCGAACCTATGCCTCTTTCATTCCGACTTGATTTCCCGCACTAATAAATACACGGAATACGAGGCCCTTGTTCTCGGGGTCTCCAAGTGTGCGATACACTTAGGTATCAAATCTATCAATATTTTTGGCGACTCTCAATTGGTAGTCAATCAAGTTATGGGCATCTACCAATGTAAAAATGAGGAACTTCAAAAGTACAAACACTACGTGGACTCACTTCTAGCCTTATTTACTCACTATTCTATCCAAACCATTCCCCGCTCCACTAACAAATTTACGGATACTATGGCTTGCTTAGCCTCGCAAATTCCAGCTTCATCAACTGACTCTGAATTATTCGTCGTGGTCCAACAACTTTTTGCCCCATCCTACTCAACCCCGGTAGTTTGTATGATAAATACTGTGTCTACTAATTCGCAGGATACCTGGTACCACCAATTTCACGACTATCTTACAATCTCTGTTCTCCCACCTGACCTTACTAGTAACGGCAAACGTGCTTTTCTTAAAAGTGTTTCACGTTATGTTGTCATGGGGGGACTCCTCTATAAACGTGGCTTTGATGGTATCCTCCTTCGCTGTCTAACCGGCGCGGAGGTCACCTATACCATCCAACAAGTCCATGATGGGATTTGTGGTGGACATTTTAGTGGCCTTGCCATGGCTAAACGAATCCTTCGCCTAGGTTATTATTGGCCTACTCTCAATAATGACTGCTACGAATATGTTAAGCGTTGTGTTATGTGTCAACAACATGCCAACCTTCAACATACTCCTAGCCATCCGCTGCAGGTCGCACGAGATCTTTGGCCTTTCTCACAATGGGGTTTAGACCTTATTGGTGAGATTCATCCATCCTCTTCGCAACGTCACCGATGGATTATCAAAGAACCGAATATTACACAAAATGGGTGAGGCTATTCCACTCATTTCAACAAAAAAGAAAAATTGTAGAGTTCATTAACCATCACATTATTTGTCATTTTGGTGTTCCTCATCGCCCGATAATGATAATGGAAAATCTTTTAAAAACAAGTTGTTACAAGACCTTTGTGACAACTTTGGTATCAAACTTAGTTTCTCATCGCCTTACTATCCGCAGGCCAATGGTCAAGCTGAATCTTCTAATAAAACCCTAACCAAAATCCTCATGAAAGTTGTCAATGAATCCGGAAGAAATTGGCACGATCACATTCCCTTTGCCCTTTGGGCTTATCATACTAGCATTCGTACTCCACTAATGCCACACCTTTTCTTTCGTATATGGTACCGAGGCGTTTTGCCTCTCGAAATACAAATACCCTCCCTTAGAATATCTCTTCAGGATATTCTCACCAACGATGATTTCCGCCAAGAGCGGTTAGCCCAATTGGAGCTTCTTGACGAACGGCGTCTTACAGCTCTTGATCACCTTCAAATCTATCAAAAACGCATCAAGCGTGCTTATGATAAGCGACTTCATGAGCGTACCTTTAAGGTTGGTGATCTTGTCCTCAAAGAGAATCAACATGTAACCAAACTAGAAAAGAGCAAACGTGGAAAATTTGCTCCCAATTGGATTGGGCCTTATATAATCACTCACACTTATGGATCAGGCACTTATCGTTTAGCTTCGCTTAATGGTAAACCTGAGCCTGAACCCCTTAATGCCTTGCATCTTCGACCATTCTACTATTGAATTTAGTGTTATATCACTTCTTATCTACCTACTGCTCGTCCCTTGAGCTCATTTACCGCTACATACATTTTGTTTCCTACATCTCCAAATAAAATCAAGCTCACTTCTCACCTCCCCTCAAACGATGCCTTCCCCTTTTTAGTCTAGTCCATGACTTCAAAGTATTAAAATAAGCCGTATTCTTATGGGATTTTCTTGAGTCAAACTTCCTACTAAACTAGATGCTTCATGCCAAAAGAACATCTAGTCATCTAAATTAAATATAGACTGCTCCTCGAAGGACAAAGCTATATGTGCCGAACTATCATTGCTATTATTATATATAGATCGCCTCTCAAGGATAGCTATGCATTAAAATCATATCTGCTACTATAAATAGATCGCTCCTCGAAGGACAACTATACACAAAGCCAGCCTTTATCAAGAAGCTTCGCATTGATCAGCTTTCGTGAAGACCTCAAGAATAGTACAATCAATATCCTCTTGTAGACTTCCCGCATCGATCACCTATATTCACCAAATAAAAGCCTCATTCAAAAGAACTTTTGGGTCATGGACTTGTCTATTTAGGGTAGGTTCTCTTTCATCGTAACACTCACTTTGTAATGAGTTCTCCGTACTCAACTATACCATTCACCTCACCTCATTATTTATTCAACTCAAGGGACGTAACGTCGTACACCCGATAGGTTGTGATCATACAACTCTTTTCACCTATTGACTTCTCGTCTATGCACGGTACCTAGGGCTTCAAGTGCATTCTATGTTGTGTGGTTTGTTTTGCTCTTTTCACCTACGGAGCAATCTTTCCTTTTTTGCCTCGCATCTAGGATTGTGTGTTGATCTTAATCAGACATGGTTCCCTACCACTGGGTAGGCTAACTTTCGCTTCCTTTATACCTTTTACAACATCACCAATTCATTACCAACACCATCAACCTTACCTTACCAATATTACTATCAATACCTTTACCAACCAACCAATGCCTAACCATACCTAAAATTCTCTGAATTCACCTCTCCCTGGTCCTAAGGGAGAACTACATCGGTCCGAGGCCCTCCTTGCTTTGTGCAATGGGCTATGTAGGCAAGACTTCTGAGACATGGGGTCTCCCAAGGTTAGCTCGACCATCCCCTACCATAACCTATCATGTGTGGTAAATATAAATATTTTTGTGTATTTCTATTTAATCACATTCCTCTTTATCCTTTTTTCAAAACACCGAAAGTCAAAACAAAAACATTCTTATTATTATAACTCAAATCAACATACATATCTCGTTTTATTTAGATGTTAAACAAATACATCTTTCTATCATCGACACGCAGGTCGGTACATTTTATTTATTCTTATACCTTGCTAACATTTATTTAGACCTCACGCCTCATCCCGAACTAGGTGATGATGATCGTGATCGTCGATGCCTCTCGCCAGCCTCTCGTCCTCAAAGGTACCACGGCTATTGGTACCGCCCACCGATCCGCCAATCTCTCCTGTAACATATGAATACGCCTCCCTCGCATGGAGATCTCTCGCCTCTAGTCCTCCGCCCGTGACTCCGCAACCACTAACAATCTTCTTGCCTCATTCACCTGCGTTTGGAGCTGCTGAACTAAACTCTGTAGACGATCTCTCTCTGCTGTAATCACAGCTATGTCAGGACGATCACGTATACCTCGCAGCTCCGCTACCCACCATAATCTATAGGCCTCTGTCGTTCCTGCATCCATTACCCTGCGATCGGCGGCTATTTCCTCTGGCCCTTCTGGAGGTGTTGGCCGGGAGGTGAGAATGCCGCTCTCGCATCGATCCTCATATATGGTCTATAAGCCTGGGTATATCTTGCACAAATCCAAATTGTCGCCGCACGCGATCTAGAGGAATCCTCTCATACTCACCCGGCCTGTGCCCTGCGATCCACCTCAATCGCTCTACACCCCTCAACTCCTCGCCTATATTCTCTCTGCTACCATATAGTTCCCGTAAGGCCTCCAACAGATATCCGCAATCGTCACCCTCTCCCATACCTGCCTGTAATACTCAATGTCACCCGTCACGGCCTGAGATCTTGCCTCTTGTTCTGTCTGGACCCATCGTCTGAATCCCAACCTTTGTACTCCGGTCTCTCCTGACTGGATGGGTCGGCCTATTGGTCACACACAAACAATGTGCTCATAGGCCCAACAGTGTAATAAGTATGAACAATCCAGCGTCGTCCTGTGATTTCACCTACAAGCCCATAGACCCCTGTATAGCTCCGCCAAATATGCAGGTGCCCATGCAAAAGTCACGTTCCTTTCTATCATCTCCCAAATAACACACATCAATGCCTTTGGAAATCTTCCCCATCCGCCCTAGTAATGCATAATACCCTACCGCTATCATTAATATCACCGCTAACCTTGTCTCCTCAGATGTGCCGCATACATTATCCCATACGTAAATGATAAACTCGTGTGTCAAATCTCGTGCGTATGGACCAAATATCACAAGTTATCGCTCCTCGCACGCCGCGCTAGGTAATGCCTGATATACTGGTTCTCCTGTAATAGGGAGTCTCAAAATATGGAACACATCTTCCAATGTTACTGTCATCTCCCCTGTTGGCAGATAGAAGGTATTTGTCTCAGGATTCCATCTCTCAATCAACGCCTGTAACATAGCATGGTTACGTGTGATTCGTGAATAATAGCGGATTCCACTTAACCCCAAACGATTTATCAATGTCCATTCAGCTGGCGTTACATCCGCTCGGATTCGTGACAACAGCGCTGGTACACTATCATTCATCCTCAACCCTGCCTCTGCCTGCATACATCCAAATAACAAACAACCATTCAATTCCTCAAATCCCCTGTTTTTTTTTCTCAAATTTGAAATTCCTACAAAGAACCGTATCATTTACAACTAACGCAGTATCGGTTGTTGAGTAACCGATACCGTTATCCCTAACCGATATCGGTCCCTGTTACTTTCATACACCTTGCCTAAACAACCACCTACGACAATAAATTGCTCGTTTATTCCTCTCTGTATACACAGACATACCCAAAACCCTTGATTACCTACCACGTAACACTCACCTCATTTATAACCCTTGTTATCATCTTTTCTTTCTCATATCTACCCACTTACTCTCCCCCATCTTATTCACAAAACATGCAGAAATCAAATCACAACCAAAACGTTTACCTCTGGAGTTGCAGCAGCTTGAGGTGGCCCTTGTCTTCCTCTCGCCCTCGCCCGCCGGATGCTTCTCCTCGTTCTGCCATGATCACCACCCTTTTCAAATTCACCTTTTCGCCTTTCGAATCTCGTAACACATTCACTTTCCCCCTCTCTTTTCTCCTTATCACTCAAATTTCTCATGCAATTACCTCGTCTCGCCTGCCAAAAAGCATCGCGTTCGTGTATTTAACTTCTTGCATGGCTCTCAAAATTAGAACTTAAGTTGCCACCCTAGCTTTTTTATTTTTAGAAAAGCTCATACCTAAATAACCGGTATCGGTTATGTAACCGATATCGGTCTACTAACTACCGCCGTCGGTTATCTAACCGATATCGGTTATACACCTGCCTTTTTGAAACATGGTTCTTTTCTTCATTTTTTACCTAATTTTTGTCGCGCCCGCCTCTTTTCCTGCATCTCATCACCATTATCCATATTTGTCCATCCACCACACATATCATTACAATTTCATTAACATCATCTATTTTACAAAAACAAACAAGTCATCAACTAAGGATACCAAAACAAAAAAAAAAACTATCTATCTATACATCATTTGGATCCAACTCATCAGATACATATATAACAATGTCCCAAAACCAGCACCAAAACATGCAACATTTCATCATATAACACATCATCCATATATCAACATGTCAATTAAACTCATCATACATTCTATATCATAAACCATCGACAAAATACTTAAAAACATTTTGAACACAACATGTGGATCAAAACATCATCTCTATATATATATACAAGTTTTCAAATATACACTGTGCCCTGCATCGGGGCCTCTGTGATCTCATAATCCAACAAAGCCGGCACGCAGGCCGCAATAACTATCAATAATCTCGACTCGCTCGCAGCCGGTCCTCATATCAAAATATACTCGCTCGCAGCCGGTATCAATCAGACAACCCGTACTCGGCTCGCAGGCCGGTATACAATAAATGAATGAATGAATAAATGAGTAATATGTAGGCACGCAGGCCTCTATAAACATAACCGGTTCGCAGACCGGTGCCCATATCCAATATACAAATACAAAAACCATGCCGGGCTCCTCGCTCTCCCCACCGCCTCAAGCACTCTCTCCCCGCTGGTCCTCGTGGTGCCTCTCCCCCTCGTCAATGGTACACGCCGGCCGTGGCCGCACTCTCCCGAGATCTCTGGGCCGTGAGAGGTCTCGCTCTATGAGCTGCATAAGGATGATACTCAACTCCGTACATCAAGAATATCTCGATAGTATCGGCCTCCGCTCTAACCTCCATATAGCGCTCTCGAGCCACTGAAGGAGCTGGGGCTGGTCCCCTGGCACCTAATACTAATGCCCCCGAGCTCGTGGCTCGGCCGCGGTGCTGGTGCTCGTGGGCGGTGGTGCGGTATTGTGCTGTCACTGGCCGCTGGTACGCCGCTATACTGCGTACACTGCACTCGTGGTGCCGGCTGGTGGTGGTGGTGCTGCCGCGTGCTCGTACTCCGAGCTCAAGCTAGCCTGCCTCGTAAGACCCTATTCGCGTGCTCGCGCAGCAGCAGCAAGCGCCCGTAAGAGCCGCACTCGACCCCCGAGCTGATCTCTCTCTCGCTGCACAACTGCGCTAAGTTCTGGCTGTGGCGGGCTATGCTACTCGCCGCTCTCTCGACCAGCCCACCACACCATGTATGCTCTCGTACAACCAAAGATCATCTATCGTGGTCATCTCGCTGGCCTCTCAAAGAACCCAACTGGATCCAAGGGGCGTGGTGTGCAGCAGTGGGGCCTCTACATCATCCCTCCCGACCGAGGGAAGGGAGGTGGCTCGCCCTGCCGCAGCCCCATCTCGCTCGCTGCATCTCTCTAGGGGTATCCTCTCGCACTCTCCCGCCTCCGTCCCGCTATCCGTAATGTGTACTGGATCGACGCAATCGTAAGCGGCTCCTCCGCGAGGGTGATGACCTCTCGTAAGGTCTCCATACAATATCTACCACCGCAAAGCCCTCTAATAAATGCCTCGTAGTAGGCAACGTCTCTCCCCGCAAGCACTGCTCGTGGCTGCCCCACGACTCCCAACCACCTCTGAAAGCCGTATCTGTATATAACCATGGCCTCGCCGCTGGGCAGCCCTATCGGGTTCGATGCATATGATGTGCTCATATGCCCAACAAAGTTGAAGTAAAAAGTCGAACAAATACCAAATCGCCGCATCCGGCGATAACCCCAGAGCTCTCTGTATAGCTGCACCAGATACACTGGTGCCCACGCATAGCAAGTATGCTCCTCCACCATCTCAAGCAACACCCCCATCAATGCCCATGGAAAACGGCCTCCCTCTGAGTCCGGGAGGGCGAAGCAGGTGATCCCAATCATCATCAGCACGGCCAGCCGTGTCTCGTGTCGGTGCGCACGGTACATGTCACCATACCCGATACTCGCGCTGTGATAGGTAAGTAGCGCGGCTGCATCTCCAAAAACCTGCAGGATGCTGTCCATCGCTGCATCTCCGATCTACTCGAACACTCGCTCTCCTTTATCGGCAATCAAGGATGCGATACACATCCTCCAATGTGATGGTCATCTCTCCGGTCGGGAGATGGAACACATTGGTCGCCGGATCCCATCTCTCGATGAGGGCGACCATCAGGCTGTGATCTCTATCAATAGCTCTGTATCGCTGGACTCCGCCGAGTCCCACCTCGCGCATGATCACCCAATGAGCCGCAGATACGTGTGGCCACATCCGCACCAACAACGGGGGCATCCTATCCCGCATCGTCAACTGCTGACGTGCCTGCAAAACCAACCCACATCCTTAGACCTACTCTTTATCACAACATCTACTTTACCCTCTAAACCCCCTTTTATCCCCCGACCACACCCCCAACTCTACCACCCCCTAAAACCTACCTTCAACCACCCAACCCAAAACCCACCCAACCCCAACCCATACAAATCCCATATCTACCCACAACTCAACCCACCCAAACCACTACCCGACCCAAAGCCCAAAATCTACCCAAAAACAAACCCAAACCCCAAAACCCACCCAAACCCACCCAAACCCACCCCACCAAAACCCAAACCCACCAACACAAAACAAGCCCAACCCAAACCCAAACCCACCCAACCCCAAAACAAAACAAACCCACACAAACCCCCAATAAACCCACACAAGCCAAAAAAACAAACAAAAAAAAACCAAAAAAACAAAACACAAACACTACGGACAAGAAACCCAAACGGTCCCAAACAACCGACCACGGCCCTCTTCCCACCGACGCGGCCAACTACCGACCGACGCCGTCCAACTACACGTAAACCCGGCCCCAGAATTTTTTATGACGATGATGTGCCGGTCGCTTAGCGACCGACATCGGTCACTGTCATTTTACCGGAGCCGAACCCCCGCGGCCCCCCACCCACATTTTTGCATTTTTCTACTTATCTACCCACCCAAACACCCTAAAAACCTACCCACCCAGCCGCCTTGCCCTATTTTACCCATCTATCCTCTTCGTTTTTCAAATTACGTCCATTTACTCATTATTTTCTAAAACATGTAAATTCCTACCCAAACCCCCAATTTAGCTTAATACCATTCAAATGCACAAAATAAAGAGTTCAACCTACTACCCGAACGACGACACGTCATCGTGGTGGGATGGGTGGTGGTGGTCCACTGGTCCAGCCCTCTCCTGCTCCTCCCGCCTCGTGCTATAGCTCCACTCTGACCGCTGGGTCCCCGCCAATCAACTGCTGCCTCCTCCTCACTCGGGCCCGCAAACAACTCACTCCTCCAGCAAAATAGCTCCACCTCACTCAATAAAACCTCCAATCTCAACTCTCCACGTCAGACAAATCAATTTGGTTTTCAAATAACAAAAGTGACAATGACAAGCCGTATTTTTCTTTTTATAGGTTTTTCGCCCTTAACCGATATCGGTTTCATTTTGCCCTAATGAACCGGTATCGGTCCCTTAACCGATATCGGTCATGTAGAATCGACATCGGTTTTTCTTCCAACTTTCCCCAATTTTTTTTTGCCCTTATTTACCATTTGCCCCTTTTTAACCACATATCGCCTATATCCACCTTTGCTGAACACCATTTGTTTACCTATTCGGCCCGACCCAAGGCCTCAACCTACCTATTCGCCCGACCCAAGGCCTCAACCTAAGGCCCTCAAGGCCTACCTATTCGGCCCGACCCAAGGCCTCAACCTACCTATTCGGCCCGACCCAAGGCCTCAAGGCCTCACCTACCTATTCGCCCGACCCGGCCCGACCCAAGGCCTCAAGGCCTACCTACCTATTCGCCCGCCCGCCTCCCCAAGGCCTACCTATTCGGCCCGACCCAAGGCCTCAACCTACCTATTCGGCCCGACCCAAGGCCTCAACCTACCTATTCGGCCCGACCCAAGGCCTCAACCTACCTATTTGGCCCGACCCAAGGCCTCAACCTACCTATTCGGCCCGACCCAAGGCCTCAACCCGACCGGCCCGAAGGCCTCAACCTACCTATTCGGCCCGACCAAGGCCTCAACCTACCTATTCGGCCCGACCCAAGGCCTCAACCTACCCATTTCGGGCCCAACCGGCCCACTCCCCAAGCCTCAACTTACCCCGGCCCGAGCCAAGGCCGCAACCCAACAACCTCGGCCCGACCCATGGCCGTATACCACCTCAATACCTTACCTAAAATCAACACCATACACTTTTATCCACCCATCCTGTAGTTTTTTGTTCAATCGAGCTCACCTGTTTGTGTTTTAGCATGATTAGGGTCCTTGACTTGATCTGTCGACCAACTTTGCCTAGACCTAGACCGTGACGTTTATCTCAACCAAACCAACCATTCGTACCGCCGAACATGCCTAAACGTTCCTGTACCTTACCTGTTATATACCCTGGAGCTACTTCCTATGCCTTGGATACCAGGATTATATCACCCTTGTTTGGATAAACTATCGACCTTTGCCTATGCACTGCTGGTTTGCTCGTCAAATCATGTACCCTAGTCGTACGATTGCATTTCAACATGCGTCTGCTTCCTTGGACCTACCCCACCACCTTACCATCCCCTCTACACCATTTACCCTTTATCAACCCTATCCCTGATTTCACATTCTCTCAATCTGTGATAGATTTGAGGGGGATTACCTATACCCTTAACAACGGAAACCACTTCATATTATTGTCCGTGCAGCTTTACAAAACAAGCTACACGACAATAAGGGGCTAATGTAGACACCAAATTTGTGTCTTACGACCCCTTGTGACCCGCATCTCATCTCGCAATATAACCTCATCACCTAAACCTTACACAATTATTTATTAATTACCTTGTAATGGATAAATCCACATCACCTTACCTGCCACCTCATTTTGCCACTTCATCATGACCTAGCCCTAACCCTAAACTAACCTAATTAAGACCCATAACTTGGTCCACACCTACACCCATAACTAATGACCCTTTTCGCACTCCAAAACCGACCTTCTAGTCATTTGACCAAGCCCGCAACTGATCTCTCGGGAGAAAAGCAGGGAAGGTGGGCTATTTTACTAAAAATAGCCTACTTTTTCCTTACCGATGCCGGTTCCTACTCGACCACCGCCGTTACGTGAACCGCCATCGGTGCCTCGTAAATGGCCTCCCAAACCAAAAACAAAGGATCGGAATTTCATTTTTGGATCAAGGTCGAAGGATTTTGAATCAATAGAGATCATTGGGAGCGATCAACAGAGTCCAGATCTTCACCTGACCGAGCAGAGACAAGTGAAGAAACTAGAAAGCTGTTTAAAGAAAGGAGATCAACTTGCATCTTCACAAAACCTAGTAAGTCACATCTTGCATGTCTTCTCGTTATAACATTTCTTATGCCTTTTGAATCACAAATAAGTCCTCATAAATCCATTTTTGAATCCACTACCCAGCGTGCCATTTCATCTAACCATCATTCATCTACCTCTCATCACCTCATTTCCTAATATCACCCATTTACAGCCTTACAAATAACACAACTACCAAATAACACCACCACCCCACAAAACAACTAACCTTCAGATCCTAGACTCTACCGATATCGGTCATCAGTAACCGCCATCGGTTATCAGTAACCGGCATCGGTTATACTGACTATAACCAATAACCAGCCTTTCCCCTACCCAGTTCAACAAAGCAATTTAATTGATATCTTATAGTCTTTTGTGTTAATTCATATTAGCAGGGGAACTGACCACCTTCGAAAGGAAGTTTTATATTTCCTGGGCCCAAGGCAGTTTCCTCATTTATTGTCTAATTAAAATCTTGTGGTCTTGTGTTCTTATTTGCAGGTAGTCCTTCCAAGACAAAAAGGAGTTCTTTGCAGTCAGCCTGATCTTTCTCTATGGTACGCACACATCATCTCGACATTCTAGGTGAGTTCTAAGATGAGTTACTCGATGAGCTCCCTGTGTAAGCTCAATTAGAGCTCATCGGTGAGCTCCCAGGGTGAGCTACTTGGAGAGCTATTTGGTAAGGTCCCATGTGAGCTACTAGGTGAGATCCTAAGTGAGCTACTTGGTGAGCTCCCACGCGAGGTCCCTGTGAGCTACTCGGTGATCTCACAAGTGAGCTCAAATCAACCTACTAGGTGAGCTACTATGTGAGCTACCACGCAAGATCTTAGGTGAACTCCCGGAGAGCTACTTGGTGAGCTGCATGACAAACTCGAGGCAAGCTACCATACAAGCCCAAGGTGAATTGGGAAGGTGAGCTCCTCGGTGAGCTCAAGATGAGCTGACAAGGTGAGCTTATAGGTGAGATCCCATGTGAGTTGGCAAGGTAAGCTCCTTGGTGAGCTAAGGGTGATATGGCAAGGTGAGTCATCGGTGAGCTCCGGGTGAGTGTTTGGCCAAGCTTAAGTTGAGCTACTTGACGAGTTCCTGGGTGAGCTACTTTATAAGCTCCCAGTTGAGCTCCTAGGTGAACTACTCGGTGAGCTCCTAAGCACATTCAAAGGTGAGATTTTCGGTAATCTATGAGGTGAACTTAATGTGAGCTAGCAGATGAGCTTAAGGTGAGTTGGCAAGAAGAGCTCAAGGTGAGTTGGGAAGGTGAGCTCAAGGTGAGTTGGTAAGGCAAGATGTTAGGTGAACTCCCAGGAAAGTTCCTAGATGAGTTACTCGAGGAGCTCTTGGGTGAGCTCAACTAGAGTTGATCGGTGAGCTCCCATGTGAGCTACTTGGCGAGCTTTTGGCAAGCTCCCGTGCAAGCTGCTAGGTCAGCTCCCAAGTGAGCTACTTGGTGAGCTCCTAGGAAAGGTCGCTAGTGAGTTGCTTGGTGAGCTCACAAGTGAGCTCAAGTAAACCTACTAGGCGAGCTACTGCGTGAGCTACAAAGCAAGCTCTTAGGTGAACTCCGGGTGAGCTACTTAGCAAGCCACTTGACAAACTTGAAGGTGAGCTCCCATGTTAGTTTTCGGGTGAGCGCTTGCCGAGCTCCTGGGTGAGCTCAATTTGAGATACTCGGAGAGCTCCTAGGTGAGCTCAATTTGAGCTACTCGGAGAGCTCCTGGGTGAGCTCAAGGTGAGCTAGCAAGGTAAGCTATCAAGCAAGCTCCTAAGTGATTTTTTGGGCAATCTCAAGTCAACTCGCCGACAAGCTTCTAGGTAAGATGATTGTTGAGCTCCAAGTTGAGCTCCTAGGTGAGCTAATCGATGAGCTCTTAAGAGAGCTCAAAGATAATCTTGTCAGTAATCTCGAGGTGAGCTTATATGCCAGCCTACCAGATGACCTCAAGGTGAGTTAACAAGGCATACTCAAGGTGAGTTAAAAACTTAAGCTATCGGGTGAGCTCCTAGGTGAGTTCTTAGGTGAGTTACTCGATGAAATCCTAGGTGAGCTCAAATCGAAGCTAATCGGCGAGCTCCCGGAAGAGCTACTTTAATAGCTATTCGGTGAGCTCCTAGGTGAGCTGCCAGCAACCTCCTAAGTGAGCTAACAAGTGAGCTCAAGTCAATTTACTTCATGAGCTACTTTTCGAGCTCCCGGGTGAGGTATTATGTGAGCTCCCGGGCAAGCTACTGGGGGAACTACTCGATGAACTCGAGGTGAGCTACAAGACAAGCTTAAGGCTAGTTGGGAAGGTGAGCTCCTCAAGGAGCTCAAGGTGAGCTGATAGGTGATCTCTTATGTGAGTTGGTAAGGTAAGCTGTCGTCAGAGAGCTCCCATGTGAGTTTTCAAGTGAGCTTCTTAATGAGCTCTTAAGTGAGCTCAAGTTGAGATACTTGGCGAGCTCTGGACGAGCTCAAGCTGAGCTGGTAAGGTGAGCTGTCAGTGAGCTCTTAGGTGATTTTTTTGGTAAGCTCAATTCAAGCTGCTTAATGAGCTCCTATTAATTTGGTAAGGTGAGTTGGTAAGGTGAGATGTTAGGTGAGCTCCAGGTGAATTCCCATGTGAGTTACTCGATGAGGTCTTGGGTGAGCTCAAATCGAGTTAATCGGTGAGCTCCTAAAAGAGCTCCCAGGTGAGCTACTTGGCGAGTTGTTCGGTGAGCTCCCGAGTGAGCTTCTAGGAAAGCTCCCAATCAAGGTACTTGGCGACCTCCTAAGAAAGGTCCTCAATAAGCTTCTTAGTGATCTCCTAGGTGACTTTCTATGAAAGCTAAAGTCAAGCTACTCAATGAGCTCCTAGGCGAGCTACTTACCAAGCTCCATCTGAGCTCCTAGGTGAGGTGCTCGGTGAGCTCCAGTCAAGCTCAAAGGTGAGCTTATCAAAAATATCTAAGTTGAGCTTAAATGTGAGCTACGGATGAGTTCAAGGTGAGTTCACAAGGTGAGCTCAAGGTGAGTTGGAAAGGTGAGCTATCGGTGAGCTCCCATGCTAGTTCCCTGTGTGAGTTACTTGATGAGCTCCTTTGTGAGCTCAACTCGAGTTGATCAGCACGCTCTAAGAAAAAAATCTTAGGTGAGCTACTTGGTGAGTTATTCGGTGAGTTCCCACTATTTGGTGAGCTCCTGTGTGATGTCCCCACCGAGCTTAGAAGCAAGCTCAAGTCAACCTACTTGAGGAGATACTCGGTGAGCTCTTAGGTGAGCTACTTGGAAAGTAGCTCGACGAACTCTGAGGCAAGTTACTAGATGAGATCAAGGCCAATTAATAAGGTGAGCTCCTCAATGAGCTCAAGGTGAGCTGGCAAGGTGACCTGATAGGTGAGTTCCCATGTGAGTTGGCAAGGCGAGCTATTAGGTGAGCTCCCATGCACATTTTTTCAGGTGAGCTACTTGACAAGCTCCTAGGTGAGCTCAAGGTGAGATGTCGTCAGTGAGCTCCCGAGGTGAGTTTCTAGGCAAGCTCAAGTCAAGCTACTCGATGAGCTCCTGAGCAAGCTACTTCTCGAGCTCCTAGTCAAGCTCCTAAGTGAGCTACTTAGTGAGCTCCCAAGTGAGCTCAAAGGTGAGATTATCGGTAATCTCTGAGTTGAGCTTACATGCGAGCTATAAGATGAGCTCAAGGTGAGTTGGCAAGGTGAGCTATAAAGTGAGCTCCCGGTGAGTTCCCGTGAAAGTTACTAGATGATCTCTGGGTGAGCTCAACTCGAGTTAATCGGAAAGCTCCCGAGAAGAGATCCCATGTGAGCTACTTGGTGAGCTATTGGTGAGCTCCCAGGTGAGCTCCTAGGTGAGCTCCCAAGTATACTACTTGGTGAGGTCCTACACGAGGTCCCCTGGTGAGCTGCTCGATGACCTCATAAGTGAGTTAATAAGTGACCTCAAGTCAACCTACTCGGTGAGCTACTCAGTGAGCTGTTAGGAAAGCTACTTGAGGAACTCTAAGGTGAGCTACGGATGAGCTCAAGGAGAGTTGGTAAGGTGAGCTCCTCGAGATAGGTCAAGGTGAGCTTTTAGGTGAGCTCCCATGCAAGTTGGGAAGGTGAGATGTTAAGTGAGCTCCCATGTTAGTTTTTACACGAGTTTCTCAGTGAGCTACTAGGTGAGATCAAGGAGAGCTGGAAAGCTGAGCTGTTAGGTGAGCTCCTAGGCTAGTTTCTGGGAAAGCTCAATTTAAGCTACTTGATGAGCTCCTGGGTGATCTACTTTCTGAGCTCCTAGGTGAATTACTCAGTGAGCTCAAAAGTGATCATGTTAGCAATCTACGAGGTGAGATTACATTCAAGCTATAAGATGAGCTCAAGGTGAGTTGGCAAGGTGAGCTCAAGGTTAGTTAGCAAGGTAAGCTCAAGGTGAGTTGGCAAGGTGAGCTCCCGAGGTGAGTTCCCGTGTGAGTTGCTTGATGAGATCCTGGGTGAGCTCAACTCAACCTCGATCGATGAGCTCCCAAAAGAGCTCGAGGTGAGCTACTTGGTGAGCTGTTTGGAAAGCTCCGGATGAATTGCTACGCAATCTCCCAAGGAAAATAATTTATGAGCTCCCAAGTGAGGTCCTTGGCGAGATGCTCGATGAGCTCACAAGTGAGCTCAAGTCCACCTACTCGACGAGCTACTCGGTGAACTCTAAGGTGAGCTACCAAATGAGCTCAAGGAATTTTGGCAAGGTGAGCTCCTCGGTGAGCTTGATATAAGCTGGTAACTAACCTAGGAGTAATCCTTACAACTCACCGGGATCTCACCGGGAGCTCACATGATGACTCACCTTGATAACTCACCTTGACTTTTCCTTGCCAACTCGCCTTGAGCTCACCTTTCCAACTCATCTTGAGCTCATATGGTAGCTCGCATGTAAGCTCACTTTAGATATTATCGACAAGCTTACCTTTGAGATCACTCCGGGAGGTCACCGAGTAGCTCAACTAAGGGTTCGACCGGGTGCTTAGTAAGCAGCTTACCCAGGAGCTTGTCAAGTAGCTCGACTCTAGCTTTCCTAGAAACTCTCCTGGGAGCTCACCTAACAACTTGAATGTCCAACTCACCTTGAGGTCACCCAGGAGCTCACTGAGCAGCGTGACTTGAGCTCACCCAGGAGCTCGTCGAGTAACTTACCCAAAAATCACATAGGAGCTCACCTATCAGCACACCTTGCTAGCTCACCTTGAGCTCACTAAGGAGCTCACGTTTCTAACTCACCTTGAGCTCATCTTGTAGCTCACCTAAGAGTTAGTCAAGTAACTTACCAAGTAGCTCACCTAGGAGCTCACTTTATAGCTCAATGAGTAGGTTGACTTGAGCTTACTTGTGAGCTTACTGAGTAGCTCACCAGGGACCTAGTCCGGGAGCTCATCAAGTAGCTCACTTGGGAGCTCACCTAACAGCTCACTTGGGATTTCACAAAATAGCTCACCAAGTAGCTCACCGGGAGCTCTTCCGGGAGCTTGAAGATTAGCTCGAGTTGAGCTTGCTTGGGAGCTCATCGACAACTCACCTTGAGCTCACTTGAGAGCTCACCTAGGAGATGCATGACAACTCACCTTGAGCTGATATGGTAGTTCACATGTAAGCTCACCTCGGAGATTCTTGACAAGCTATCCTTTGAGCTCACTTGGAAGCTCACCGAGTAGCTCACCTAAGAGCTCGGCTAGGAGCTCAACAAGTAGCTTACCTAGAATCTTATTCATCGGCTCCACTTGAGATTGCCTTGAAAATCACTGGGGCTCACCGATAGCTCACCTTCCCAACTCACGTTGACCACTCCCAGGATCTCACCGAGCAGTTCAACTTGAGTTCACCTGGGAGCTCATCAAGTAGCTCACCCAAAAAATCACATGGGATCTTACCTAACATCTCACCTTACCAACTCCCATGCGCATTTTTTCTGGTGAGCTACTTGACGAGCTCCTAGGTGAGCTCAAGGTGAGTTGGTAAGGTGAGATGTCGTGAACTCCCAGGTGAGTTTCTAGGAAAGCTCAAGTCAAGCTACTCATTGAGCTCCTGAGCAAGCTGCTTCTCGAGCTCCCAGGTTGAGCTACTTAGTGAGCTCCCAAGCAAGCTCAAAGGTGAGCTTATCGGTAATCTCAGAGGTGAGCTTACATGTGAGCTATAAGATGAGTTCAAGGTGAGTTAGCAAGGTGAGCTATCAAGTGAGCTCCCGGTGAGTTCAGGAAAGTTACTTGATGAGCTCCTAGGTAAGCTCAACTCGAGTTGATCGGCAAGCTCCCTTAAGAGCTCCCATGTGAGCTACTTAGCGAGCTATTAAGTGAGTTCCCAGGTGAGCTCCTAGGTGAGCTCTAAAGTGAACTACTTGGTGAGGTCCTAGGCAATATCCCCACGAGCTGCTTGACAAGCTCATAAGTGAGCTAACAAGTGAGCTCAAGTTAACCTACTCGGTGAGCTACTCGGTGAGCTCCCGGTGAGCATTAAGCAAGCTACTTGATGAACTCCGAGGTGAGCTACCAGGATGAGCTCAAGGAGAGTTAGCAAGGTGAGCTCCTCGGATAGGTAAAGGTGAGCTAGTAGGTGAGCTCCCATGTAAGTTGGCAAGGTGAGATGTTAAGTGAGCTCCCATGTTAGTTTTTACATGAGTTGCTCGGTGAGCTACTAGGTGAGATCAAGGAGAGTGGCAAGCTAAAGCTGTTAGGTGAGCTCTAGCCAAGTTTCGGGAAAGATCAAGTTAAGCTATTCGATGAGCTCCTGGGCAAGCTACTTTCTAAGCTCCTAGGTGAATTACTCAGTGAGCTCTTAGGTGAGCTCAAAGGTGAGCATGTTAGCAATCTCTGAGGTGAGATTACATTCAAGCTATAAGATGAGCTCAAGGTGAGTTGGCAAGGTGAGCTCAAGTTTAGTTAGCAAGGAAAGCTCAAGGTGAGTTGCCAAGGTGAGCTGTTAGGTGAGTTCCCAGGTGAGTTACTCGATGAGATCCTGGGTGAGCTCAACTCAACCTGATCGATGAGCTCCCAAAAGAGCTCCGAGGTGAGCTACTTGGTGAGCTGTTTGGCAAGCTCCTAGATGAGTTGCTATGCAATCTCCTAAGGAAACTACTTTACGAGCTCCCAGGTGAGGTCCTTGGTGAGATGATTGATGAGCTCACAAGTGAGCTCAAGTCAACCTACTCAATGAGCTACTCGGTGAACTCCGAGGCGAGCTGCAGATGAGCTCAAGGAATTTTGGCAAGGTGAGCTCCTCGGTGAGCTTGATACATGCCTGGTAACTCACCTAGAAGAAATCCTTACAACTCACCTAGGAGCTCACCTAGGAGCTCACATGATAGCTTGCCTTGATAACTCGCCTTAAGTTTTCCTTGCCAACTCACCTTCACTCACCTTTCCAACTCACCTTGAGCTCATATGGTAGCTCACATGTAAGCTCACTTCAGAGATTATAGACAAGCTTACCTTTGAGATCACCTGGGAGGTCACTGAGTAGCTCACCTAAGAGTTCGGTGGGAGCTCAAAGAAGCGGCTTACCCAGGAGCTTGTTGAGCAACTCGACTCTAGCTTACCTAGAAACTCACCCGGGATCTCACCTAATAGCTTGACTGCCTAGCTCACCTTGAGGTCACCCCAGAGCTCAGCGAGCAGCGTGACTTGAGCTCAACTAGGAGCTCGTCGAGTAACTTACCCAAAAACTCATATAGGAGCTCACCTATCAGCTCACCTTGCTAGCTCACCTTGAGCTCACTAAGGAGCTCACATTTCCAACTCACCTTGAGCTCATCTAGTATCTCACCTAAGAGTTTGTCAAGTAACTTGCCAAGTAGCTCACCTAGGAGCTCACCTTATAGCTCACTAAGTAGGTTGACTTGAGCTCACTTGTGAGCTCACCGACTAGCTCACTAGGGACCTGGTCTGGGAGCTCATCAAGTAGCTCACTTGGGAGCTCATCTAACAGCTCACCGGGATCTCACAAAATATCTTGCCAAGTAGCTCACCTGGGAGCTCTTCTGGGAGCTTGACAATTAGCTCGAGTTGAGCTCGCTTGGGAGCTCGTCAAGTAACTTACCTGGGAGCTCACCTAGGAGCTCGCATGACAACTCACCTTGAGCTGATATGGTAGTTCACATGTAATTTCACCTCAAAGATTACTGAAAAGCTATCCTTTGAGCTCACCTAGAAGCTCACCGAGTAGCTCACCAAGGAGCTCAGCTGGGAGCTCAACAAGTAGCTCACCCAGAATCTCATTGATCAGTCGACTTGAGATTGCCTTGAAACTCACCTGGGAGCTCACCTGATAGCTGACCTTACCAACTCAGCTTGACCTCACCTAGGATATCAACGAGTAGTTCAACTTGAGTTCACCTAGGAGCTCATCAAGTAGCTCACCCAAAAAATCACATGGGAGCTTACCTAACATCTCACCTTGCCAACTCCCATGTGCATTTTTTTAGGTGAGCTACTTGACGAGCTCCTAGTTGAGCTCAAGGTGATCTGGTAATGTGAGATGTTTGGTGAGCTCCCAGGTGAGTTTCTAAGCAAGCTCAAGTCAAGCTATTCGATGAGCTCCTGAGCAAGCTGCTTCTTGAGCTCCCAGTCGAGCTCCTAAGTGAGCTACTTAGTGAGCTCCCAAGTGAGCTCAAAGGTGAGCTTATCGATAATCTCAGAGGTGAGCTTACATGCGAGCTATAAGATGAGCTTAAGGTGAGTTGGCAAGGTGAGCTATCAAGTGAGCTCCCGGGTGATTTCCCGGGAAAGTTACTTGATGAGCTCCCGTGTGAGCTCAACTCGAGTTGATCGGCAAGCTCCCGAGAAGAGCTCCCATGTGAGCTACTTGGCAAGCTATTAAGTGAGTTCCCGGGTGAGCTCCTAGGTGAGCTCCCAAGTGAACTACTTGGTGAGGTCCTAGGAAAGATCCCCGGTGAGCTGCTCGACAAGCTCATTAGTGAGCTAACAAGTGAACTCAAGTCAACCTACTCGGTGAGCTACTTGGTGAGCTCCTAGGTGAGTCACATTACGCAAGCTACTTGATGAACTCCGAGGTGAGCTACGGATGAGCTCAAGGAGAGTTGGTAAGGTGAGCTCCTCGTAGATAGGTCAAGGTGAGCTAGTAGGTGAGCTCCCATGCAAGTTGGCAAGGTGAGATGTTAAGTGAGCTCCCATGTTAGTTTTTACAGGAGTTACTCGGTGAGCTACTAGGTGAGATCAAGGAGAGCCGACAAGTGAGCACATTAGGTGAGCTCCTAGGCAAGTTTATCAAATTAAGCTACTCGATGAGCTCCTTGGCAAGCTACTTTCGAGCTCCTAGGTGAATTACTCGGTGAGCTCTCGGGTGAGCATGTTAGCAATCTACGACGTGAGATTAAATTCAAGCTATAAGATGAGCTCAAGGTGAGTTGGCAAGGTGAGCTCAAGGTTAGTTAGCAAGGAAAGCTCAAGGTGAGTTGGCAAGGTGAGTCGGGTGAGCTCCCGTGTGAGTTCCGGGTGAGTTACTCAATGAGATCCTAGGTGAGCTCAACTCAAGTTGATCGATGAACTCCAAAAAGAGCTTTGAGGTCAGCTACTTGGTGAACTATTTGGCAAGCTCCCAAATGAGTGTAACACCCGAACGTATTGTTACTTCCTCCGAGAATTCAAGTGTTGATATGTGATTTCTTTGGTAAAATGATGTGTTCCTTTGATTGTGAAGTCATCCTTGATATAGATCGTATCTTCTTTGTAATTAAAGATCTTTGACGAGTCGAATATGATTGGACTCTTTTATTTCTTTCATTTTACACCTGAGTTTAATCTGATCTCAGAATGAATTGTGGATTTATCCATCTATAAGACCCAGCCTTGGATCAGTGGCATTGATCCAAGTGATGCTTTAAGTTTATTCGGGATGAACTAAAATTATAGACCTTACGCAGTTGCAACGTCGAATGCATTGAATAAGCTATTCCGGAGTCTAACTCAAGCTGATCGTGTTAAATGAATTGGTTCCCGATATCGTAATATCAGGAAGGTCTTGATCGTGGGCCAGGTAATAAATTCAGATACATTATCCAACTAGCCTATTGGCCGATCTTTGGAGTGAATCCTTTTCATGAATGTATGTCAGAGGTTCTTATTGAACATTTTAAATGTTAGACCTAAACTGGATTTATTAAGGTTAGTAACCTAAAACTAAACTAAAATCTATGGGTTAGATTAGTGTTAATCTAACCTAGGCCTAAGCTATAAGCTAAATGTTCTAAGTTAGTAACCTTGTGCTATGGAGGTTAGACTAAGTTGCATCTTAAATCCTAACCTATGTTACTAACCTAACTAATGAACAAGGAAGAAAGGGGACCTATGAAGGGGTGCGAGCCATGGGCGGTAATTTCTATGGCATTAAATGGGATGGATAAGCATGAAGGACAGGTAAATTGGTAGAAGTTTAAATGGCTAGCAAGAGCCGACGTGGCAGAGTCGCCAAAGTTAGATATGGTCTTTGAATTGTTTTTATCCATCGCCAACTATGGCGGTCGGTGGCAATGGAGATTGAGCGGGAAATTTGGAGTAAATGCAATTAATGAACTCGGTCTTCGAGCTCAGGTTTCTCGGGAAGGCATGCAAAATGGAAAACTGGTAGTTTGTTTGGTTTTTCATGCGCTCCGGTTTTCCCTCTGTCTGATCACTGGTTCTTCGCACCAGTCTACTTGGTGTTGCATGGCAAAAATGAGTGTAACTCGCTCTTTTCTCTATCAAGGAAAGTTTATAAGGCATGGAAATAACAAGTTATTGTTGTTGAATCTAACGTGGAAAAAGAGGAGAAGGCACGAGCTCTTTCAGTGGTCTTCTTTAGATTTTTAAGCAAATAACCAGGCATGTTAGGCCCTAACCTTTAAAGATCTTGCTTTCTTTCAAATGATTTCATTAGAACAACTCTGTTCAAATGATTTTTGGGTTCAGTTGGTTTCTATGGTAACTGTGAATGGATTAGTTGTTGTATCTTCTTACTGGATGGATTTTTTTAGAGAACCCTTGATGGGTGTATATTTGTTTCGAACGATTATACTATCTCATTGTGTTTTGCATTCCGGATAAAGTTTGTGAAATGCATGCAAGAAAGTATACGAAACCTGCTCTGTGGGAGCCCATGAATTGTTTCCTTGTTGGGTTCAGGCTACAGTCGATACTTGCTGTAGATACTTGTCGAAAAGGATACTGTTGGATTTTTGTTTGAATGTTCAGTATAATTCGACTTCTTTGTAAGTTTTGTCATGGTAATATAAGTGGTGGTTACTGAATCTTGTTGGGTTTTGCTATAATACTTAAGTTATTTTGAATGGATAACTTGCTGTGTTTATAGTATTTTAATGTGACCTTGTAGAAGTTCTCCCTTGTGTTGCAATTATGGGATTTAACCCGTTGATAGTTTGCAATATATTTATTTATATACAAAATGACTCTGTGGAGTCCTTGGAATGGTTCGTATATTATGGACTACTGTAGAAGTCATGTATGTGAATACTGGTAGTTTGATTCAGTCGGAGTCCTGGAGGGGTAACTGGTAATACGACTTCTGTTGTCTTGTTATGAATACCTTTGTTTAGCAAGAAATTTCTTGGTACAGACTCAGTTGGTGTACTTTTTATGTTTTCCTCTCTGTGTAAGCTTAGAGCGAATATTGTTGTAGGGGTTCAGTTGGAATCCTTGTTACGAAACTAGTATTTTGCTTCTGTATAAAGCCTGATTGTAAATATTTATCATTATTGGCACAGTTGGAATCCTTAATATATATTTATCTTGTATATCAGCTTTTGTAGAAGCTATATCTTGAATACTGTATGATTTTGGATATGGTGGGAGTCCTTGAAAGGTGTCTAGTATTTTTAATTTCATTCAAAGCTGGGTTGTGAATGCTGTTGTTATTATGAATACTAAATGTTATCAACTTTGGGGAGACACTGAAAAGTAATTTATGTTGTAACATCTGTAGGAGTTCCTGCTGTGAGTACTTTTAGTATTCTTGACTTGTTATCATACGAATTCAACTTGATTTGAAAACTTTAACATAAGTATTGGTTGAACTTGGCACTGTTGGAGCCCATGTTATGTTGTATGTTGGCTCGATTCTCGATCTTTGTCCTTGCTATGTTTTAGTAGGGACTAAATTGAACTGAATGTTGATGTGAGTTTTGACTCAGTAGAATTGTTCTTGTGTTTGAACATGATTACGTCTTCTATTAGCATGAATATCCAGTCGTGAGCTTGACTGAACTATAGAGCTGTTAACTGTACCTCGAAAGTGATGGCATTGAATATTTTCTTGTTTGTCGCTTTGTATGGAAGGTTATGTGGGGTCTATTTAATAGATTATTCATCACTGTTTTGGCGCGAGAGCTACTGTACTGCTAGTAAGCTACAGGAAATTGTTATATTTTAATTTTAACAAAACTGTGGTTCTTCTTGTGGCTCGTCTGATTTATTCGCATGCGTATAAGGTGAATGCTTTACTCTTGAGAAGATGGTACAGTCATGAGCTTGTTTTGAAGGGAAATATGAATGACTCGTTCTCTTTCTCTTCTGTTGTAAAGTATATGTTGATATATTTTTATCTAACCGTGGGAACTGTTTTAACATATTGATGAAACCATGATTTTTATGATATTCATTTTACTAAGTTGAATGTAATGGTCTGTCTGATGGTTGTTGTCCTTGGGATTCAGATGGATAGTTGTTTTGGATACTTTCGTTTCTTCTTGATCCCTAATATTTTGATGAAATATTTGAAAAGTATCTAGGACTATTCAAGAACAATAATAAGAGTTATGCGTTTATAGTCATGTTTGTATTACAAAAGCATAGTATGAAATATGTTTATTTGTTTGGTGAAATGATCTCATTTAAATAGGTTGTTTAATGAAAATAATTGGTGGATTGCAATTATTTTAAGAGTTAGTGCTTATCATGCTCAGTCATCAAACTGACCCATGTTGACAATTTTACAGATGGTTTCTGTAAGTGGTAAAAGCACGCAGATCTGATAGGATGATCATATTTTTAATTTGGTTTTATGATGAATTACAACTTGATTCTCTAAATGTACTACATGAAGAAAGATGTTCTTTTTCTGTTGAGTATTGTATCAAGTATGTTGAATGGATAAAATGTATTTGATTAGTTTTGAAAGGAATGGAAAGAGGTATTTGTTACTTATGTGTTTGCATTCGTATCTTGTTGGGTTGATCTTCTTCGGTTCGAATGATCTTGAGAGCATTATTATTATTGTATAATTTGGAGAATTTTGTGATTATCTAAGTAAGCTTGCATGATTATGTAATGAATGCTTATGATTGTTTAGTAGTTCTTGTATGTTCTATCTTAAGCTAAATTGGAATTTAGATCACCGTATTTACGGAAGCTAGGGTTAAAACAAACACGAACAGAAGCTAAACAAGTGAATAAATTATTACTTCCTAGTCTTGATCTAAGTCAAGACAACATTTAATTGGATTCTTAATCACTGTATCTCGATACTAATAAGTAAGATATAAATTCAGTTACGAGAACTGATATAAACCTAAAAAGGGTTTGGTTAGCAATCTCATGTGAAGGATGAGAGTAATTGTCCAATTTCGTTGATTTAGAATTATGTATATTCTATGAACTCCTTGATGGGACCTCTAGTCTTAATAACTTCTCTTGTGTAATGGGTTTTATTAAGAAAGGTCATTCTAAGGTGAGGAACCCAGGGATTGGGAAAGGCTAACCTTAGGGGAGTGTCTTTTAGTATAATTTTAACTCAACGTGTGTAACACTTATTAATAAGTAGATCTTTTCAAGGTGGATTTAAAGGTTGATGACACAAGTCAACTGCAAGGTTGTACCTTCGAGAAGATTAGGATCTTCTCGAAGATACAACAATGCAGGTGACCTTTGACGACACCCTTTGCATTGATCGTTAAGATTTACACCTTAAACTCGAACAAGTTACTCTGGGACTGATTAGGAACGTGGTCACGTTATAAGGCTGCCCTAGGAGACTCGGGGTATCTTGACACTTTGGTTTAACTTGGGTTGACCCAAAGATGTCGGCGTATCCCTAGTCCTCAGGGGCATCCTATAAAGTTATCATCTCACTAATCCGTTCCTGAGTGAATAACTTGGGGCAGGAGAGTCTGACAGAAGTCAGTATAAGACATTCTACATAACATAGGAATGGGGTGAAGGATGTATTCCAGATTGACGAGTATGCCGTCAAGGAATACGAGACATAAGCAGTATGTTTCAAATCTTTGGCAAAAGTATCGCAAGCTACCGATTGTGTTGTCCTAAGTCACCTAGTCTAAGGTATGAGATGCCGATGAATAATGGTAACAATTATTTCAGATAGGTTCCTTGGATGAGCATTCTGAATCCCAGAATAGGGAAGAGAACCGCAAGAGTGATGTGTTAAATAAAAATGCCAACTCTTAATACTCATGAATAGATCGGTAGATTACCGAGTCATGGAATGAATAGATCGGAGGTACTCCGAGTCATTACAGCTGCATATGGTTATCTGTTATAAGAATGGTTGTTTTGATTTGTGAGTTCTAAATTATGTATTTAGAACCAGGAAGCATTTATCAAAAAAAAAAAAATTTACTTGTTCTAATGTATAAAATGAGGATGTTACATCTTGGTATCAGAGCTGAAGGTTGCAGCTCTTGGACCTATTGTGTCCATAATCTGATGAAAACCTGAATTTTCTTGTAACAGAAAATGGTTAGAACAAGAGGGAATGTTGTGAATAATGCTCCACCTAAAGGAGGGGTGGCAACAACCCAGAAACTTGATGAGATCCTTGCTGCCCTGTTGGACACAAGAGATCATTTAGCTGTACTTGAACAACAGGTGATGGGAAATGAGGAGGATGATGAAGCTGGTAATAACAATCAGCAACCTCATGAGGACAAACCCGATATGGGTGTTAATGTTAATGCTAGAAATGCACTGTCCAACGAGAAAACAAAAAGGCCAAAGTTGCAAAGATAACTCACTAATGATATTCAAAGGATAAGCCCACCTAAGTATGATGGCACCACATTAGGAGATGGAGCTGAGAACTAGCTCAATGAAATGGAGAAGTACTTTGTAATAAGAAACTTCTCAGAGGAAACCAAAGCTATTTGGGGAGCCTATCAGCTTTCCCACGAAGCATCTTCGTGGTGGGATAGCTGTAAAGAAGAGCTAAATATTGATGAGACCAATGTTACTTGGGATCAATTTAAAGGCTATTTTAGGCAACGTTGGCTGCCACAACTTTTCTATGATCAGAAAATGATAGAATTCTAGAACTTAGCTCAAGGGAAGCTAACAGTAACTGAATACTGGGAGTGGTTTACAAAACTCCTCAAGTATGTACCACAGTATCAAACTGACGAGAAGTTCAGAATACGGAAATTCATCATGGGATTGAATCCCGTGATAGGGGGAGAGGTCGATGTTCATAGTCCAACCACTATGGAAGGAGTTGTTGAAAAGGCCATAAGACAAGAACAAAAATTAAAGGCTATTTCTTCTCATAAAGAGGAAGTGCGGAAAAGGCGCAAACCCTTCTTCACCTCTCTTGCACCCAAAAAGGGGCCATGGAAAAGTTTAGAAAGCAGTAAGTTTCCAGGGGATAACAGTAAGAAAGCAGTAGCAAATAAGCCTGCTGGAAATGTAAGGGATAATTTTGCCAAAAATTATAACAATGGGCAGAAGCCCTATGGAGGAAAACATGACAATTACAAGGCTGGAGGCAATTTTGAGCCTAAAAAGGGACCTGTAGGAGGCTGCTACAATTGTGGAAAAGACCACTACGTAAATCAGTGCCCTTTGAAGAAGGATGATCATAATCGTGTAGCATAAGATACATGTTGCAAGATGCAGGACAAACAAACAAGCTGAAAAGCAAGTGACACCTATAGAAGTTCGGGTAAGTTATTTAGCATACTTGTCACTATTCGTTTTGATACAGGAGCTACTGAATGTTTCATTTCTAATAAACTTGCTTCTAAACTTAAATCTTGCTAATAAATCTTGGATATGTACAAGATGGTAATAACTCTTGGACCGCATGCAGTATGGTAATAACTCTGTACATACAGTGAGTATGTGTCTTTTCGGGGTAGTCCTTGACTTACCTAACTTTTCCACTGAGGTTGACCTCTATGTTACACCTTTGGGATCATATGACATTGTCATCGGTGTCAATTGGTTAGCAAACCATAAAGCAAAACTAGATTATGAATAGAACATAAAATGTTTAGATGATCAATTTGGAAACAACGAGAGATTCAAGGTGTGAAACGGGAAATTTCAATTAGAAAACTGTCATCTATGTAGCTTAAAAAGGCTAAAAATAAAGGATGTACCCTTTATGCAGTAAAGATATCTGAATTTTTAGAAGAAGATGGTGATTCCATGAAACGATTTCCTCTGCTACAAAGTTTCAGGGATGTTTTTCCTGAGGAATTACCAGGGTTACCACCTAAGAGGGAATTTGACTTCACCATCGAAATCAAACCAGGAACTGAACCTATTTCCAAAGGACCTTATCAGATGACTACTACAAAGTTAGTCAAGCTTAAGGCACAATTGCAAGAACTTTTGTCTAAAGGTTTGATTAGACCAAGTGTTTCACCTTGGGGAGTGCCTGTAATATTTGTGAAAAAGAAGGATGGAACACTTAGGCTATGTATTGATTATCGGATGTTGAATAAAGCAACAATCAAGAACAGATATCCACTTCCAAGGATCAACGATTTATTTTATCGAGATGCGTGGGGCAGCGGTTTATTATAAGATAGATCTTCGATCTGGTTATCATCAATTAAGGATTAGAGAAGAAGATATTCATAAAATAGCTTTCCGAACAAGGTACAGACATTATGAATTCACAGGTTCTACCCTTTGGATTAACTAATGCACCCGCAGCTTTTATGAACTTAATGAATAATATTTTTCAAGAATATTTGGACAAGTTTGTACTTGTATTCTTGGACGATATTCTCATTTATTGTAAAACCGTTGAGGAGCACAATGAGCATTTGAAGATAGTTTTGGGAATTTTGAGAAAAAGAAAGTTGTATGGTAAGTTATCCAAATGTTCTTTCTTTGATTCAGAAGTTCACTATTTGGGTCATGTCATTAGCAAAGAAGGAATTGCTATAGATCCTTCAAAAATAGTGGCAATAACTGAGTGGCCTACACCAAAGAATGTGCATGAAGTAAGAAGCTTCATGGGTCTTGCTAGTTACTATAGAAAATTTGTTAAGGATTTTTCTAAAGTAGCTACACCAATAACTTCATTACAGAAGAAGGATAAGAAATTTATTTGGAATGATAAGTGTGAAGCGGCTTTCAAAAGTTTGAAAAGCCAGTTGACTTCTGCACCTATATTAGCTATACTAGACCCTAATGGGAGCTTTACTGTTGTAACGGATGCTTCTGGGGAAGGTCTTGGAGGTGTTTTGTTACAAAATGATCAAGTCATAGCATATGAAAGTAGGAAACTTAAGTTACATGAGCTGAATTATGCTCCCCATGATTTGGAGCTTGCTGCCATTGTTCATGCGCTTCAAGTCTGGAGACACTATTTACTTGGGAAACCTTTTGAGTTGAAAACTGATCACTTAGGACTGAAATATATTTTCACTCAGCCTAATCTTAATGCCAGACAGAGAAGGTGGTTAGAATTTTTATCACAATATGATTTTGATATTAGCTATATCAAAGGGAAGGAGAATAGAGTAGCAGATGCTCTAAGTCGTAGGAGGCACATTTCTGCTCTTATAACATTAAGAACTCAGTTTAAGGATGAGGTAAAAAGTGCCTCAGAATCAGATGCATACTTTCAGCAAGTAAAAGCAGTGCTTGCTGCAGAACCTAATGATGAAAGGTATAAAGGTTTTCATTTTGATAATGAAGGAATCTTGCGTTATGAAAACAGGGTATATGTACCTATGCTGAATGATTTGAGAAAGAAGTTGTTAGTTGAATTTCATAATTCACCTTTCTCTGGACACCCGGGTATTACAAAAATGCTTACTAATCTGAAACAACAATACTTTTGGAAAGGTATGAAAAAGGATGTCAGTGAATTTGTAACTCATTGTTTGGAATGTCAGCGGGTTAAGGAAGAACATATGCACCCTGCTGGACTGCTATATCATCATAGCATACCATAGTATAGATGGCAAGTAATAAGCATGGACTTTGTACAAGGGTTACCCATGTCTAGGAATAAACATGATGTTATCTGGTGGTTGTAGATTAACTAAGGTATCTCATTTCATCGTTGGAAATATAAAGGATGATTCACCAGTGCTGGCCAAAAGATTCGTACATGAAATTTTCAGATTACATGGTGTACCAGAATTGATTATATCTGATAGGGATCCAAGAATGACGTCAAGGTTTTGGCAAACACTTAATACAACTCTTGGAACGAAACTAAACTTCAGTTCTGCATATCATCCGGAAACGGATGGACAAACTGAGAGGGTAAATCAAGTGTTGGAGGACATGTTGCGAATGTATTGTATGGATCAACAGTATAAATGGGAAGAGTATCTTCCATTAGTTGAATTCGCATACAACAACACTTATCACTCATCTCTTAAAATGGCACCATTTGAAGCACTTTATGGAAGGAAGTGCAGAACCCCTGTTAGTTGGGATAGTGTTGAGGATAGAGTGGTAATTGGACCAGAGATCCTCACTGAAATGGAACAGCAAGTTAAGCTGATTCATGAATGATTAAAGGAAGCAGTGGATAGGCAGAAGAGCTATGCTGACCTTAAGTGGGTTGATCGAAGGTTTAAGCTTGGTGAGAAGGTTTTTCTTCTTGTTAAACCCAGAAAGAGTTTTATAACTTTTGGCAAGGCTGCCAAGTTGTCACCTTGTTTCATGGGACCTTTCGAAATTGTCGAAATAATCAATCCTGTAGCTTATCGATTAGCATTACCACCGCTTTATCTCGCAATCGTAGCTTATCGATTAGCATTACCACCGCTTTATCTCGCATGCATGATGTTTTCCATATTTCTTTGCTTAAGAAATACATTTTAGATCTATCACATGTTTTAAATTGGAATTCCTTGCAGGTCCAAGACCCAGGAATAATCATGGTTAAACCCACACGAGTGCTAGAAACTCGCCAATTGCATTTGAGAAATCATGAAATACAGCAATGTAAGGTCCAATGGGACCAGTTTAATGAAGAAAGTGCAACTTGGGAAAATCTGGAAGAGATGAAAATTGCTTTTCCTTTTCTTTTTCAATAGAATGAAATCTATTGACAAAACATTTCTTTTATGAACTTATCTTTTTCAAGTTTATATGAAAGCCAGATTGAGGCAAACATTATTCAGGCTAAATAAAATGTGTTGTGACATTGATTTCTGGAACTATTCAAGTTGGAAATAGTCGCATTGTTTTGTGAACTAATAAATTGGTTGACCTGAAGGTTAATCGAATATGTAATCATCGGGATGATGAATCTTTTAGGAGGGAAGCATGTAACACCTGAACTATTGTTACTTCCTCCTGAGCATTCAAGTGTTGATATGTGATTTCTTTTGTAAAAGGATGTGTTCCTTTGATTGTGAAGTCATGCTTGATATGGACTGTATCTTCTTTGTAATTGCAGATCTTTGACTGAGTCGGAATATGATTGGACTCTTTTATTTCTTTCATTTTACACCTGAGTTTAATCTGATCTCGGAATGAATTGTGGATTTATCCATCTATAAGACCCAGCCTTGGATCAGTGGCATTGATCCAAGTGATGCTTTAAGTTTATTTAGGATGAACTAAAATTATAGACCTTACGCAGGTTACAAGGTCTGAATGCGTTGAATAAGCTATTCGAGTCTAACTCAGGCTGATCATGTTAAATGAATTGGTTCCCGATATCGTAATATCAGGAAGGTCTTGATCGTGGGCCAGGTAATAAATTCAAATACATTATCCAACTAGCCTATTGGCAGTGCTGGAGTGAATCCTTTTTGTGAATGTATGTCTGTAGGTTCTTATTCTGAACATTTTAAATGTTATACCTAAACTGGATTTATTAAGGTTAGTAACCTAAAACTAAACTAAAATCTATGGGTTAGATTAGTGTTAATCTAACCTAGGCCTAAGCTATAAGTTAAATGTTCTAAGTTAGTAACCTTGTGCTAAGGAGGTTAGACTAAGTTGCATCTTAAATCGTAACCTATGTTACTAACCTAACTAATGAACAAGAAAGAAAGGGGACCTATGAAGGGGTGCGAGCCATGGGCGGTAATTTTATGGCATTAAATGGGATGGATAAGCATGAAGGACAGTAAATTGGTAGAAGTTTAAACGGCTAGCAAGAGCCGGCGTGGTAGAGTCGCCAAAGTTAGATATGGTCTTTGAATT